>QJSC01024863.1:0-49786 GCA_003697955.1 Calidris pygmaea
CCCCCCCAACTCTCTCAGCCCCCCCTTCCCAGCAGAGGGGCTCCAGCCCTCCCAGCATCTCCATGGCCTCCTCTGGCCCTGCTCCAACAGGTCCATGTCTGTCCTGTGCTGAGGACCGCAGAGGTCCCAGCTCTGCAAACAATTTTGGCAGAATTCAAAATATTCGCATCACAGATTTTGGCTGGCACTCTCTAAAACGTCAGCAGAGCTCCAATGTAAAATCCTGCCCCTGCATGTGGGGTTTTTCCTATCCCCACATGCAGAAAAACATCAGCCTCAGCCCCACAAGTGGAGATGCGTCCCATTTTCAGTGCAGGACACTCAGCTGCTCCTTTGCCAACCCAGTTTAGCTCCTGGACCTAGTTGGGGTAACCAGCAAAGCCGGGGCAGATATTGGCTTGTTAAAGTGGCCTCTTCCAGGATGGAAGCCCAAATTTATTCATTTTATAGTTTCAGACACATGAAATTTTATAATCTCTTTGCACAAGCTAAGTGCTGCTATCATTTGCTGCAAACTGTTTTTAATTGTTCCAAGAAACAGTCCTTCCACCACGTCCTCCGGAGGATTTAACAGCCTGGAACTGGCTGTAATGAGATTCGTATAATGTATTTTTATTAAAGCACTTCATGTAACCCATTTAGGATTTAGTCCCTGGGACTTTCTTAGTGCTCAGTTTTCAGTAGGAATTACCCTTTTCATTTCCACGGGATGTGCTCGGGGTCTGCGTGTCCAAATAGTTGAAGGTCAAAGGCTTGCAGTCACCTAAAAGCCGAAAGAGCTGCAGGAAAGCTCTTGGTCAGAGAGTGGCAGCAGCAGGCAGGAGATGGCTCCGAGCTGGGAGGTACGGGGAGAAACGATTTCCTTCCGAGGAATTCATGGACTTTTGGAGAATTGTGGAATCATGGAATGGTTTGGGTGGGAAAGGACCTTGAAGACCACCCAGTACCACCCAGGGACATCTCCCACCAGACCAGGTTGCTCCAAGCCCCCTCCAACCTGCCCTTGAACCCCTCCAGGGATGGGGCAGCCACAGCTTCTCGGGGCGACCTGGGCCGGGCTCTCACCTGCACCCCTTTCCCACAGGATGCGATATTAATTCATATTGCTAATTCATATATAACTAATGAATATATAGCTAATTGAATTTCTGCAGCTCAAGGGGACGATGGCTGTTGTACACCCCTTGCATAGGGGGGGCCTGCTGGCCATGGCCAGGCTGGATGCACCCATGGACACATGGATCCATGAGCTTAGATCCAAATTCCCCTTCAGCTCTAATCTTTTGCAGAAAGTAGTTTACATCCCACAAGAGAAAGCCTTTGGGGCTTCAAGGAGGAGCCTGTCTGACCATGGAGATGCAACTTGGTGCTGGGCCATCAAATGGCTGGCTTGGACCACCAGGACCTACAGGAAAGCTGGGGAGGGACTCTGGATGAGGGAGGGGAGCCCGAGGAGGAGGGGGAAGGGTTTGACCCTGAAAGAGGGGAGATGGAGCTGAGATGTGGGGAAGAACTTGTTTGGTGTGAGGGTGGTGAGAGCCTGGCCCAGGTTGCCCCGAGAAGCTGTGGCTGCCCCATCCCTGGAGGGGTTCAAGACCAGGTTGGAGGGGGCCTTGGAGCAACCTGGTGTGGTGGGAGGTGTCCCTGCCCAGGGCAGGGAGTGGGACTGGGTGGTCTTTAAGGTCCCTTCCAACCCAAAGTGTTCCATGATTCCATGATTCTATGACAATGGCATTTGCTGTGATGAAACAATGCACCTCTGCAGACGAAGATGCTCTGGAAAACACCGGGGACCTGGGCTGGAGCAGCAGCAGGTTGTGCACCGACAAAAGTCATGCCTCCTCCATAGCAGCTAGAAATGAGGTGCTGAGAAAGAGGAGTCAATAGATGGTGCTCTTCTTTCATGAGATTGCTGCTGAAAAGGGTGTCTACCTTGCCCTGCCGCTCTCTAGGCATGGGATGGGGGGATGAGGGTCCCCTCCTTCGGGCCATTTTGGAGGTTTTCCTCTTGCTGCTTTTCAGAGCCTCCTTTTCCCACCGGGTTATTCCCTCCTGTCGAGGAGTTCCAAGCTCCCTCTCCCCAAATTAACCACGTTTTGTGGGTCCTGAGGGACTGTCTGTGGGCGCCGCACAGCCTCTCTGGAAAGAAAGGAGTTATGCAGCTGTAAAATATTAATAATACGTTTTTTTAGATCTAATAACACCTTCCTGAGATACCATAGAGCCGACGAGAGCTGATAACGTTTATTTTCTCTGCAGTGCATTATCTGCCTGATGCAGCCCTGCTTGGGAGGACGGCTCAGGGTCACTTGGGTGAAGAGTATTTTTGAAGGCACTGATTTGGCTGTCTCCTGCTGAGCAAAATGTATCTCTGCTCCTAGAGCTAATAAAGCGGTTGTTTAATTATTATTTAATGAGCTTGTGCAGGGAAAGCAGATAATCTTCCTGTCGGAAACATCAAGTCCCTTCTGATGTGCCCCGTTTCACATGGCTGGTTTGTCCCATCCATCAGATCCCAATGAGAAATTCTGGGAGGAAAAAGTGGCCATGAGCTTCTCGGCTGCTGCTGCACCACAACCCTGAATTGGAAAATACCCCATTCCGAGTTTCCTGCGGCTTTGGGGATGGAATGAGAATGGAGAACCCAACAAAGGTCTCTCCATCTCCCCTGGTACCTTGGAACAAGTCTCAGGAGAAGCAGATGAAGGAGCTGGAGATGTTCATCCTGGAGAAAAGGAGGCTGAGGGGAGACCTTCTGGCTCTCTCCAACTCCCTGAAAGGAGGGTGTAGCCAGGGGGGATTGGTCTTTTCTCCCAAGGAACAGGCCATGGGACAAGAGGAAATGGCTTCAAGTTGCCCCAGGGGAGGTTTAGGATGGACACTGGGGACAATTTCTTCCTGGAAAGGGTTGTGAAGCCTTGGCAGAGGCTGCCCAGGGCAGTGGTGGAGTCGCCAGCCCTGGAGGGATTTCGGAGCCGGGCAGAGGTGGTGCTGAGGGACGTGTGTCAGTGGTGGGTTTATCAGTGGTGGGTTGATGGTTGGACTCCATGGTCTGGAAGGTCCCTTCCAACCTCCACCATTCCATGATTCTATATTCTCCTTGGAAGTGACTTTGCAGCTCTCCTGGTCCCCAACCTGCCACATAATGAAATCCAAGTGTGAATTTGCCCTGGCAAATCCTTGCCTTGCTTTTTTTCACCCCTTTCCAGGGGTATCAGCCCCAGACACTGATGTTTGGGGTCTCTGGGGCCATGTACACCCTGGCAGCCCTGGACAAGGCATCAGGAGGGACCAGCAGCAGAGCCTGGCCAGGGTGCAGCACTTTGGCCAAGGGGTAGTAGCAGGTGAAGGGACAGACTTAGTCCTCCATAGCTCTGAAATAATTTGAAATCCAGATATTTGAAAAGATTCAAAACAACCTGTTTGGTTAGGGTTTTTTTGGGGAAAAAGATGGACACAAATGGCTTTTATGGTGACTATAAAGTGAACTTGCAAAAGCGTGTGCAGGATAAGGGTGCGTGATCCACTGAGAGAGCAGCAGCTCATGGAGTCTCATGGCACTTGCTCCTGAAAATGTTGCCTTCAGAAGCTGTGGGTTATGAAACAAAGCAGTAAAAGACCTTTGGCATTAATTGTCCAGACCCAGCATCTCACACCAGCCTTGCTCTGCCCTCTTCATCCCATGGAAAGCTCAATGGAGGCAGGGATAGATGCAGCACTCCTGGAGTTCTACCAAACCTGGGTCTCCCCTGGATGGAGAGCATGGCTGAGCTTCAGAGGATCCATAACTGAGGTTACTCTACTAAAACCTTTCCCTCCTCGACCTTTTTCCATGCTTCCAGGTCCCTGAGTAGCCCCTGGGCTTCCCACCACTGTGGCACAGCAGCAGGAGGAAGGAGATGGAGAAGGGACCATCTTCCCAGCCCCACCTAAAAGCTTTATGAATTGGGCTCTGCATCTGAGCTAGACCATCTGCAGATGGTCGCGGAGAGGTTGCTGGATTTTCTGAGCAGGGAAAAGTATGAGCAGGGTCAGGGCTGGTGGGGAGGGCCAGGTTTCCCTGTAAAACTATGGGAATTCTGATTTTTGAAGCTGCAAAATACCAGTGGCATCAAAGGTCTTGGGGATGGACAGTTTCTGCCACTCTCTGGAGCACCTGCAGTATCTCCAGCAGGATTTGTTAATGTTTCCATCATATCCTTCTGTCGAGGTGACCAAGAGGAACCTCCCAGGGTGGATCAAGCTCCTGGGATGGGTAAGGAAGCATCCTCAATTGGGTGCTCAGATGTATCTCCAAGCCCACATGTTAAACACATCCCCTGCAGCCAGCTCCTGTTGGGGACCTTGTCCTCACACTCTACGTCCCTCTGCCTCTGACTGAAGATTGTGGGTGTCTCCCTGTCTGTGATGAGCTGAAGATGCTCACTGGTGGGTCCTGGTGACTCCCACGTTCTACAACAACTTCTGCATCCCTGCTCAGGCACAAGGGACCAACGAGTTTTTCCTCACTGATGCATTTCCAGAACCAGTTGGTAGCTCTGTGTCCTCTCCTGGTGTCCGAGTGCAGGCAACAGCTCATCTCCCTCATCTCTGTGGCACGAGAAATCACAGAATCACAGAATGATATGGGGTTGGAAGGGACCTCTGGAGATCATCCAGTCCAACCTCCTGCCAGAGCAGGGCCACCCAGAGCAGGTCCCACAGGAACGTGTCCAGGGGGGGTTGGAATGTCTCCAGAGAAGGAGACTCCACCACCTCTCTGGGCAGCCTCTGCCAGGGCTCTGCCACCCTCAAAGCGAAGAAGTTCCTCCTCATGTTGAGATGGAACTTCTTATGCTCCAGTTTGTGCCCATTTCCTCTTGTCCTGTCCCTGGGCACCACTGAAAAAAGCCTGGCCCCATCCTCCTGACACCCACCCTTGAAGTATTTATAGGAGTTGATCAGATTCCCCCTCAGCCTTCTCTTCTCCAGACTAAAAAGCCCCAAGTCCCTCAGCCTTTCCTCGAAAGAGAAATGTTCTAGTCCCCTGATCATCTTTGTAGCCTCTGCTGTCCCCTCTCCAGCAGTTCCCTGCCCTTCCTGTGGGGAGCCCAGAACTGGACACAGCCAGGGCCAGCTCCATCCACGGTGCCACGGGCACACAGGAGTCACCGTCCCCAGCTGAGCCATCAGCAGATGGAGCAAACCCAACACATGGCAGAACACAGGAGGAGGAACAGGCGGCGAAGGCTGGTGGGAAAGAGCCTTGCCAGAAGCCAAGAAGAGCATCCAGATTGGTCCAAGCAAGGAGAGGAGGTCTCCGATGCCCACCCACAGCCATCCCCTGCACACAACCCAAACACCCACGAAGACACCAGGAGAACCCAAAAAGGAGATATCCCAGCTTCCTTTTGAAAGCTTTAACTGGGGCTGCCAGTTCGTTAACACCTCTGGGTTTTTATCTGGAAATGTCTTAGTGTTTAGTGCAAAAAAAAAGCCAAGAGTGATTGAAAAATGAATAACCCAGGGTTATGTCAACGAACACTCCCGATCACAAATCTCAGCTTCGAAAGTTAAAGAAATAAATGCAGATAAAGCAATGGGAATGAGAAAATGAACTTAAGGCAAAAGCCCCGGGGGGATGGGACCCTTGGGGTGGAGGGGAGGGGGGCTGGGAGCTGGACTCAAAGCAAAGCCCAGTTTGGGACTGGGGACTGTGTAAAGCCGTTTGAAAAGCCCTGTCTCAGCAAACCACACGGGCAACTCTGTCATTTTTGGATTGCAACTATGGGAGAAGGGGGAAAAAAAAAAAAAATAAAAAAAAATTGAAAAAATCCTATTGAAAGAGATTGCAAAAGTTTTTGGTTAAAATGTAGTCTGGCTTTTGAAATTGCAGCCTAAGCCCCACCTCCCCACACCCATCCCCACCTCCAGGCTGGGAAGCAAAAGTAGTGAATGGCCCCAACAGCCGCTGGAGGAGGAGGAGGAGGAGGAGGAGGAGGAAGAGGAGGAAAACTTTTGCTCCCAGTGCGGTGGGAATTGGGATCGGGAAGAGTCCTGGAATTGTGAGTACGGCCGGCTGCGAGGAGATGCTGAGGAGGACCTCGGTACCGAGCTGGCTGCGGGACGGGGGGGTTGAGGGCTGCGGGAGATGGGAAGGAGTTTCACACGCTGCTTTTCCCCGCGTTGTTTTGCAAGACTCCTTCAACCTGTTTGGCTCCGGAGCTGTGTTTTCCCAGCAGCTTAAAAGTGAAAGGGAAAAAAAAACAAAACTCAACAACAAAAAGGAGCGATTACAAATGTTATCCACCCCTGGCTTTCTGCACATGTGTTTTGTCGCTTCCTCTCTGCTTGCGCTTATTTATTTGAGTCTTTTTTTCTTTTTTTTGTCCCCCCAAAACGGCAGCTCCACTTCTTTCTCTCTTCCCAGGGAGTTTTTTCCCAGCGCCTGAGGCTGTCACGGTTTGTTTCTCTTACGGTTTTGCTTCTTCTTTTACGGCGAAACCTTTTCTCACCAGGGGTCTTGGTGGGGTCTTGGGGAGGATGCTGGACAGGCGTGGACCTGACCCTCTATCTGACCCACTGTTGGGACAGTGTCGGTGCCACACGGGGACCTTGGCCAAACCCAAGCTTCTCCAGCTTGGGAGAGGAACCAGTTCAAAGCAGGAGCACCGTGTGTGTTGGAAAAAGCTGGTGCCACCCTCCTGGCTCTGAGAAAAATTGGTGGCAGGGAGCAGGAAAGGGTTAACAGTAGGGGGGAAAACCTCTGGGCAGCTCAGCAGGCTTTGGGGGAAGATGCAAACAGCCCAGTGACCAAGGTGATGGGCTGCATCCTTCTTGTTTGTTATGTGCATTTGCAGAGCAGTCTGGGCTTAGCCTGGGGACAAGCCCTGTGTTCAGGGCTGAGCTCCTGCTGGTGTCCTGCTGAATTTTCCGTAACTGAACCTCTGGACCTCAGGTTTCTTGGTTTCTCCTGGGTCTTGCAAATGGTGGAGCTGGTGCGTCCCTTAAACCAGCCAATGCTTACGCCTTGGAGGTGGGCACAGTCAACTGGGAGATGGCCATCCAGCCCTGAAAACCCTGATTTTTGCCAGTTAGAGGTGAGGTTAAATGCTGGAAGAAGGCTCTGTGCTTCCCGCAGCCCAGATGATCACGCCGTGGCTGTGTTTGCTGCTTCCGTCAGGTTTCAGTTGTAGTGTCCCTCGGTCCACATGGAGACAACGGGGCTGGCTGTGCTGGGACGGGGTGGGGGAGACCTCCTATCCTAGGGGAACCCCTCTGCTTCCAGCCCCTGTGGATGGGGGCAAGGCTGCCCCATCCGTGGCCAGTAAGTCCAGGTTGTAGGGAAAGGGAGCAGACGTTTTCTGGGGACACCTCAGGGCACAGCCTCAGAGTTTCTCAAGGATGCTTTATGTCCACCTACAGAGGCTGTAAATCTTCTTACTGGTCCCGTTACTGAGCAGGTTTCTCCTCGTTAAAGAGGCCCAAGGCTCTCTGCAAGGTGTGTGTAGGGGTTCTCCCTGAATCTCTTCTACCTCAGGTGCTTTTGGGCAATGACTGTGTCAGAAAGGCACATGCCCCCTCACTCCTGTCTCACCTGGAAACGTGTCTGAGGCCCCTTTTCACCTCGTGCCTGGGTTTGCAGCTGTGCCGTGGGCTTTCCCTCCAGATGGAATCCCTGCCAGTGCACTGGCAAACAGGTGGGATCTCTGGACCTTGATGTTGTCAGGTCCTGCTGCTTCATGTCCAACCCAAAAAGGCTCTGAGCTCTTCACTGCTGCCCTTAGTGCTCCGGGTACGCAGCAAAAAGGAAAATGCCAGTCACGGATCATAGAATCATAGAATGGTTCAGGTTGGAAGGGATCTTAAAGACCGTCTAGTCCCAACGCCCTGCCCTGGGCAGGGACACCTCCCACCAGAACAGGTTGGTCCAAGCCCCCTCCAACCTGGCCTTGAAACCCTCCAGGGATGGGGCAGCCACAGCTTCTCGGGGCAACCTGGGCCAGGCTCTCACCACGCTCATAATGAGAAATTCCTCCCCAATATCTAATCTCAACATCCCCTCTTTCAGGGTCAAACCCTTCCCCCTCCTCCTAGGGCTCCCCTCCCTCATCAAGAGTCCCTCCCCAGCTTTTCTGGAGCCCCTTGAGGGACTGGAAGGGGCTCCAAGGTCTCCCCGGAGCCTTCTCTTCTCCAGGCTGAACCCCCCCAACTCTCTCAGCCTGTCCTCCCAGCAGAGGGGCTCCAGCCCTCCCAGCATCTCCATGGTGGCCTCCTCTGGCCTCGCTCCAACAGGTCCATGTCTCTCCTGTGCTGAGGCCCCAGAGCTGGAGGCAGCACTGGGTGGGGGGGTGTCTCCCCAGAGCGGAGCAGAGGGGCAGAATCCCCCCCCTCACCTTGCTGCCCACGCTGCTTTTGAAGGATATTGGAATAAATCAAAGAACAAGGGCAAATGAGGCGAAAAAGAGAAACCCTTAGGGCTGGTTATGAGCAGCACCCAAGGTACCCAGCCATAAAAACAGGCCAGAGCTGAGCTGTTGGAGGAGGAGCTTATCAAAATTCATGTCTATATTTCACCCTACCTGCTGTATATGATAACCTTATAAAGCATCCGTCTGAGGCAGCGCTGGTAACGGCTCCAGCGGGCAACGGAGCATCCTTTATCCGAGCTCCCATCAGGATCTATTTCTCACCAGTGGTCCAAGCCATATCGATCCGCTCCAAAGGGCCCTTTATCAGTTGCGTGCAGACACTTCATGACTGCATTTTTTTTTTTTCTGTTTTAACCCCCTACTCCCTGCCCTGGTCTTCCGTCTCCTGTGCTCAGGCAGAAGGTGCCAGAAAGGTGAAAAGCGTGAGAAAGGAGCGTCGCCTCCCTGCTGTGGAATCCGTGGTGGCATCCATCGGCATCACCATCCACAGGCAACAGGCATCACCTGTATATTTTGCAACATGCTCTAGTTTCTCTTCATTTTCCCTCCTGCTCTTCGAGTTCTCTTGCCTTTGATGGCCACGCTGATGGATGTGGGTGGCATTTCCAGGCTCTGAAATGCTTCATACTGGCTCCTCCGAGCACTCCTAATCATAGAATCATAGAATCATGGAAGGGTTTAAGTTGGAAGGGACCTTAAACACCATCCAGTTCCGTTCAGGGACACCTCCCACCAGACCAGGTTGCTCCAAGCCCCCTCCAACCTGCCCTTGAACCCCTCCAGGGATGGGGCAGCCACAGCTTCTTGGGGCAATGCTTGGTGTCTCAAGCCATTGCCTTGCTAAGTGTGGACTGGAGGGATGGTTCAGGAACCTCATTACCCATCTCGGGACCTGAAGAAGCCCCAGGCTCTGAAAAAGTTAATTTTCAGAAGAAATGGAGACAGCGGTATAAGACGCTGCAAAGCAGTGAGCAACACGGGGAATTTCTGGCTTGAAACCTGATTCAAAGACTATGAGGTTCTGAAATCTCCTCTGGGAGAGATGAGTAGTGGGTGTCTGACTGGAGAAACCCCAGGACAAGTTTACTCCCAGGGATGCAGGAGCAGGCTCACCGCCAGCCAGACAGGCCAGATGTGGCTCCAGCTGCAGGTCTGGGGACTTCCAGAAAATAATCTCCTTTTTCACTGGGCTTCCTTGATCTGCCTGAGTGTGCCAGCCCATACCTGCTCTCAGGATGAGCAGGAGATACTTCTCCTAAATGGTGCAAAAAACACCTGGCAGCAAAAAGAAAAGGAGTAAGATGCCTCCATGACGAAGAAGATTTTCTGCAGTCCATTAATATTAAATAATGGAAGAATTACAATTATTTGTGCTTTGAGCAACCTGGTCTAGTGGGAGGTGTCCCTGGATGGAACTGGATGGTCTTTAAGCTCCCTTCCAAGCCAAACCATCCTGTGATTCCATGATTCTATCAATTAATTCCCTCCACTGCCCAAAATATGAGTTGTTTTTTCCCTTTTCCCCATGTCATCTCCAGCCCTCGATGGCTGCCTTGGGCTGAGGCTTGGTCCTTGTCCCAGCATCACCCCATAGAAGTCACCCACATCACCCCGTAATGTCACCAACTCTCTTCTACCCTTGGTGTTTCCTCCTGGGTGTTTATAACTGGCTCTTCTCTGCCTCTTTTTTTGCTGCCTAATGAATTTTTTCACTTCTCCTAAGCTCTACTCTCAGTTCCCCATCCATCATAACAACATTTCTCTGCACCTACCCTTCTATCAATCCCCTTTGCCTGTGGGTGGCCGGCATCCTTCCCAGCTCCTGGTGAAGTAAATCTTACTGGTTTCTCCCCCAAAATCTGGGGACGCTTTGATTGCTACTCTGTGGGTTAGTCTGGAAGGAGAAAAGAGCTGCCCTTGAGTGTCCCATGGAAATAAATGGGTAGGAAACAAGTGAAATTGGGGTGTAGGTGCTCCTCATGCGATGCTCAGCGTCAGCGTGGGGGATCAGGTCCACGGTCCTGGGCAGACCGTGTGTGCAGGTGGAAAATCCTGTTGGTTTGGGTTTGCTTTTTGTTTTTTTTTAAGAAGTTATAGAGAATATATAGCCAATAACATCTGGATTGCTGCAGTAAGACTGTGCTCTGGGGAGCTATTGGGGCTTTCGCTCAGGCTGCGTGTAGAAGGCACGAGGCTTCTGCAGCATCTCCTGCTCTTCGTTTTGCAACAGCTTCCCCTTTGAAAAGTCAATTTTTCTTGTCAGAGCGTGTCTTAATCTGTCGGTTGCTAGAGCCCCCCCCCCGCCTCCTGCCTTTTTTCTCTCTTTCATCCCTTTCCTCCTTGCAAAAAGTCTTACAGCTCTTTAGAAATACCGAGAAAAAAAAGCCCTTCTTTTTCTCAGTCTTCCCTCCTGTCCAAGCATCAGTAAAGTGCAGAGGAAAGGAATTATCAGGAAGGTATTTGCGATGTATAAAACCCCAAATTAGGAAAAAACTCCAATTTGGGATCGCCTTCCTTCAGACTTCTGTTGGCAGATGTTTCTCCACAGGCTCGAGCACCGCGTCCGCAGCCTACGGAAAGGCAGGTCCCCCCCCTGGGGAAAAGGGCTTTTCCTACTGAATTAATCATTTTAACTCCTATCGTGAGGTTCTGAGCTGCTCCAAGCAAGGGAGTATTTCCCTGCCAAACACACGGGGGGTGGTGCTAAAATAGAAATCCCCCCCCTCAACGAGGCCACAAGACATGAGCTTTTCTGTAGCAAGCACCTCATCTGTTCGACCCCCGTGCAAGGGTCAGCTCAACATCTGGCATGCTCCAGAAGAGAGGGGGCTCACTTTTTATTCAAATATATGCATAAAATCTTGCAGAGAAGGAGAACTGTGTCCAGTTGTGGGCTCCCCAGTTCCAGAAGGACAGGGAACTGCTGGAGAGGGGACAGCAGAGGGCTACAGAGATGATGAGGGGCCTGGAGCATCTCTCTGCTGAGGAAAGGCTGAGGGACTTGGGTCTGGAGAAGAGAAGGCTGAGGGGGGACCTGATCAACACCTATAAATACTTCAAGGGTGGGTGTCAGGAGGATGGGGCCAGCTTTTTTTCAGTGGTGCCCAGGGACAGGACAAGAGGCAACAGGCACAAACTTGAACGTTAGAAGTTCCACCTAAACATGAGGAGGAACTTTTTCACTTTGAGGGTGGCAGAGCCCTGGCAGAGGCTGCCCAGAGAGGTGGTGGAGTCTCCTTCTCTGGAGACATTCAAACCCCACCTGGACACGTTCCTGTGGGACCTGCTCTGGGTGGCCCTGCTCTGGCAGGGGGTTGGACTAGATGATCTCCAGAGGTCCCTTCCAACCCCGTGTGATTCTGTGAAAACTTACAAAGCCCGGAGCTCCCCTCTGTCTGACAAATGTTTCACACGTCCTTGAGCTGAACTGCTTTTCACCCGGAGCACAATCTGCCTGCATGAACGGACAAACCCGGTGTCTCATGTGGGGAGAGACAAGGGGCAGGAGCCGCACCGAGGTGTGAGGAGATGTTGACTTTGCAGGGAGAGGGATGTATCCCACAGGAGCTCGGGAAGCAGCAGGAGCAGGACGGTGAACAGGGGGTGAGGGGGTCTCTGGGGGTCCCCACGGCTCTGGAGCCCCGGGAAGACTTTGAAAATGAAACTGTGCAAATGATTCGTGTCATTTTGGCAATTTCCAGCCTTGTTCCTTTGGCAGCTCGCTGAGATTGGGGATCATAAAACCCCCCTGGCCCGGTACCTCTGTGCTCTGAACCACTTCTGCTCTTGGATGCTTTTCCCTTCTTGCCGGTGAGGCCACCCCAGCCCATGGGATGGGACATGTGATGGGGACAGGCTTAGCAGGGTCTGTAGCAATAAGATGAGGGGTAACGGCTTTAAAGCAAAAGAAAGAAGATTTAAACTGGGTATAATGAAGAAATATTTTACTCTGAGGGTGGTGAGACGCTGGCCCAGGTTGCCCAGAGAGGCTGTAGCCCCTCTGCTGTGAGGACAGGCTCTGAGAGTTGGGGGGGGGCTCAGCCTGGAGAAGAGAAGACTCCAGGGAGACCTTGGAGCCCCTTCCAGACCCTCAAGGGGCTCCAGGAAAGCTGGGGAGGGACTCTTGATGAGGGAGGGGAGCCCTAGGAGGAGGGGGAAGGGTTTGACCCTGAAAGAGGGGAGATGGAGATGAGATGTGGGGAAGAACTTGTTTGGTGTGAGGGTGGTGAGAGCCTGGCCCAGGTTGCCCCGAGAAGCTGTGGCTGCCCCATCCCTGGAGGGGTTCAAGGCCAGGTTGGAGGGGGCTTGGAGCAACCTGTTCTGGTGGGAGGTGTCCCTGCCCAGGGCAGGGGATAGGACTGGATGGGCTTGAAAGGTGCCTTCCCACCCAAACCCTTCTGTGATTCTATGATTCTATGATTCTATGGCGATTGCAACCACCACTGTGATGGTCACCCAGCACACGGGGACAACCCCCAGGCAACCTCTTCACCGCACTTTGCAGTGTTGGAGTGGGTGAGGACCCCCCCAGGAAGGGCTGTAGCATCTAGCAGGGCACGCCAAGGAGGTCTGTGAGGCCTGTGGGACCTCATCACACAAATGGGCAGGAGGGCTTCACCCTTCCCAGGTCAGAGAGGGTGAGGGCTGGCAGGGACCTGCGGAGAGCAGTTGGGCTGGTGCCTCCCCCCTATCACCTGCGGTTGCATTTCATGGGTTTCAACACCAATTTTTCCCTTTCTTCTCATCTTTTAACTTCTCAGTAGCAGATTTCCTTTTCTTTGGCTTCTTGTGATGCTTCTGGGATGTGTCATCCCCGACACTTTTTCTCATTATGCAGAGTCACTGAGCTGGGCTGATCTCATTTTCGCTTTTTGCCACTTGGTGCAAGATGGAAAGAGGGCTTTTTTGGGGGGGGCACATCTAAGGCGTCCCTTTCCTCCCTCAGTCTTTTTTCCAGGCTGGGAATGATGTTTATAGGTTGGATTATACGGCACCCTTGCACCCAAGGTTTTTGCACCTTGGTTTTCCAAGCCAGCTTCCCACTTAACTCAGCCACGCTCGTAAACGCACGCACACTGACGCTGTCCCGGTTTCACCGCCAGCGAATGGAAATTCTCTCAAAATTCAGCAGAAGGGAGAGACAGATTACGGGGTTATTTGCTGGCATTTTGTCTCCCCTGCTGGGATTTAATTTGCTGTGTTACATTCGCCGTTATTTACTCAAGCTCTGCTGAGCCCAGCGCCTGCTTTTTCCCTTTTTTCCAGTTAACGGGAGCTGAGCTGCTATTAATAAAAGGGGTTTTAATGGATTTATGTCCTCGGGAATGGGACAGGATTCTGGTGCCACCGAGCCTGGTCCCCAGCTACCGCAGCCAGGACCAGAGAAACTGGGAGGTTTTGGGGCACTTTGGCCGCCCTGGTATCAAAAAAAGAGGACATTTTGGGGACAAGTGGAGCATCTCAATCTGTGCTGCGAAGGTTTTTGGGATAATCTGGACGAGCTCTGTACAGATGGGGGTTATTCCCCAGATTTTAGCCCCCCTCTTTGCCACTTTGTCACTGTCTTCTGGCAGCGGTGATGGGATGTCAGGCAAGCAGGCTGTAATTAATGGCAATATTTTATGGCAGCCTGATGGCATCAGTTGGAGTGGGACTGACCTGCTGGAGTGTCCCAGCTCAGCTCCCTGTCCCCACAACACCTGGGACTTGTCGTGCCTGGGTCTGCCTCCCCGAGGGATGCTGTGACCCAGGACGGTGGAAAAAACAGGCATCTCAGGACAAATCCTTCATCCGCAGCTGAAGGAATAAAATCAGCTGATGGATCTGCAGTATCAGGCACCTTTGCCCTCTGAAAAACCACCCATCCATCACCTTCTCCAGCATCTTCTTCACTGTGAGGGTGGTGAGAGCCTGGCCCAGGTTGCCCCGAGAAGCTGTGGCTGCCCCATCCTGGAGGGTTTCAAGGCCAGGTTGGAGGGGGCTTGGAGCAACCTGCTCTGGTGGGAGGTGTCCCTGGATGGAACTGGGTGGTCGTTAAGATCCCTTCCCACCCAAACCATTCCGTGATTCTATGGTTCTCGGGAGTCCATGAGTCAATCCTGTGGGTGCTGGGGAGCTGCTGGTTGGGGTCCTGCTCCACTGAGCCCCTGCACCGACAACATTGTCTCACAGAGGTTACCTTTGGTGAAACCTCTGCACCTCGCCAGACTCCGCTGCTGTTGGGCACAGAAAAGTCCCTCTGGGTTCCATGGGGAGAAGCAATTTTGCTGGAGAGTTTACTGGCAGGGCTGTAAGGAAGCAATTTTCTGCTTCATCGGGGTTCAGCGCTGGCTTTAAAGGGCTCTGTGCCAGGGTCAGTGACACCGCTTGCAGTCACCGGTCCGGCCACCTCTGCCTGTCACCCCACATGTCCACGCCGCAACTCCCTGACAACAGCCTCTCGGCGGCTGTGTCTCCCTCACAAATGAGCTTCACGCTCCTCTGATTTGTGGGACAAAAGGTGAAACGTGCCATTGAGAGCTCCAGCAGAGCAGCGTTTGGTATCAGAAAATACCTCGCTGGGCTGAGATAAAACCTCTCCTTTCTGATGATGTGAGGGTGGTGGAGCACTGGAACAGGTTGCCCAGGGAGGTGGTTGAGGCCCCTTCCCTGGAGATATTCAAGGTGAGGCTCGATGAGGCCCTGGGCAACCTGGTCTAGTTGGGGGTGTCCCTGCTGACTGCGGGGAGGTGGGACTAGATGACCTTTGGAGGTCCCTTCCAGCCTGGGCAATTCTATGATTCTATGATGCCTCCTGGTGGATGAGAAGCTCAAAATGAGCCCAGAAAGCCTCCTGCACCCTGGGCTGCATCCCCAGCAGCGTGGCCAGTAGGGCAAGGGGTAGGGGGATTCTCCCCCTCTGCTCCGCTCTGGGGAGACACCCCCAAAGTGCTGTCTCCAGCTCTGGGGCCATCAACAGCAAAAGGACATGGAGCTGTTGGAGCAGGGCCAGAGGAGGCCATGAAGATGCTGGGAGGGCTGGAGCCCCTCTGCTGGGAGGACGGGCTGAGAGAGTTGGGGGGGGTTCAACCTGGAGAAGAGAAGGTTCCAGGGAGACCTTGGAGCCCCTTCCAGTCCCTCAAGGGGCTCCAGGAGAGATGGGGAGGGACTCTGGATCAGGGAGGGGAGCCATGGGACAAGGGGGAAGGGTTTGACCCTGAAAGGAGGGAAATTTAGAGGAGATATTCAGGAGAAATTGTTTGCTGTGAGGGTGGTGAGAGCCTGGCCCAGGTTGCCCCCAGCAGCTGTGGTTGCCCCATCCCTGGAGGGGTTCAAGGCCAGGTTGGAGGGGTCTTGGAGCAACCTGGTGTGGTGGGAGGTGTCCCTACCTACGGCAGGGGGTGGGACTGGGTGGTCTTTAAGGTCCCTTCCCACCCGAAACATTCCATGATTCTATGACTCTATGGTTCTATTCTATGACGCATGTAAGTGAAAACAGCTGTGTCAGAGCTGGTGGCTACAGTTGGACACGAGAGAGCAGGGCAGAAAGGCTGCCTCTCTGTGGGCCTTCACTCCTCGTGTCAAGGATGGGGAGGACGAATGGTGAAGTGTTTGGATGGAGATGCTCAGAGGGGTTTCTCAGAGCAGAACTGTAGCACCGGGCTGCTTTGCAGGATACTGAGATGTGAAGGGGCTGGACGAATTATCTCTGCTTGCTATCCATGGTGAAGACCATCCCAGGAGGAGGTAACTCCACTGCTAAGGCATGTCCATTGGGAGGTGTTCAAAGAGAAATGTGCCTTTGCCATCACTCCTTGCTCCACCGCTGTGTTTCTTGGACATCCCTTCCCATCCATGCATGGGGCAAGCTCATCCCCTTTGATCAGCAAGAGGCCAGCAGCTCACCAAGCAGGCTTTGAGTGGCCACGTTGTCCTGATCAGTGTCTCACCAGGGGCAAAGGAATGAAGACAAGTGGTGGCATCTACTCCAGCTTTGCAGAAATGTCCCATCACGTCAGGTTGGTCAGGTTGGACAAGGCTCTGAGTAATCTGGTCTAGTTGAAGGTGTTTTGGCAGGAGAGGTTGGTCTAGACGGCCTTTAAAGGTCCCTTCCAACCCTCCCTTCCAACCCAAACCATTCTATGAGTCTATGACCACCATTGCTAATAGACCAATATGCAACCCATGTCTCTGGGCTGGGTGGAGGAGGCCTGGGAAGGAGATGGGTGTTGCTGGGCTGCCCTTGGGTCTGAAGGAGGCTTAGAGCAACCTCTGCCTTCACTCCTGCAGGCAGGGACTTGCCCATGGTCACAGCCTGGTTCTTCAACCACATCTGGTAGCTAATTAAGATAAGTGGGATGGCCAGTTTGGGTTTGTGGTCATAAATGGAGCTGCATCCAAAGAGTCTGCAGGAGCCTGGTCTCACAGACATGGGGTTGGTTCCTTCCTTGCGATGCTGCAGATGCAAAAAATGCCTTGAAAAAGGCTTTTCCGGGCAGGATCTCACCTCCTGCAGCTGTGAGAGGCACTGGTGCTGCCCCCATCACAGCACCCTGAAAACCAAACACAACATTTTGCTGCTTGGCTTAAAATCCCCCCGGCACTGTGTGTGGGGGTATCCTTGGTCCAACACCCTCCTGGTGCTGTTTGGACCTGGAGGAGGAGGAGTTTTGGTGTGGAGCAGATGCTGTAGAAGTCATTAGGGAGTCCCAGCTCTTGTAGCAGCATCTCAGCTCCTTCTTTATTGTCCAGGACAAATTTCCTCCGTGGGGACAGCTGGATGCAGCCTGCAGAAGTCAAAGGAAGGAGTAAACAAGGCTCTTTGCAGCTCCTTTTCCTCCCCGCCGTGGTCGGGGAACGTTGCCTGCTGTGTTAAATCAGCCCCTGCTGTCCCACAACCCACAGCCTTTGTCTGTCTCATCTTATCCCCTACCTCCCACCCCCAACACTTTGTAGACACCACCACCAGGGTGCTGTCTCTTCCCTGGCTTGTTCTTGAGGAAACTGAGGTGCCAAGGTGGGAAGTATCTTGCTCTGGAGTTGAGGTTGGGAGTTGGGTGCAGGTCCTGGTCCTGCAGAGCTGTTCTGGGAGTGGGTCTGGCTCTCCGAAAATCAAGGGGTGGCACTTCAGGATTGGATGTTTCTCCCCTTTTCCTTGCATTCTTCTTTCCCCATTGCCCTTGCATTCTCCTCGGGTACCACTGTGAACACTCTGGGATGCTTGGAGGAACAGCAATTCCCACTGTGCATCCTCTTCCTGGGATGCTGGAAGGCGCTTTGGGCCACCAGGGAGCTGCAAACCTGAGCCGGGCACGTCTCCCCCATACCAATCCCCATGGGGTTTGGTCCCTTTGCTCTCCTCTCCTTACCCTGATGTAGGTATTTCTTCTGGTACTTGCTGTCTCATCCCTCCTTTCTGCCTCCTTCCCCCACCGCACCCAGCCTCAGCCCTAATCATACAATCATAGAATGGATCAGGTTGGAGGGGACCTTAAAAAATCACCCAGTGCCACCCCCTGCCCTGGGCAGGGACACCTCCCACCAGACCAGGTTGCTCCAACCAGGACCAGAACCAGGTTGGTTCGTGTCTCTGCTGTGCTGAGGACTCCAGAGCTGGACACAGTGCTCCGAGTGGGGTCTCACCAGAGCACTATGTCTTTGCTAGCCCTCCTCACCAAAGATGTACTCAAGCAGACCTGCAAACAACAGATCCTGTGGTCTCTAGGAGAGTTTTGGTCCCCCTACCCATCCTTTCTAGACCCTCCTTTAAATGCGTTCATCCTTTAACCCTTTAGGGTGTCCAGGAACCTTCTATACCTGGAATTAGGACATGGTTTAGTGGTGGACTTGGCCATGCTGGGTTAATGGTTGGAATTGATGATCTTAAAGGTCCCTTTCAGTCAAAATGATTCTATGATTCTATTGAGCTTTCGTAGTCTTCTTGGCAGAAGAAAATGGTAGGAAGCACTGGGAGGAACATTTTTAACTAATCCCTGCCCAAACAAGGTGTAAAAGCCCCTTGTCCTTTGCCGTGCACCATAATCACCCCAAATTTCCCACACCGCCACAGAAGAACTTGGTTCCTTTTTCTCTGTGGTAGAGTTCCTTGCATGAAGGAGAACCTGCATCTCAGCAGCTGGTGGCCAAGGATGCATGGGCCAAGCCTGGCTCCATCCCACCTTCAGCTCACCTTCAGCAGTGTGAAAGAGGGAGGGTGGGTGAGCCACGGGGAGACCCGAGGGGAAACGCTCAGCAGAGATCTCAAATGATGCAAAGGTCACCAGCGATTAAAAATCAGAATAACCTGTTGCATTTAGATACCATTGAGCCATAATATTCCTTTAAGAATAAAATGAAACAGGAAAGTACTTTGATCCGGCACAAAGGACAAAGGCCAGACGAAACAAAAAGGCAGATAAGATTTAATCGATAAAAAAATGAATAGCATGAATCTAGGAGCATGCTAAGATCAGGCTGGCTCTTGTTCCCTTTGACTGGATCAAGCCCACCCATAGCAGGGATGGTGCTTGCTTGGGCGTGAGCCACATTTTTCTCCTAAGGAATGGACATCTCTGGGTGGGCAGAAAGATTATTTTCGGTGAATGCAATTTCTCCTTGGAAAGGCCAAGAGGTCTCACCGAATCCACTCCTCTGGAGGAAGGAGGCAGAGCTGGTGCTGCAGGATTTGATAGGACGAGGGGAGATGGCTTTACACTGAAAGAGGGGAGATGGAGCTGAGATGTGGGGAAGAACTTCTTTGGTGGGAGGGTGGGGAGAGCCTGGCCAAGGTTGCCCCAAGAAGCTGTGGCTGCCCCATCCCTGGAGGGGTTCAAGGCCAGGTTGGAGGGGACTTGGAGCAACCTGCTCTGGTGGGAGATGATTTTTAAGGTCCCTTCCCACCCAAAACATCCTATGATTCTACGATTAATAGAGTTAACGAGGGAAAGAAGGGCATTAAGCTCCGTGAACGGGCCTATCCCTGCAAATATGGGCTCAGACTCCTTTTGCTTTCTTCCCTCGCTACCCTGGCACCCTTTTTTTCCCCCCTCAGTGGAGCGCCTGAACTTTCAAGAGGCTCCAGCAGCGAAGTCAGTAGCTGCAAATAATTCATCACGGGACTGCTCCCAGAGACAGGCAATATTGGACGCCGTGGTCCAGAGACAGGCAGGGGCTTTCACTCCGGCGCTGCTCAACCCTCCAGAGGGTCCAGGGGAGCTTTTCATGGAGGCTTTAATTTACGATCGAATTTATTTTATTGATGCCATCCTGTATTTTCTTGGGGCAATATCTCGTCCTGTTGAAATGGGGCTGAGGGCAACAATTGCTTTTTTTTTTTTTTGCAGAGAACATTGCGGAGCTCATAACCTGGCCATACCCAGGTCCCCCTCTTAAATTTACCCCTCCTGTGCCGTGCACTTAAGGGTTGTATGAACGCCAGAGTTAAGACAGTCTCCTCTTGCTCGAATTTACATCAACCCGTGCATTTTGAGGCTATGGTACTTGCTCCTTTGCCTCTCGTCGCGGGGGAAATAATAGAATTACGCAAAATAACGACGGAGAGCCTTTCACCCCATTTGCTGCAGAGCCTGCAGATGCCACTGAGATGGAAACGTCTATTAGAGTGTAGTGAACAACAACCCTAATGGGTTTAACGTGCCTCCAAACAATACGGCTTCCTGAGCAGGAAGCCTGGGTTACTAAAAACCCAGCAAAGGCATCGTCCTCCCGAACATCCTTCGTTTCGCGGATGCAGCCGGTGAGGAAGGGAGGAGGGAGCGCAGGTCCGAAGGGAAAGGGGTCAGCAATACAGGGAAGGGGGTATGGAGCCTTCCCGTCCATTTACATTTCTTCAGGTGGAGAAATTCAGGTGGTGGTTGGGAGGCAGAAAGCAAGCATGGAAGGATTCTGCTGGGGGAGATGCGAAAATGCTGCGGGTGAAAGTGAGAGGCAGGAAAGGAGGGCTTTGATCCATGGGAGACCCAGCAAGCATATGGAGGGATGGAGAAGGGCTGGTTGCACCAGGGGAGGTTTGGATTGGGTACTAGGAAAAATTTCTACACTGAAAATGTTATTAAGCATTGGAAAAGGCTGCCCAGGGCAGTGGTGGAGTCGCCATCCCTGAAGGGATTTAAAAGCTTAGTCGTGGTGCTGAGGAACACAGGTTAGTGGTGGTTTTGTCAGTGCTGGGTTAATGGTTGGACTCAATGAACTGAAAGGTCCCTTCCAACTTCGACCATTCTATGATTCTATGACCCTCTCCTGCAGGCAGGAGCTGTCTGTGCCTCCTGTCTTGAACCCACAGTCCCTAAAACACAACCTCATTTAGGCAGAGCTGTGGTTGCCTATAGCTCTCTCTTGGGAAGGTGATTTGGCCAACCAGCGTCTCCAAAGCTGCTTGATCTCATGCTCACTCTTCTGCATGCCTTGCCCTGGTGCAACCGTCAGCCCTGTCTGATGGGGAGCTGAAACCAGTTGCATCCCAGGAGGACATTTAGCAGCAAATGTGACCTCAGCTGTAGCTGGTGAACTTGGCCTTGCCTTTGTGGGTTCTTCATGTCTGGGCAGATCCCTCACACTTGGCCCAAGGCTGCTCCAGCAGCGAGAGCTGAGCTAATGCCCAGCTGGGTTTTTCTTCTCAACCCCTTTTCCCATCTCTTCAGTGCTTTTCTCACTCCGTAGCGCTGACCTTCAACTCTAGTGCCACTGTGTGATGCATATTGCAAACATACCTTGGAAGCTAGGACAGCTTCATATAGCCAAATATCATATAATCATAGAATGGTTTGGGTTGGAAGGGACCTTAAAGACCATCCAGAGACACCTCCCACCAGAGCAGGTTGCTCCAAGCCCCCTCCAACCTGGCCTTGAACCCCTCCAGGGGTGGGGCAGCCACAGCTTCTCGGGGCAACCTGGGCCCAGGGGTCTCCCCACCCTCATTATGAGAAATTGCTCCCCGGTATCTCATCTCAATCTCCCCTCTTTCAGTGTCAAACCCTTCCCCCTCCTCCTGTGGCTCCCCTCCCTCATCAAGAGTCCCTCCCCAGCTTTCCTGGAGCCCCTTGAGGGACTGGAAGGGGCTCCAAGGTCTCCCCAGAGCCCTCTCCAGGCTGAACCCCCCCAACTCTCTCAGCCTGGTCTCAGCTGTATCTAACCAAATCAGAGAAGTTGCTCTGGGGTTTGTGGAGCTGCAAGGAAGGAAAGAAGGGGAAGGAAATAAGGCTCAAGTACTTTCACACCAGCACGGAGGAGACCAGAGTCTGCCCCAGGCACTGTATGAAGACCCCAGGATGCTTCTTGTGGCTGGGGTTCGGGATGGGACTAGGGGAGGTCTGGAGATCTGTTAACTCATTAGGATGGTAGATCTAGGTGTGTGGTTGATACCAGACAAAAAGGAGCCAAGATGTCCTGTGTGCTTCAAGGATATGAAGGGATCAATCAGAGCAATCAGAGTCCCACAGTCTGGGACAGTAAAGTTTACCCTCCTTCCTCCTAGAAGTGTTGAAATGATTATTAGAGGACCACAGAATGGCTGAGGTTGGAAGGGAGCTCTGGAGATCATGTCAACAGTCCTCCTAATGCAGCCCAGCTGGCTTTCCATGCTGAAAGGGAGCATGGAAAGTGAGTGGCTCTTTTTCAACCCAAGGTCCTTCTCTGTGGAGCTGGTTGGACCCCAGCCTGTGCTGGTGACTGGGGTTGTTCCTCCCCACTGGCAGGACTTTGCCTTTCTCCTGCTTGAACCTCCTGAGGTTCTCCAGCCCATTGAGGTCCCTATGGATGGCAACACAACCACTGGCTGTGTCGGTCGCTCCTCCCAGTCTTGCATCTCCTGCCAAGTGGTTGCCCCATCACCTGGGTTCATCAATAAATGTCGTTAAACAGTACCCATCAAGATAAAGTTTAAACAATATTGGCCTCGATTATGTGGAACAGCGTTGGCTCCAGTCAGGCTGTGGTGTGGCTGGGACTTAGGAACACCGAGATCCCAGCCCAGCGCTGCTTGGTTGCTTTGGAATGAAAAGACTGATAATTTTTAACCCCTCAGGTGCCCCAGTGACGACCGCGTTAGTGTTTTGCATGTCACTTTTATTTTTCGCTTTGCAGAAGCGGAATGCTGAAAGAAAATGAAAAAAAACAAAAAAAAGGGAATAATTAAGAATTTCCAGCGAGGACCCCGTGTGGGTGTTTGCAAAGCACGACAGGATTCTGCTGTGCTGAGCGAGGGGGATGGAGGCAGAGCAACTTAGCATTGTGCTGAATGATTTGTTTTGGCAGGGGGGATAAAGCAGACCTGACGGAATGACGAGCACCGCTACGACCAGGAGCTGCCCGGATCAGTCCCGGAAAACACTCTGCAGGAGCCCATTTCTCAGCATCAAGGTAAATACCTCCTGCTTTCTCTAATTGCCCCCCCTCCACCACCACCACCACCACCACCACCAACCTTTGGATCTCTGGCCTGGGAAAGAGGAGTTTAGCTTCCTGCAGAAGGATTTCTGTTTACAAAATGGATTGGGAAAGGGATGGGGTGCTCCCCAGGACAGAAGTGCCATCGGATGCGCAGCCGGGGCGGCGATGTCGCAACACAAGTTTAACTTCTCAGCTTCTGGGGTATTTAACTTAGCGTGGAATCATAGAATCGCAGAATGGTTTGGGTTGGAAGGGACCTTGAAGAGCAGCCAGTCCCACCCCCTGCCCTGGGCTGGGACACCTCCCACCAGAGCGGGTTGCTCCAAGCCCCCTCCAACCTGCCCTTGAACCCCTCCAGGGATGGGGCAGCCACAGCTTCTCTGGGCACCTTATCAGCAATTTAGTGCTATATTGACTGTAGTTGAAAGCCAATTATCTGAGTCCTTAGAGAGTCTCACCAAGTTGTAGAGCAAAAGAGGACAGCCAGTGTTCAAGGCTGAAGATTTCTCTGTGGCTTTTGTGGTGAATATTTTGGTTTATTGCTTTTTTTTTTTTTTTTTTTTTACAAATGCTGGTGAATTTAATCACCTTGTGGCAGAGGGCAATTGAGCTCAGAAGTCACCAAGGGTTACCAGGGCAGCAGAGGCTGGAGGCACAGGAGAAGGGAAGAGCTTGGTGCCACACAGTCCTCAGGTTTCTCCCCCTCTGTCCTCTTTTCGTTCCATTCAGCCGTTTTGTTTTTATGTGCCAACAAGATTATCTTTAAAAATAAAATCCCATAGATTATTTTTTTTTTCTGTGCAGAGATATTTTAAAGGGATTTGAAACTTCACAGGTTAAAGCCACTGAGGTGCAAAGTCAGCTCGGGTCTGTGAGCAGAATCAACCTCTGTTTTGCTGAGTGAGGGTATCCGTGAAGGTAGATGTAGAGGAAACTCTTCGTGGAGAATATTGCACGAAGGCAGGGCAATGGGCAGCTCTGAAACTGCCTGTTTCTGCTGATCTTGTGCTTTCAGAAGGGTCTCTGGAGCCCAGCCTGAGAGGGATTTTGGTGGAGACTATTTCTGCTCCTGATGGACCCCCTGCTGGCTGGGTTTCTGCTTGGAGATCAGGAAGGAAACCCTGACTGATCCCTCCAGATGAGAGCAGTATCACAGGAGGCTTCAGGGACGATTGCAATTGCAGCAGTCTGGGATCAGCCTCGATGAAGCTATTCCCAGGTGTTATCCTGGCTGCAAAGAGGGCAAATCCTCTCTTCCAATCCCCTATTTCACATTAAACTGCTGAAGGACTTGTTTTTACCCCTAAGACAGAGCTGACCTGACCATGCATGTCTCCAAGCACACTCAGCACAGGATGTTTTCCCCAGATCTCTTTTTTTGGGGTGCTTTTCTTTTTTTTTTTTTTGTTTGTTTGGGTTTTTTTGTTTTGTTTTCGAGAAGTTAGGTCACCCTGTCCGGTTTCTAAATGACTTCCTCAGAAAACCTGACTTCAAGTCCAAGGTTTGAATGGTTCTTGCAGAAGCACAAAAAAAAAAACAAACCAAACAACAAACCACCATTGCACAATGTGGTTTATGTGTTTGAAGTGGCTGGAGGACCAAAACTCACAGCACTGCAATTTTTATATATATCTATATCTCTCTCTCCAGAGAGAGAGAGAGAGAGTCTGTGTCACGAAATCTAATTGCCGCATGTCAAAATGCAACTGAGAGGCATAACTCAAAACTGTCCTTCTGAGGAATGCTCCCAGGAATGATGCCGCCTGAGCCTCTAAGATACCTGGCATGAATTCCCCCAGTCCATCAGAGCAGATTAAATCAGATCCACTGCTGCTTCCATTGAAGTCCAACATCTTGTCTTGGCTTCAAGGAGCGTTTTGCATCCCGTGCCGGACACACGGGTTTGGGAAGAGCGGTTCTGCTGAAGAGCTGCTTCTGCAGAGACGTGGAGAAGTAGTTTGGGATCCTCTGATGGAGATTGCTACAGAAGGAGAAATCTTTTTGGAAAAACTATGTGGGTGTTACGGCAACATTTCGCCTGCAGATTAAGAGGGAGTACACTGAGAATGGTGGCTTGCTGGGCAGTAAAGCATAGTGTGGTCCATTGTAGTCAGTATAAAGAGGTTTTTTGGCCAATAAAACTGGATATCTGGAAGACCTGAGAGGCCAGCTGGACACTTGAAGGCTGTGGTTGCTCATGAGGTCACTGCTGGGTTGATTCAGGTGCGCAAGTTTGCAGGCATCAGGCAAGGTCACTGAAACCCCTCCTGGCAGGGACAGGCATGGGAAGGTGAGTGGCCTCAGGGAGATGCCATGGTCCCATGGCCACGTGTTTAACACCCCTGCCAGTCCCTACCTGTTGCCATCCTGCACCTTGAGGACATGCACAAGGCCTTTCGTGCCCCAGAGGGGGCTTCCAGGTCCATTGGGACCCCAGTTGTGATCCCAACATCCCTCCTCAAGGGATGGCGTGCATACGTCCACTTCCTAAAGCTGTTGAGGAGCTGGCTGAGGACATTCACCCTCGGTTGAGAGCTTCAGCCCTTGGTGTTTCCTGCCCTGTGGTTTAGTTCAAGAGCAAACGAGAGCTGTCCCTGCCCCAAGGCTTTATTACAAGTGGCAGGGACTTGTGCCCAATTACACGCAACTATTTGCGATCAAACTGGAACGAGCCGACTCCTCCCAGCCCTGTTTTCTCCTCTCTCTAAGCACAGCCCGGCGCACGGGATTTTACCACGTGCTGAGGCACAAACCCCTTCCTTAAAATAGCAGCAAAACTCTCCCGAACACATGGAAACAGCGTGACGGGGACTTCCCTGTGACAACTGGGGCAAGACTCCATGTGTGGCTTCCAGAGCCCTTACATGGAGGATTTGTTGCCAAACTACACGATCAACACTAGAAACACAGTGGGAGCTTCGGGTTTTTTTTTTCTCCAGAACACCAAAAGAGGAGATACTGGTGTTTAACCCCCAGTTCTGCAATTTAATGGCTGCGTAGGATTGAGTATGTTTCTCTTACACACGCGGGGTGGGAGGAGCAATACCTCATCGATGCGATCCAAGGCCTCCAAAAATATATTCAAAAATATAAAAAAAAAAAGCAGAAAATCACTGAGTTCCTCAGAGAATGCATGTTTGCAGAGAAGCTTCTCGTTCAACATGTGGTAGGGTGGAGAATCACTCATCCCCGTGCTGGTTGTGGAGGGTGTAGAGGTTGGGTTGGGATGTCGTTGCCCGTGGGTGAGGTCCCCTCACCAAAGACCTGGCAGGCATGTTGGTCTTCCCACTGGGGTACTGGGAAGATGTCTCGGGCACTCTCCATGCCTCACTGGTGGTGGGAAGCGGCAGTGGCACAGCTCCAGAGGAGGAAGGTTGTTCTGCACCCTGGCACTGCGAGGAGGGGTGGTTTTGGCAGGAGTACATCAGTACCAAGCACCTTCTCTCCCTGGTGTAGTGTGATGTTTGGTGTGATCCCAACACAGATCCTGAGTAGGCTCTTGTAATAATGTTTCCCAGATGTTTATTTTAAAAAAGCCATCAAAAAACCCTCCCTTCCTTCCTCCTCAGCCTACGCAAGCGCTCGTTTGGATTCTTTGAGTTGTTGCAATTCTACTGATGTAGAGGGGGAAGGATGTGAGCATGGCTTGGCCCACGATAGGAAAGAGGTGCCAGAGAGTTTCTGGGAGCGTACAGCTCTGTGGCTGGTCCTGTCTTTCCATGACCTGGGGTTGGGGCCCTGGTCTTGGGAAAAGGCTGGTGTCTACATACCCAGGACACCTTCTGATCTTCTATCCATGCTGGGAAAGCCCATCAGACACAGGTTGTCTGATCCCACCAGTCCCAAGTCCAGGTGTGGAGGGACCTCAGCCTCAAGCCCTTGGGAAAAGGGACTAGATGGCACAGAAAGATGATGCAGAGGATCTGCCTGCCCTGTACCATGGACTATCTCCCAGACCTAGCTGAGAAAGGAGCAGGGTGGCATCCAGGTCTACATGTGGTCAGCCCTGCACCACACATCATGGGAAGCCCCAGAGGAGCCCCATGACACACACACTGGTGGGGCTCGGCCACCCACTACCATCATCACAGCTACAGCGGGACAAACTGGAAATGACACACTAGCAATTACCAGCTCTCTATTTCTCACTCATTAAAATATTCCCCGGCCTAAAAATGCGCCGTGGTTAGGGTGGTTGCCCTCAATGACTCCCTTGAGGAGCAAGGAGGAGACCTGGCCTTGCAGAACTTTACTTGCAAGACCTCCTGCTTTTACTGCCTTAGGAAAGTGAATCACCATCACAGAGAAGTGAGAAGCATAGGAAGTCTGGCAGATCCTGCAAAAAGATGAGGTTTTATGTGACATTTCCTCGGAATCGGTGCAGAAGTTGACGACGATGCAGGCAACCGTCTTCACATCCCTGTTTGTTTCTTCCTTCTCAACCAGTTCCATCTCGATTTCTCAGTATTTTCCTGTTTGCTCTGGGGTTCTGACTTCTGCCTAAAATATTCTGTGCCACAACCAGTGCTGTTACCAGCTGAGCATCCAGGTTTTTATAAAACTCTTGGTCTTTTTCTCTTTCAACACACGCAGTACAGAAGCGTTAGCTGTTGGTCCCTCTAGTGTGATTGGTTGTTTGCAGTCATTCTTTTTTTTTTTTTAAAAAAAGGCACACATTGAAGAAAAGAGCTTGGAATGTTTAATTAAAAACTGCTGTTGATAGCTCAATCTTAAGCAGCTCTGCCAGGCAGCCCATGGGGATTTCCTTCCCTCTGCGTCATCCTGTGCTCAGATGCCTTTGCAGCTCTTCTACCGCCCCTGCTCCCTTGGTGGGACATGGTGCATATCTGGGGGCTCTTGCTGGGCTGTCTTTACCCACCCTACCACCTCCCAGCATTATCCAGGACCCATGTCCTCCTCCTCCTCCAGTTTCCTTAAGCTGCTGCAATCCCCTCGTGATGTCCTGTCACCAACAATGTGCTAATACCCTTGCATTCACCCAAACGTTAGCTGTGTTCTCCAGGACCTGGAGTATGGATTTTTCTCTTGCAGAAAAGGAAAAGAGAAACCTATAAAAGTGCACCACAGACTTCAGTGAAGGAGCTCTCATCATTCCAAGTCTGGATCTTCATCCCCTGCAAACCCTGGGCTTCCAAACCCAAGTAGACTTGGGAGGACATGGGTGGTGGCTGGTCTGAGGGCTGCAGAAAGTGCAGGAACCTTCTTCCAATGTAGGGCTTTAGTCTGGATGACCAGAGCTGCAAGCAGCAGCTTTGCTGGGAGAAAACCAAAACCTCCTTATGATGGGCATGGTTGTGTCTGCGTTCTTGGCCACATCCCAGAGGCAGGACAGCACCTGCCCTGCACCCTCACACCAGCACGGACTGGAGGAGCATGATTAGGCACGTCAACACTGGTCCCCAGATCAGCTCCTCCTGGGATGGAGGGAGCTTTTTGCACACCAAGACCCCAAGGAGACCTCAGTGTTATAGCTCATCTGGCTGCACCTCCAAATGATTACCTACTCCGTGGCTTGGTCAGCTACTACTTTTCAATAAAACTGGGGAGTTGAGGACGGGAGACCGTTCCCAGTAAGCATTTTGGGTGAAGCTGCCCTGTTTTGAAGGCTCAGTGAGTTTGGTAGGATGGGTGCAGGTTATTCTCTTTCCACTGGCCTTGACATCAGAGGGTGGCCCCCCCGGCCCGTTTCATTTACAAGTATAGACTCAACCTTTGGGATTCAATCGAAACCAGGCTTGCAGGAGACTTGAATCCTGGTTCTTAGTGTCACACCCCTCTTTCAAGCCCATGTTAGGCTTGTAAACACAGCCTGTACTTTGAGAGGGTGGAAAAGGTTGGGAGGTCTGTTTCCTGGGAGCTGATAAGCAGATAAAATTTTATTTTAGTGTATTGCCTTCATTCTTCACAACACTGCTGTTCTGCTGCTTCTCCCTCCCTTTGCTGGGAGCACGAAGAAGCAGGCTCTGCTGGCAGGGGAGGGTTTAGATGAAAGCAAGCTTTCTCTCTAGGGTTAGCCCTTCTGAGATCTCCTCACAGGGCAGGAGAAGAGCATGTTTGTGGTCGTGTCCATACGACCTCTGGCAACTTGGAGATATTATCGGCATTTATGCCCTGTGCCTCTCGAGCAGAGCTGAGCTTATCCTCGGCAGCAGTTGGTCCTCAGGGGAATCTCTCCCTCTGTTCACGAGAGCCAGGCTGGTGTCCCTCATGGTCTCTCCTTCCAGCCGTGAAGACCATCTTTCCGGACCATACAAGTTAGAGAGCCAGATGTTTCGATCAGATACAGAAATGTAAACAAGCTGATTTTTGCTGCAGGACGAAATGCAGTGTCGTGTGTGCAGCCAGAGACAAACAGGGTTATATATATCTCTCCAGCAGATCTAAAGTCCTTCTTTTCCTGGCAGACCACCAGCCGTGCTGTGACCTGATGGCTAACCAGCAAACAGCCCCTGGAGCCAGAAGAACTGGGGTCCTTGCCCAGTGCTGACACCAAACCACTTCAAGTCCTTTGCGGGCCCATCTCTCTTTTCTGTTCTTTCTGTTCTCTTTTCTCTGCCCATAGAATTTAGAATAAAATCACGGATTCCCAATCTGTTTTGACCTCCTGGGCTGAAGAGGATGTGGTGGGGTGACAGCCAACAGGCCGTGAAGGTCATGGATTTGGATACCCATTTGGGGCCGTGTGTTATGGATGCCTGGAAAAAATGAATCTGGCTTCAACATTTCCATCTGAACTCATGGATCCAGGAAACAGTGCCCGGACGTAGCCAGAACATCGTGCAGGAACGGAGGAGTTTCAGCACAGCTGACTCTGGGAAAGCTTTCCTTTGGCTGGGTGACATTTTCCTAGTCCAAACACAGGGGTGACATGAGCCTGGGAAGGGGGAAAGTCCTGGATTGCCTCCTGCTTTGCATGATGCCAACACATCGCTTTTGGTGGTGGTACCCATTCCATGGTGCTCCAGCTCCCAGGGAGCCGAGGGGGTGTTTGGACCATCCCTTTTTTGTGCTGTAAATAGTCCCTCTGCTTACAGAGCAGTCCATTTTGGCAGCGACCCCGCTTCAGCCCTGGATCAGAACGAGACATAGCAGAGGTCCAGGCCAGGCTGAGCATCTCCTGGGCGAGACTCCTGCCTGGTGGGAGCTGGCTGCAAAACACACAGAGCCAGAGCAATGGGAAAGCAACTGGGAAAAGAGCTGCCAACAGCTTTGGGCAGCAGCCAAGGCGGAGGGCAGCTGCTTTGCAAGGACCCAGGGTTATTGAGGCTATCATTCAGGGAGATGAGTGGTCCATCTCCTTAGGGCATGCCACTGTTTGGGTTGTTTAGTTTACTTTAACTAATTTGGGGGCTGGAAAGATGCCCATGGAGAGCCATGTGGCAGCATGGAAGGAGGTGGCTTGCCAGGTCCCCTCCTTTGCTGAGTACTTTGCGGAGCTGTGGATGGAGGGGTGGTGAAATCCATCCCTCCTGGGACAGTTCTTTCAGCACTTGTGAAATTCTTCTGGGTGAGGAGCAGGAAGAGGGCCGCTGCCCTCAGAAAAGGTGGGGCAGATCAAGCCATGTGTTTGCTTGGGCAGTCGAGCACCGAGCTCTGGAGGAGATGAGGTCAGATGATTTTCTGGGAGATGACGGTCTTTGACAAGGTTTCCTTCTGGAAGTGGGAAAGAACCATCACGTTTTCCCAAAGGAGACATGTCCTCTATATCCAGGCTTCGCAAGAAGGAAAGGAAAACGAAAAGTCTGAATTAGCCTCCCTGACCTTCTCCTGACTTTCTTTAAGGAAGCTGTTTGTTGCTGTGTTTGAAAGGGCTAATTCCTGTCCCAAAAGAACTCCTGCCAGCAGTGGGGATGGCTGCCTGCCTCGGCCTGGATGGGAGCAGGAAGATTGTGCAACCTCCCACTTCTGCTGCCGGATCTCGGGGTCTGGGCCAACACAAACTACAGTGACCCAACTGAAGTGGTCTGCTTGTCCAAAGCCACTTTCAGTTGGACAAACTACACTCTGTTTGTAAATACTAACCCTATTGTCATTTTTGGCAGAGGACTATTTACTGTCCCCAGCCCAATTTCAGACGGCCACTAATGGCAAGAGCGAAGGCAATATACCAAAGGCTCATGGTCAAAGGTTCATATTCAGTAATCGTGCCTTTGTGTGGGAGACGCCATTTGTTATGTTGCAGCTGATCATAGAAACATAGAATGGTTTGGATTGGAGGGGACCTTGAAGACCATCCAGTCCCACCCTGCACCATGGGCAGGGACACCTCCCACCACACCAGGTTGCTCCAAGCCCCCTCCAACCTGGCCTTGAACCCCTCCAGGGATGGGACAGCCACAGCTTCTCCACACAACCTGGGCCAGGCTCTCACCACCCTCACACCAAAGAAGTTCTTCCCCACATCTCAGCTCCATCTCCCCTCTTTCAGGGTCAAACCCTTCTCCCTCCTCCTAGGGCTCCCCTCCCTGACCAAGAGTTACCCCACACAGTTTTCCTGGAGCCCCTTGAGGGACTGGAAGGGTCTCTAAGGTCTCCCCAGAGCCTTCTCTTCTCCAGGCTGAACCCCCCAAAGTCTCTCAGCCTGTCTTCCCAGCAGAGGGGCTCCAGCCCTCCCAGCATCTCCGTGGCCTCCTCTGGCCCTGCTCCAAGGTGTCCATGTCCTACCTGTGCTTGCACTAATCATGCTGGATGCTCTCTTTTTGTGTTGGCAGTTCTTCGTTTTCTGCCATGGGCTCCTGCAGCTCTCCCAGCTCCTGGTCTCCGGCTATCTGAAGAGCTCCATCTCAACCATCGAGAGACGATATGGCCTCTCCAGCCAGACGTCAGGGCTGCTAGCTTCCTTCAATGAGGTGAGACCAGCTTGATTCTCCTAGTCTACATGGCCAACTGGCTAACGCTCTTCCCATGCTCCCATCCTTCCCTTGTGAGACCTCTTGGTCTGTGTGTCCCGCTGCAGGTTGGAAACACGTTGCTGATTGTCTTCATAAGTTACTTTGGGAGCCGAGTGCACAGACCCCGGTTCATCGGCTGTGGTGCCATCCTCGTCTCCTTGGCTGGGTTCCTTATGTCTCTTCCCCACTTCATAACTGGACCCTACGAATATGACCAGTCCGTTGCCAGTAGGTACTCTAGGAACTCATTTCATGCTTTTTGGGACAGAAAAAGGAAATGATCTTCCCTCGAGGGGTTGGGAGCTGCAAGCTGTAGGTTTGCCCTCAAAGAATTTTAGATTTTCTGAGAATGAAATCATCTCAGTCCTGAGTGGCAACAACTGATGATGGGAAGTAGAGCCAGGGAACCAGCTGGAACCGCAAGAAAGGGCACAAAACCCACCCAAACATAGGCTGTGCCTCTGATTCCCCTTGTCTTCTGCACATCCCTGCAGCAAAGACCATGTAGCATGAAGGTCTTCTCCAACCATTGGAGCTCCCCCTTTCTGTAAGTTCAGGCAAGTTGCCCTCATGCACATGAACTTCTCCCTTATTTTCGTAGTGTAGATAAGATAAGGTCTCATGAACTCTGAAACCCTTTATAGGAAGGAAACAAGAGGTATGGAAGGAGCTGGACTCAAGCCAGCTTTGGGGGTGAAATGGGGGAAACTTTTGGGTCAAAGGCTGTTGAATGCAATGAGGGAGCACTGGTTTCCCACCTAACTTCACCTGCTTGTGGGGCACCTTGCCTGTCTTGCCCTGTCCAGCTGAGCCGTCTTTTGAGGGGATGCTTTGAGATTTTAGACCCCACCAGAAAAATCAACCTCTTGTGAAAGAAACACGCAGGTGTAAATCACTTGTGGAGGAGCAGTTCAGGGTGGGGTCGGGATTTTCTTCCTGAAAGAAGGTGAAGGGATGAGAAAAGAAAGAAAGGAGAAAAACACTTTCTTGTTACCCTCCCAAATCCAGCCACGAAGCTTCAGGAAATCATTTAGAAACCTCCACTAAACAGCTTTTCTCTGGCTCAGCAGAGAGAGAGCAGCTAGTTCACTCAGCTGCAGCCACTGAAGGAAGATTTAGTAGGTGAATAATTCAAGGATGCAAACAGGGCTCAGGTGCTAATGACAGTTTGGAAACAATTAGCCATGCCTTTCAGGAGCGCCTGGTGCAGGTGGCCCTGTGTCGAGCACTCAGAGTTGCATGTGATTTGGGACATAACCATGGAAAACCTGCTACAAACACCCTCCCCCTTCCCCCAGCATTTTAAGGAAGACAAGGATGCTAGAGTCAGCACTTTGTCAGCTTCTTAAAACAAGTTCACATTTCCTGAGTAGAAGGAGTTAGTATTTCACGAAATCTGCAGTTTTGCTCAGTTACCTTTATTGCAAGATCTATCAAAGCTCCTGGAAGGGATCTCAGCCCTCCTTTTTCCAGAGGTGGCTTTTCATGGCACGCGTATCCACCTCTCTGTGAACATCTGCACAGTAATCTTTGCACTTTCTTTGCATTATCTTCCACCAATATTTCCCTTTTGATATCTACGTGTTTGCTGCTGTTTTAGAATCATGGAGTGGTTCGTGTTAGAAGGGACCTTAAAGATTATCTCATTCCAACCCCCCTGCCCTGGGCAGGGACACCTCCCACCACACCAGGTTGCTCCAAGTCCCCTCCAACCTGCCCTTGAACCCCTCCAGGGATGGGGCAGCCACAGCTTCTCGGGGCAACCTGGGCCAGGCTCTCACCACCCTCACACCAAACAAGTTCTTCCCCACATCTCATCTCCATCTCCCCTCTTTTGGTGTCAAACCCTTCCCCCTCCTCCTAGGGCTCCCCTTTCTCATCAAGAGTCCCTCCTCCAGCTTTCCTGGAGCCCCTTGAGGGACTGGAAGGGTCTCTGAGGTCTCCCCCAGAGCCTTCTCTTCTCCAGGCTGAACCCCCCCAACTCTCTCAGCCCTCCCCTCCCAGCAGAGGGGCTCCAGCCCTCGGAGCATCAAAGCTTAGGGTCATCTAAGTCTTAGGGAAGCTCTTTCTCTAGACCCAGGTCCTTAAACCTGCTCCCCTTGTCATCACAGGCATCTTCAGCAACACTACCGACCTGTGCCAGCCCGAGGTTGGAAGTTCCTGGGGGAACCTCAGCGACACTGGCTGCACCTCACATGCTGCCCGGGAGAACCATGAGGTCCTCCTTGTCATGTTTATCGCCCAGGTGCTGCTGGGCATCGGCGGCGTCCCCATCCAGCCCTTCGGGATCTCCTACATCGACGACTTCGCTAGTGAGAGGAACTCCCCCCTCTATTTAGGTAAGGCTGAGGAAAGAGGGGAGAGGAGAATTAGCCTTCTATAGTAAGACCAGACAGTAATAATTGGCTGTAATGAGAGCAGAGCTTGCTATAGCCCTTCTGCTGTTCCCAGTGCTAGGAAGGTTTCTGCAGAAATAATTTATCCGCTTCAAGCTTGGACAGCCCAGGAGTGCTGGAAAACACAATTTAGGGGAGATGCTGGGATTTTTGGCCTGAGATAATAACCGTGTCCTCCTCCAAAAAGGCTTTAACAGGGAGAAGAGGAATAATCTGACTTCCGTGTTTGTAGGGGACAGCTATGGGCTCAAGATGCAGCAACAAAGACATTGCTTAGATATAGGGAAAATTATAGGATTAAAAAAAAGCAGGATCAACCATCTGGGTGGTGGGCAAGTATCCTTCAGCAGAGAACAGCTTGGGTATACACCTAAAAGGGATGTCCCAGGGTGGTGGGATGGACAAGATGGTCCTTGTGGGTCCTTCTAGCCCTTTTCCAGCTGTCTATCTGTGATGGATTTTTTAATTTAATGGGACAGCAAGGGTGGCTCAAAGCCAGGTCATTACTGCCAAAAGACTGGAAGTACCGCATCAAATTTTGCTCTGGTAGATGCTCCAAACCTCTGCACCATATTTAAAAGGATCCCCTGTAAGATAAGAGTTGATTCTTACACATGTTTAATTTTTTTATCAGTAATTCCCGTGGGAGAGTTTGCTGATAACTTTTATCTCCTTAACCTTGTGAAAAACCTTGGCATTTCCTGGATTTTTTATGCCAAGGGGCACACCGTGTTCCTGGGTGTGTTTCAAGTCTTTCTAGAAGGGTTCCTGCCAGGAGAGCGTAGAAAGCATGTTATCCTTCAAAAGGTGGGAGATAAGGAAGCTGCCAGGGAAATTGCCTGTGCTGGAGGCAGATGGGATGGACCCTGGTCCATCGCAGTCCTGTCTTGAGGCACCTCCTGTCCCCCCAAGGTCCCTTCATGCCCCTCTCTCCCCTCTGCAGGCATCTTGTTCTCCGTGACCGTCATCGGGCCGGGGGTGGCCTTCATGCTGGGCTCTGCCATGCTGCGTTTCTACGTTGACATCGACAAAGTCGACAGAGGTGAGTGAAGGTGCCCTCGGAGAGCCACCCATCACCCTTCGCATCCCATGTATTGAGCCTGCAGTGGTCTGGCCCCTTTCTGGGCATCCCAACCCCCGGCCCCTCTCTGAGCATCCCAACCCCCATCCCCTCTCTGAGCATCCTGACCCCCGAGGGATAAGGGTGCAACCTGTGGGGCTGGCTCTCTTTATCACTTCCATCACCTGGGGATGCTCTGGGACCAGCTCAATCAGTGCTGGGGTGGAAGGCCCAAATAAGCAGGTCCTTCCCACCCATCTCTGTGTCACACACACATCTGCAGGGTTAAATCTGGCCCCATGGCTGCTGCATTTCAGTCAGGGCTTTCTCCTCCTTCAGACCTGGGGATCCCTCACCCCTGGGCTGCTGCCAGGTCTGGTTAGGGAGAGATTCCCACCTGAATCTGATTTTCATCCTCTACAATTTTTCTGCCATATGCCAGCAACAGCAGTGGCAGCATTTTGCCAGCACCGGGGAAGAGTGAGGATGTGGAGGATGAGCAAAACCCAGAGAGAAACATGAAAGAGAACGATGGAGGGGAGAAGTAAGAGAGAAGGAATGGATTGTGGGCACCAGGACCCTGAGATGTGAAGAAGCAGGGGGAAGGGTAGGCTGGGAGGAAGGTGAAAACCAGTAAAAGAGAAATGTTGGATAGGGCAAGAAAGGAGCATGAAAGGAATTTCCCTTTCAAATGTCTTCTCTTGAGCTGTGTGATTAAAGCACTTGTGATTAAAGTCCTGGATGGTCTTTAAGGTCCCTTCCCACCCAAACCATTCTATGATTATGTGAACTGAAGGAAAGCGGTTGGTAGAAAGGGATATAAACTCTATTAAAACATTTTTTTAAGATTGGCTTCCATTGGTCAAGCTGCAAACCAGGCCTTGAATGGTGGACCAGACTGGTGGGCAGCGCTCCAGAGTCCAAGTCCTGCTGTGAACAGGAGAGTCCTTGTGCAGGCAGCCAGACTGTAGACAACTAAACCAGAGCTCTTGCGTGCAGAAAGTTGTTTGGAGTTAACTCCATTATAATTTTAAGAAAGGATTTTTCCTTCTGTCTTGACAAACATCATGCTGGATGGGGCTTTGATCAACCTGGCCTAGTGGGAGGTGTCTCCTCCCCTGGCAGGGGGTTGGAACCTAATGATCTTTAAGGTCCCTTCCAAATCTAACCATTCTATGATCCTATGGCTTAATCCCCTTGAATGAGTATTTCCAAGCTTTTTCACAACATGGGGATGCCTTCTCTGAAAAAGCTGTTATGGGGATGCTTTCCTTTGCCTTTCCAGCTCTGGGACATCCCTGTCCCAGTTGCCTCCATCCAAAGGGCTGAGTGGGTTCTCAGATGCCTTGGTGATAATGAAGAACGAAATGTGATTTAGCACCGTGGGATGAGTCAGGTGCAAACACTGCTCAGACCCCAAAACAGATGGTCACCAGGTTGGGAGCCACCTCTTTGGTGCACACCTATGTCTGGGATGACTGGGGTCATTCCTGGGATGACTGGTTACTGCTGGAGAGGGTAGAGAAAAGACCTACAAAGATGATGAGGGGACTAGAACATCTCTTGTATGAGGAAAGGCTGAGGGACTTGAGTCTGTTTAGTCTGGAGAAGAGAAGACTGAGGGGGGATCTGATCAACACCTCTAAATCCTTAAAGGGTGGGTGTCAGGAGGATGGGGCCAGTCTTTTTTCAGTGGTGCCCAGGGACAGGACAAGAGGAAATGGGCACAAACTTGAATATAAGAAGTTCCATCTAAACATGAGGAGGAACTTCTTTCCTGTGAGGGTGGCAGAGCCCTGGCAGAGGCTGCCCAGAGAGGTGGTGGAGTCTCCTTCTCTGGAGACATTCAACCCCCACCTGCACACGTTCCTGTGGGTCCTGCTCTAGGTGACTCTGCTCTGGCAGGGGGTTGGACTTGGTGGTCTCCAGAGGTCCCTGCAAACCCCATATCATTCTGTGATTCATCACCATCCTTTTGGTGCACTGTGGTCCCTCCGCTCACCTTTGATGTAATGCCCATTTCTCCATTTGTCTTGCAGATGATGTCCAGCTCACGAACAAAGACCCCCGGTGGGTTGGCGCCTGGTGGCTTGGTTTCCTGGTGGCAGCCAGTCTGGTGGCCATATCTGCAGTGCCTTATTTCTTCTTCCCCCGGGAAATGCCGAAAGAGGTAGGAAAGAGAGAGAGGTGCTGCAAGATTGCCTTTTTTGGTGTTGCAGGCAAATGCGCCATTCCTCCCTCATCACCAGTGTTGGGATGCTGGGAAGCGCCACTCTGGAAGTGGTCCTGCAGTTTATAGCTGCGTCCCAAAGTCAGGTGTGAACAGTGGTTTGCTCTCATCTCCCATGTCCAAAGCTCTTGGAGATACTTAGTGAAACCCAACATGGTGCAAGCAGCTTAATGGATGTGATATTTTCCTTGGTGGGGCACTGAAGCAGCACCCATGTGTTGGTTCCTCTGCAGAGGAACATATAGCACTGGGTAAGCCCTGTGTGGGTTGAGGTCCTTCTCATATCCTTCCTCCTGGCTCACCTGGAGGTGGGACTCCTTGCCTGCCCTAGGGAAGCAATGGTCCTACTCCTGCTGCATCTTGAACTAGATGGTCTTTAAGGTCTCTTCCAAACTAAATCATTCTACCATCTCTTCTGGGAGGCAGTGGGAGATGCTGCGCCGATGGCACTTGCTTTCCTTGAAGAGCAGCCACGTGCACCCAATGAGGAAATCAGTCCCAGTTCCTTGGAAATATGGATATTGCATCAGGAGCTTTTCCTTAGAAGTTGTTTGTACCTTGGGAGTGTTGGGAATACTGAGGCTGGAGGGCAGGTTGTCTCATTTCCGCCGCAGAAGCCCCTTCTCCCTCTCCAGAAGGGGGTTAGATTCTGCTCCAGCATCTAGCTTCACCCACCACCTCTTTTCATCGAGAACTCTTTGCTGGCCAAAAAAAAAGGATTTTAGACACTTCCCAGCCCCTGAGCCCTGTCTCTGTAAAGCCCTCAGGGCTGTCTGGCAGGGAAAAAACCCTTTAGCAGCCTGAAATTATTATTGCAAGCCAAAATCTGCCTGTCTGCAGTTTGCTCGGGGGATGCTCATCCCTGTCTCTCACCGGAGCCTGCTGGTGGGACCCTACTTTGCTCCATGTGTGCTACTGAGGGGTTTTTTTTAACTTCTTTGGAGCCCTCCCGAGTGCCTCAGTGCTCCAGCCAAGACGTGAAACAGCCCATGAGGTTCCTGAGTGCTTCGCTGGCTGCGGGACCCGCTTTTCTGGCAACCGGGGCGTGGGGAGGAATAATACCAAAACAAATTGTTCTTTTAGAGGAGGCACCACGCTATGGTTTTGAGCATGACTGAAGTCGCCAGGATGCGCTTAAGTAGGTGAAATTGTGCTCCTCTCCGTGTCTTGCCTGTACTCTAGCTTGCCTAATTGCCTTTCGCCCTGGGGCAGAGTCGAAACTTTCTTGTCTAAACAAGTCCCTGCAGTGTCTGGCGTGTAATAACTCTTTGTTCTGCCTGCTGCTGCCTGAATTTCCACAGGAATGAGTGATTCTTAGGGAGATTTGGGCTTCACCTGCGTGGGACAATGTGGCCGGGTGTACCAGTTGCTCTTCTGGGGATATAATGGTCTCCTCCTGGGTTTTCTACACTGTGAGGCTGGCAAAGGTGCTGTGGTCCCGCAGGGTAATGGGGTGGAAAATGCTCAGCCAGGGCAATACTGAATGCAGTGTGGCTGATTTATCCTCCCGAAGCTTGGTTGACTTTAAAGTCATTAGGGATGATCTATATCAGCAGAACCTGCTCGGTTTGCAAGAGTGGCACACTACATCTTTGGGGAAACGTTCTTTATTAGGGCTGATGGGAATATTAATTTAATAAATGGCTCCTTGAGAGAAAATAATGTACTTCAAATTACAGCAACCTTATGTCTTTTTTTTTTGCAAGCGCTGCACTCTGGTCAGTCGGAGCAGGTTTGAGGAGTTTAAGGAGGGATTGGTATTTATTGATATTGATTTTAAAGAAGCAGCAGGAAGGTTTCACCCTGCTCTGCTGCCTGGAATCTGTAGGGAATGCTCCCACTTGGCTGAGCACCCATCGATCCCTTTGGAGCCCAGATCTTCCTGAATTTCTACCCATTTCCCCCAGAAAGATTTTGAAAACTGTTTATCATTAAAAAAAAAAAAAATAGGAAAATAATCTAAGGGATAGCAAAAGGATGGAAGACGTCAGGCTCAGCAGAACCAGCTTGAGCCCGTCCCATGGGGGTGTCACCACCACCACCAGCAGATGTGGGCCCTGCTTAAATAAATAATAAAGAAAATCCTCTTTAGAAACTTTACCAGATGCTGTTCTCGGTAAAACATCTGTCTGCTGTGGGAGCACTCAAAGCATCATAGGAAAGCCTGCATTATCACGGGTGATTTTCTGTAGGTATAGCAGAAAAAACCCAACTATAAATCACTTTCTCTTGCTACTTTCACTTGAGTAAATCAGTGTTTGGCCAAGGGTATAAGAATGACCGTTTTCTCATCATGAAGGGCAGCCCTTTTTCCTCTCCAGTGAGCTGGAAGCAGCGGCATCGCTAAGGCCACTGAATTACAGAATCATAGAATCACATGGGGTTGGAAGGAACCACTGGAGATCACTCAGTCCAACCCCCCTGCCAAAGCAGGTCCACCTAGAGCAGGTTGCACAGGAACTTGTCCAGGTGGGTTTTGAATGTCTCCAGAGAAGGAGACTCCACCACCTCTCTGGGAAGCCTCTTCCAGGGCTCTGCCACCCTCACAGGAAAAAATTCCTCTTCATGTTTAGATGGAACTTCTTCTGTTCAAGTTAGTGCCTGTTGCCTCTTGTCCTGTCCCTGGGCACCACTGAAAAAAGACTGGCCCCATCCTCCTGACACCCACCCTTGAAGGATTTAGAGGTGTTGATCAGATCCCCCCTCAGCCTTCTCTTCTCCAGACTAAAAAGACCCAAGTCCCTCAGCCTTTCCTCAGCACAGAGATGCTCCAGGCCCCTCATCATCTTTGTAGCCTCTGCTGTCCCCTCTCCAGCTCTTCCCTGTCCTTCTGGAACTGGGGAGCCCAGAACTGGTCCCAGTGCTCCAGCTGGGGCCTCCCCAGGGCAGAGCAGAGGGGGAGGATAACCTCTCTCGATCTGCTGGTCACACTCTTCTTGATGGCTCCCCAGGATTCTCTTGGCCTTCTTGGCCACCAGGGCACATTGCTGGCTCATGGTCATCCTATTGTTCACCAGGACTCCTAGGTCTTTACCGCCGTTGAGCTGTTTGATCCGTGGTTCCCCTCCAGAAGAGCATCACCCAGGGATGTATTGCAAAACCCTGCATGGGTTGGTTGAGGAGAGCTGGTGAGATGTGCAAAAGCAGGAAGGAAACGTGTGTTTCCAGCCACAAAAGCTCAGCTCTGACCCCGTTTTCGCCTTCCTCTGCCCTAGCCGACCCTTTCCTGGTAGGTCCCCAACATCACGGTGGCTCATGCTGTGGTTTTAGGGGTGCTTCCAGGTTTTTCTCTCACTGCACAGAGCAGAGCTGCCTTTTCTTCTTGGGCTTGGCTCTGGTTGGGGACGGAGATGTGAGGTTGCAGCGAGGAAAGGTGGGATCCCCGTGGTAGCTCTGCAGCACAAAACCCCTTCCCAACACACCGCAGAGAGGAAGGGAGGGATGGGGTCAACACAGGGTTTTACAGACCAGCAGATCAAGAAGAACGGACATTGTGATAACCTTTGGGTCAACCCTGTCTAAATACAGCTGCAGCTTCAAAGACCGTCGGCATTTCCTCGACTGCCTTCGGTTTCAGGGTTTCTGCCTGTCCAAAGCAGGAAAAAAGCCATCAGTAGCAGAGCAACCACAAGCTGCAAGCACTTGAAGGCATCAGCTGGGCTTCCCCCCATGTTTGTGAAGCCATCTTACATCATACACATCTTACCCCCAACATCTTACCCCCAACAAACACCCTCAGGCACAGCAGCCGTAATGACATGTGGGAAAAGCACAGGGCTGCTCTGTCCGCAGAGATGTTTCTGCACCACCAGCTCTGGGCTTCATTTCTGGAGGCCCCAAAGGAATTTCAGGTGCCCCAGGCCAAGCTGTCCTTGTGCCACTTGCTCTCTGCAGACCCCTGGGACCACGCGTGTCTCAGCAGATGATGAGGCTGCCTGGGAATAACGTGTCCACACCGAGCTGTGGGTACACTTTCCCGCTGCAGAGTCCACCAAACAAGATCCCTGTAGCAAAGATTGGCCCATGGCTCAGCCCTTCTCGCTGCCAAAGACAACATTTCTCTTCTTTCATTCTCATCCTACCTTAATTTGCCTTTCCTGAGCCCTTGGTGGTTTCTCCGTACCGAGGACCATCCTCCTCAATGGGCATCATCCAGCAAACACTCAATACAGCGCAGCCCTCGATCTATTTGGAGACTTATTTGCCCCTTCTCGTCAGCCAAGACAGATCTAGATTATTTACTCTACAACCGCATTCCAGCTTTACCTTTATTCAATAGCCTCTTTCTTTGACGTTCCTGGAATGACTCGTGCACTTAATGTTAACATTGATGAGAATAAGAGCTGGCTCTTTTGATCTTTTTTTCATAAATCAATCACTCCAGACCCAGAACATTTTTTTTTTCTCTGCTTTGAAACTTGTCAGTAAGTTTCTTGCACCCAGGTATCCTGAATAGTCCGATTTGAGGGACGGTCACAGCAAAGCTATAAAGTTGTATGATCTCAGGCAGGCGATAAGGATAAAGCTGTTACTGGACAAACCATTTCCAGTCAAGACCAGGATTTTTTTTCCCAATAATTCCAGTTTAATCCTGCCTCCATGAGCCTTAACCATTTCTTGGGGTTGTGGAATGGGAATGGGAACTACTAATTTTCCAGTTGCCGAGTAGCTAAAGTTTAGCTCATGTTTTGCCATCTATCCCTGGCAATGTTATGGTATCCCAACCCAGGCGGTTGCATTCTGTCTGCTGAAGGCTTTCCCTTGTGCTTTTGCTTGGGCAGTGTCTGTCTGTCTGTCCTGCCGTCTTACCGGCTGTTGCACTGCAGCTGGTGAAGCACCTCCCCAGCCCCTCCGGCTCCGCGGGTGACAGGGGAAGGGTTTGAAGAAGGGAAAAGGTGCTCTGGGGAGCACCTGAAACAAAAGGAGGAGCATCTCCCTTGCTCAGCATTTCTCCTGAGCAAGATCCGTCTTGTCCGGTTGAAATTTCACCCTGTGACACTCCAAAGTCAACGCAGAACCAAACAGCTCCCCAAGGGGGTGAGTGACACTTCCTCCTCGCCCTGAAAAGAAAGCCTCTCCCATAGTGTCGGCGCATGTCGTCTGCAAACAGATGCCTCGTGAGAAAGCTTGGATGGATTTTATGGGAAGCGGGTCTACATGTCACAGTGGCATCCAAGCCCTGGTGGCTCCGATTCGCTGTTATGCAATCCCCTCTGGATATAAAGCATCCGCCTTAAGTGCCGTGTCCAGTTTTGGGCCCCTCACAACAAGAAAGGCATTGAGGTGGTGGAGCATGTCCAGAGAAGGGCAACGGAGCTGGTGAGGGGTCTGGAGCACAAGGAGAAGGGTCTGGAGAACTTCTGAGGGAGCTGGGGGTGTTCAGCCTGGAGAAAAGGAGGCTGAGGGGACACCTTCTGGCTCTCTCCAACTCCCTGAAAGGAGGGTGTAGCCAGGGGGGGTCGGTCTCTTCTCCCAAGGAACAGGCCATGGGGCAAGAGGAAATGGCTTCAAGTTGCTCCAGGGGAGGTTGAGGATGGATACTGGGGGAAAATTTCTTCCTGGAAAGGGTTGTGAAGCCTTGGCAGAGGCTGCCCAGGGCAGTGGTGGAGTCACCATCCCTTGAGGGATTTTGGAGCCGGGCAGAGGTGGTGCTGAGGGACATGGGTCAGTGGTGGGTTTGTCAGTGTTGGGTTGATGGTTGGACTCCATGATCTGAAAGGTCCCTTCCAACCTCAACCATTCTGTGGTCAGTCCATCTCATCAGTGCTTTCTTCCTAAGCCTCAGCAGTAGATGCTTTCAGAAATTTATTGCATGTTGCAAAGCATGGTGTCTAATCTCCAGTCTATGTTTTAGCCTTTAGTTTATTTTTCTGCCCCTAATCCTGATTAAATATTTTTTCCCTACTCATTGCATATTGGCCGCGTTACAGAAAGCTTTCTTTTCGCTGGGTGAGGGACGCTGGCTAACCTTCTGCTGCCAGAGATCTTCTCCAGCCCAGAAGCTCCACTCTTCACCCATCCCAGACACAAGCTGGTTTTCCCAGTGGTTTACTGGTCTGGATCTGGTCTCCAGTCGTGGTGCAGTGGGGTCTGCGCTTCTCCAGCTCTCCTAGAAACAATCTTCTCAGTTCTTCCTCACTTATCCCTTCCACAATCACACCATAGGGTTATGGAGAGATAGATCTGGAGCTATTTGTCATTCCCTTCTTCACATTTCCATCATTTCCTGCTGTGCACCAGACATTATTTTTAAACCCCAAGTGCAAATCTGTGCCCTTTCCACTAAGTTTGGTGCAGTTTCTGTCATTTCAGCCCTCCACATGCCTAGTTTTTCCCCACACTATCCCATCTCACTCTGTGGGACAATTCCCACCTTCCTTTTCCAAACCATTCCATGATTCTGCGATTCTATGATAGAATCATGGATGGTTTGGATCAGAAGGGACCTTAAAGATCATCAGGATCACCTCAAATGTTTGGACATTGCATTTCCTGCTGGAGGTGGCATTGCCTGGCAAGGTCCAGGCAACGCCTGTCCCTCAGGTCTCATAGAAAAAGGTTTGTGATGAGGAGAAGCTCCTGCACATCAAATGCAGCCAGGAACCCTCCTGCCCTGCCCTGAGGATGATCCACAAACGCTGATGCTGCTCTTGGCTACATCATAGAATCACAGAATGGTTTGGGTTGGAAGGGACTTAAAGATCGTTGAGTTCCAACCCCCTTGCCCTGGGCAAGGACACCTCCCACCAGACCAGGTTGCTCAAAGCCCCATCCAGCCTGGCCTTGAACACTTCCAGGGATGGGGATCACAAGGTTGCACCAGCATTTCCAAGCCTGCAAGGAGCCTCCTGCCCTGCATGGGGGTCCTTGGGGACTTCCCAACCTGTGGAAGGTATTTTCAGGGTGCAAAGAGCTGCCAGCTCTGTCTGGGGTTCTCCCCAGGGCTCCCAGTCAGCATCTCAGGTCCAGTGTGGTGGGACGATGGTGGGGCAGCGAGTGGGCCCTTCTGTGCAGGCAGAGACATTGTGCAACGGCGCTGGGGAAGTGAAAAATAACTTCTCCAGTTTCTGTCTCGGGACAGATGGCCAGCATTCATACAAACCCTCCCACGTTTATCCAGCAGTGACCCTGGCATGCTCCCAGGGCAGGCGAAAAAGCTGAAATGAAAATAACTGATGGAGAACTCTCTGAAACGCCTGCTCCAGTTCGGGTTACCCGTTAGTAGGGAAAGGTTAAAAAGCAGGGGACGGGGAAATCTAAGACTTTCTTTGGAAACTTTCCCTCCTGGGGCTGCGATGCTCTTGAGGCTGCCTCGTTACACCTCTTAAATCACCAGCAAAGTCTGAAAATACAAGGCATTATTTGGGGAGCAACTGGGGGGGGCAGGGTGTGGTGGTGCCACTGGCATATTTTACGGGAATGGGCTGGTCTCTACACTGAGATTTTCCCCAGGAGAGCTTTAAAGGCAGGCGCAAACAGTGGCTAAAAATAATCATCCCGTTTCGCTTGAGCAAGGTGCCCATCGACTGGTTATTTTAGCACTCGAGGAAACAGGGTCCCCGGTGGGACCCACACTCGCTGGAAGAGGCATAACGAAGTGTTTGTAGAGAGCCTGACCTTGTCAGGAAGAAAATAATTATTTTTTTTCTTTTTTTTCCGAGCTTTGTGGTTTTACATTTTGTTTGTTTAACATGGAAATAGCTTCTCTGACCTTATTTTTCACGGAGCCGGGAGCAAGGAGCTCTGCACAGCCAGAGGAAAACTCTGCAGAAGCCTCAAATTAAGCAAGGAAAACCTCTCTCTCACAGAGCAGGTCGTGTATCCTGTTTTTTCTAGTGGTGTATTTGAAGAAAACCAGACTCCCAGCACCTCTGGCTGCCCTTTTTGCAGGTGCAAGAGGGGGGCAAGTGAAGGCAGGAGCTCGGCTCGCAGGCAAGTTGCCTTCGTTGCCTGCAAAGCGAGTCCAGGTCTCAGCCCTGCACAGTCAAACCCGATTTATTCATGTCTGTGCAGGGAAACAGGGGCTTTCCCCAGGTTGAGGTCAGGTTAGGGATGCTCTTCCTTTCTTTCAGGAAGAAATTTTTTCAGTCTGAGACTGGTGAGACCCTGGTCCAGGTTGCCCCATCCCTGGAGGGGTTCAAGGGCAGGTTGGAGGGGGCTTGGAGCAACCTGGTCTGGTGGGAGGTGTCTGGATGGAACTGGATGGTCTTCAAGGTCTCTTCCAATCTAAACCATTCTATGATTTCACAATTCTATGATTCTATGGTGAGTGCCAGTCCCTCCATAGCCTCCTTTCCCAGCGTGGGAACATCCCTGCTTCATCCCAGAGGAAAATGCATTTCTCGATCCCTTCAGGCAGCAAAAAACATATATATGTAATTTGTGGGGCCAAGCCAGTGCGAGGAGAGGAGTTTTCCTCCTCCTCGAGGGCTCTGCTCCATGTACAGCTGCTCCTCGGGCGGGTGGCAAGCCAGCAGATGTGCACAGAGACATCCCATTTGCAAGGGTCATGCTCATGACAGGCATCCCAGACTGGGGAGTTTGGGGCGATTTTGGGCTTTTTTAAAATTTTTTTTCTTTTTTTTTTTTTTGGACGAGCAGACAGTGGCCGGCAGACTGTCAGCTCTCTGAAGTACAAACAGCTGGATGCTGAGAAAGCCACAGTCAGTAACAGCTTGAACATATTTTTGGAAAACGTTGCCATTTTAGAGCAGGGAGAAGAGACCCCGTAACATAATTGAAAAGCCAAAGGAAGCTGGATTTTATCTTTGCATTCGAAAAATGTATTAAAGCCCCGAGCTCTATCAATAAAAACCATGAAAGGAGTTTTATTGCTGCTGCCTTGTAGCGGCGCTTCAGAAAGGGAACGTGGCATTGGCAGCGCCGGGACATTTTGACCTCTCTGATGTTTAATAATCCGTCTCGGTTTGAAAGGAAAAGAGATCATTTTAGCCTCTCCGGTTCTCCCCGTGAATTGAGAACGTCTAATTTCTGGTGAATGAGACTCATTTGTCTGGCTCATATTAAACTTGTGCCGAGAGTTGCAGCAGCGCCGTGGCTGAGCTGATGGTGGGATGTCAGAGCCGGGGCCGCTGCTGGCTCTGTCCTCCTGGCTAAAAATATGCTGTGGTTTTCCATGAAAACCGCACTCCCGCTGAAAGGCTTTCTGCTGTCACGCGTGTAGAGTAGCACATCTCATCTAATCAAGGCCCTCCTTGCCAGTGATTCCCCTAAATCTTGCGGAACAGGGGATGGGATGCACATCCAAGAAACCCTCCCCTCCCTTGGCCTCCTGCTTGTTGATGGATGTTGGACAATTGCCTTGGGTGCACAGTCATCTAATGAGGTTGGGATCACAGAATCATGGAATGGTTTGGGTGGGAAGGGACCTTAAAGACCATCCAGTCCCACCCAGGGACACCTCCCACCAGCCCAGGTTGCTCCAAGACCCCTCCAACCTGGCCTTGAACCCCTCCAGGGATGGGGCAGCCACAGCTTCTCGGGGCAACCTGGGCCAGGCTCTCACCACCCTCACACCAAACAAGTTCTTCCCCACATCTCATCTCCATCTCCCCTCTTTCGGTGTCAAACCCTTCCCCCTCCTCCTAGGGCTCCCCTCCCTCACCAAGAATCCCTCCCCATCCCTCCCGATGGACCTGAGATGCTGGAGTATTCCTCTTCTACTAGCAGTGAGAGGTGGCAGCACAATGACACAGGTCCTGTGAGCACACAGATTAACGTTCTACAGAGCTGTAAGCACCAGCTGAGGCTAAATTAAGCAGGGACACCTGGACCCATCTGATTTCCAGCTGCAGAGTGTTTGTTACCCTGAATAGAGAAGGAATAAAGAGGGGAGCTGCAGGATCTCTCCTCTTCCGTGGATTAGGAGTGGAAAGGATGTCATGGAATCATACAGAATGATAGAATGGTTTGGGTTGGAAGGGGCCTTAAAGATCATGTCCCTTCCATACTGCTGCTGTTCAGTGGGAAAGATGTGGCTGGAAAAGAAAAAAAAAATCTTTTTTTTTTTAATTTGAGTTTGGCTGAGGTTTCCAGGACAGAAAAGTGGGAAGGGGCTGGGAGAGGTGAGGGGTCTATGGCTGTCCTCTTGTCCCCCTGCTCCAGGTGGCTCTGGGTCAGCCCCTCGTGGCTTAAGAGGTGAAAAATATTTTGCCTCCATCCCAAATCTTGTATTTGCCTGGATCTTTTCCTCCTACACTTGCTGCCTGCTCTCCTTGCAGGGGCAAAGGCACCTGCACAGCAGCTTGTTATGGCACACATGGAGAATGCTCATCACAGAATGATCTGGGGTTGGAAGGGACCTCTGGAGATCATCCAGACCAACCCCCTGCCAGAGCAGGTCCACCCAGAGCAGGTTGCACAGGAACGTGTCCAGGTGGGGATTGAATGTCTCCAGAGACAGAGACTCCACCACCTCTCTGAGCAGCCTCTTCCAGGGCTCTGCCACCCTCACAGGGAAGAAGTTCCTCCTCATGTTGAGAAGGAATTTCCTCATCCTCCATCCAAACCTGGTGTCCAAACCTGCTCTGGGTGGAGGTCTACCTGCATCGCTCCTTGGGTTCCTGTGCCTGCATCCCCTGCTCTTAGGGCAAAACAGACCCTCTGGGGAAGAAAAGCTTCTCCCTAAGGGTATCCATTTTTCCCAATGCAAAGTCGTGAATTTGCATATTCATGTGAGCTGAGCACATGGTGTGCTGTACCTGGGTAGTGTCCTGGCTCCATATTTATGAAGAGTGAGTCATTACTGTTGGGAAAGGCAGGGAAGCTGGCTCTTACCCCTGTAACACAGCGTGGATGCTCTCAGAAACTCAATAGTGTGGACACGGAGCAGCAGCCGAGTGGGAGGATGCTTCCCAACTAGATGATCTTAAAGGTCCCTTCCAACCTAGGCAATCCTGTAATTCTGTGATTCTGTGGCTTCACATCCCACGCTGGACATGGATGGTGCTGGCCAAGCCCAGAAATGCTGCAAACTCCGTCTGCAGGAAGCACGGGCTGCTGTCGGTCCTGATTTGGAAGAGAAAAAGGGAGTTGAGTAGAAACTTTAGCATGGTTGGTGCAGTGACAACCTCTCGTTCCATCCCCAGGTGGCGAGTGGGAAGGAGAGTGACAGTAAGAAGAGTGAGGATGTGCTCAGCCAGCTCAGGTCGAGGTCCGAACACGTCCAAAACCTCTCTCTAACCAAGTTCATCAAACGTAAGTGTGTTTCTCCCCTGTCTCCTGCTTGGATGGGGTTTCCTCTACTTGTACAAACCTACGTCCCACCAATGGGCAATGCAAGGGGTTGCAAAGTTGGTAAGAAAAAGGGATGTTCCTCCTTGTGCTACCTCCTAGACAAGCCCTCAAGATGCAACTTAGATGAACTGTTGGGTTTAATTAGGTCTGCAGATTTCCTTTTGGTCTGCTCACAGCAGATGCCACCATGTCCAGACTACCCCACTCCACCTCATGCTGGTCAAAGCATCTGGGGTTGGTAGCTCTCAACGTTGTGTGACTTTAGGGCTCTTCTGGGAAGTGGGAAACAGAGGCCAAAACCTCATTGGAGTCCAAAGCCAGGCAGGAAAGAGGGGTGCAAGCTGTGAGCCTGAAGCAGAGCCATCAGAAGGGAAAGAGCCCCCCCCCCCAGTTAGAGGGGCTTTGAGGTGTGGGTGCATCCACCTGCTCTTGCTCAGCTTCTGGGTCAGAGCAGGAACCTGGCCCCCAGCAGAACTGGCAGCTCTTCATCCCCAAAAGCCTCCTCAGACTCCCTCTTTCAAGGCTGGTGACAATATCAGAGCCAGGCTGTCCTCCCTGTCCCACCGAGGACAGACCAGTGCTGCCAGGGGCCAGGGTCTGAACAATTAAAATCAGATGCATGTTTGTTCAGGGTCATCTTAATCTGGCACAATTAGCTCATTTAGAAATGAGGAGGCTCTTTGTGCTGAAGGGAATCAGCTGGGCTTGCGGAGGTTACTGCTCAGGGTTGTGGGCTTGTTTTTTTTATTTTATTTTGAAGGAAATACTCTGCACTTTGTCAATTACTTAAGAAAAGTGACCCTTTGAAGTCAATCCATGTCAGCTTCCTCCATATTTCCTGAATATCATCCCTTGAATTTATTGGAAGTTCTCTGCTTTATTAAGGTCAGCGCGGGGCAGGCACAGCCAGGCGAGCGTGGGCAGGTTTTCATTCCGCTGGTTGTACCATTTGCTCACTGGCCCTAATGTTAAATTTGAGCAATTTGGGCGGGTTTATTCCCCCGCTGACCTTGATGCCCCGTCGTTTAGAAAACCCGGGTGATGGGAGCCATTGCGTGGGAACAGATTTATAGCTCTCAGATGGGATTTTCACACCGACGCTCTGCTCTTTGCCTCCGAAAAAAAAAAAAAAAAAA
>QJSC01024863.1:49865-107734 GCA_003697955.1 Calidris pygmaea
CAGAATCCAGATGGTAGATGGTGTGTGATGGCGTAGATGGGGACAATTCGAGTGAAGTCTGAAGACTTTAGGGCTAGCATACCTCTGGGTCACTGGAAAGAGAATTTTACCTCCCAGTTTGGAACTCCTCTGCTTATTTTATTTCCTCTTTCTGTCACCAAGTGTTTTTTCCTCTCTATTTTTGCTGTTCTTTTCTATATGGTAACAGCATCTGGAGATTTTTCAGCCTGAATCACCTTGGATTTTATACCTTCTGTTGCTTCAAAAGAGAGACAGAACAGAACACGAGTGATGGAGAAATGCTGTAGAACAGTCTGGTCCCTGTGCCACATTCATAGTGAGCCCTTTTTGCATCACAACTCCATAGAAAAGGATGACCTGGCTCCTGGGGTCCTGCTTTGCCAGTCTCAGCAGGCTGGAACTGGTGGGGTTGTGCTGTGAGATCTTTGAGACGTTCCTCCTTGGTTTTTCTGGTTGCATCTGGCACCTCTGGACGTGGCGTGGGGAGCAGGAGCCCACTCTGTAGAAAGGCAGGAGATGGGCAGTGCCGATCCACCGGCAGAAACAACAGAAAGCAGATTCCTCTAAAATCTGACAAGAGAAACAGCAACCTCTAGGTTAATTCAGTCTTACGCTCGCAGTTTTCTCGGCTTGTAAAAAATATGTCAGTTTTATGGGCAAGTGGCCGAGTCTTCTGCTGGAGATGGCTATTGGCAAGAAGTGATTTGGGCCTCATCTGCTTGCTGGTCCATCCACATCTTGAGGGGAGCTTTTACAGATTGTCCCCTTCCCAGAGCTGCCTGGTACTTTGGTGCTGTCTCTGGGACAAGCAGCCCCAAGCTTGCCCAATGTTGATGACTATGGGTCCCTTGTTCACTGATGGCTGTGGTTCTCCTGTTTGGGGTGGGATGAAGGTTGCTGATGGCTACGGGTTCCCTCTTTGGAATGGAATGAAGGTCACTGATGACTGTAGGTCCCCTGTTCGGGGTGGGATGAAGTTCGCTGATGGCTATGGATCCCCAATTTAGGGTGGGATGAAGGTTGCTGATGACTATGGATCCCCTGTTTGGTGTGACAGGAAAGTTGCTGGTGACTATGGGTCTCCTGTTTGGGATAGGATAAAGGTCGCTGATGACTGTAGGTCCCCTGTTCGGTGGGGGATGAAGGAGAGCATCAGGGTGCCAGCAGGGATTGGATCAAACAAGGACCATACAAGATCTCAGATTTTTCCCTGTGATATTTCAATCCTGTTCCTCCCATGTCCCTCATAAGACCAAGTCCTCCATCTGGTTGAGGTTTTTAAATACCTCAAGAAAGTTGTAGAATCATAGAATTGTTTAGGTTGGAAAAGACCTTGAAGATCATTAAGTCCAACCATAAACCTAACACTGCCAGGTCCACCTCTAAACCATGTCCGTAAGTGCCACACCTACAAATGACCCTGGAGATCAGGGCTGGGCTTGGTTATTTGGCTCATCTGCAGGTCTTCATTCACTTTCAGTTAGAAAGAACTTTGTACCATTGGCCTTGGGTCTGCCCAAACAATGTCCTTGGAGTTGGAGTGAGTTGAATCGACGTTTGGAGTTGGCTCATTGCTGGTGTTAAAGTGTTTTGCAAAAACAAAAAGTATTTTCAAATGTGTTTTTGACCTCATACTTTCATTTGGGCCACCCATGTGGGATGGCTGCACACCGTATCTGGGACCAGAGAGGAAGACCCATCTCAAAGGTCCCTTCCAACCATGAAGATTATGCGATTCTGTGATCTCCTGTTGAGAAGTGTCCCTTTAGCTGTCACCTGGAGGGACCAGGGATGGGTTTCCCTCATGGGTGGATCCCTCAACACTTGGCCCAAGCCTGGGGAAACTCCAGGTGAGAAAGACACTATCTCTTTAGGCTGTGATTCAGCAAAGTGCTTGAGGCTGCTCCTTCAGCAGAAGAAGACTGAAGAGTGCCTTTAATGGTTCATAATTTTCCTAAAGGGCTTGGCAGAGGCAAGCTGACCTGGAGGAGAAAGATGCTCTGAAATGCTGTTTAGTCACTTATTTCAGCTTAAATGATGCAAAATGAAGCATGATTATGGAGAAGGAAATGCATTCTGTCATTTGTTCTGTTGCTTCAGTGCACATGGAGATAACTGAGAGCAAAATAAGGCTTGTGGGAATGTTTGCCGTTTCCATTATTGGGAATGGAAAGAGGACGGGTTAGAGCCCACCCCATGAGGTGCTTCGGGTTTCTCCATTCCTCTGGAAGCCACCGGGTTTTAAACTTTTCTGGGGCAAGGTGTGATGGGCAGAGAGCAGTTTGCCAAAGCCCTGGGGACTCTGCCTCAAGGACAGGAAGAGTTTTTCCCTCCACCACCAGCGAAAACAGGATGGAGCTGTGTACAGGATAAATACTCAGGCAAAGCACTGGGGACGTTTCCAAACAATGAGGTCAATTGCCCAAGGAGGCAGCAGGCTCCGCGCGCCCGAGTTATTCGAAAATAGGAAAGTCAGAGCACTTTGGGGAACAATCTTGGCTCTGGCCCAGATTCTCTGCCTGATGTTGGGTCTCACCCTGCTCCTCGCGCTCGCAAAGGGCTCCTTTTTGCGGGCGTTGGATGTGCTGTCAGTAATGAAGAAAGTAGGATCTTAGGAAGGACATGGACCTGTTGGAACGGGTCCAGCAGAGGGCCTCGAAAATGATCAGCGGGCTGGAGCCCCTCTGCTGGGAGGGGGGGCTGAGAGAGTTGGGGGGGTTCAGCCTGGAGAAGAGAAGGCTCTGGGGGGACCTTAGAGGCCCCTCCAGTCCCTCGAGGGGCTCCAGGAAAGCTGGGGAGGGACTCTTGATGAGGGAGGGGAGCCCTAGGAGGAGGGGGAAGGGTTTGACCCTGAAAGAGGGGAGATGGAGATAAGAACTGGGGAAGAACTTGTTTGGTGTGAGGGTGGTAAGAGCCTGGCCCAGGTTGCCCGAGAAGCTGTGGCTGCCCCATCCCTGGAGGGGTTCAAGGGCAGGTTGGAGGGGTCTTGGAGCAACCTGGTGTGGTGGGAGGTGTCCCTGCCCAGGGCAGGGGGTGGGACTGGATGATCTTTAAGGTCCCTTCCAACTCTAACCATTCTATGATGATTTAGCTAGCCCAAAGTCATTTCTATTGGTAATTTCGAGGCTTCTCTTCAACACACCTGGGAGGATGTGCAGCTTCTGTTACACGTACTGGGAATCAGTCCATGATCTTCAAAGCAGTTAAAACACTAGGCTTGCAACTTATTTGTTTCTCTATGGTGCCTAAAATTGGCTTAAAGGAAATTTGTTATCGTTATTTTAAAGTTTCCACTTGCTTTTAGTATCTACTCAGCTTCCTCCCTGGAGCTACAAGGAAGATTGAATTAGCAATGAGATGGTGATCGTGAAGGACGGCAATCTTGCTGCCTCCCATCATGACGTGGGAGCCCTGCTCGCTGTCGGAGCTTTACAGCTCTGATCTGGGGTGGCAGAGGGGGTGAAGTTTGACTGAAAAGACCGAAGAACTCTAGGGAAAAGAAATCTTTTTGGTGGAAGATTCCTGATGTCTCCCACAAAACACTGGATTAGCTCTCAGGAGATCTTCCAGCGAGTAAGATGAGGTTTCATATTTGCAATATGTCTGAGATATTCCAGTGTGTAAACTGGGCAGGGATATGCTTCAAAAAACAAGACCTCTGTTGATACTAAAGAGCAAAACCTTCTCACTTCTTTGGGGTTCACCTTGGTCTATCTAGTGCAGAGACACCATTGCAGCTCGTTCCCTCTTTGGTGGACTCCCAGCCTCCCAGTTCTCCAGCGTCTCAGTATTTCAGGGTCCTTGAACGTGCTGGGGGCTGGAAATAGATGATCTTTAAGGTCCTTTCCAACCCAAACCGTTCTATGACCCTCGCCAGTGCTCTGAGTTTTCTGCTCCCCAAGGTCTGTAGCTACTTGCCTACCCCCAAGAGCAGAGTGCTGAGCCGGAGAAGCGATGCTCCCGTGAACTAGAGCTTTGCCTTTGTCTGCAGAGCACTCCCTTGCATCCACAGGGAGACCTTTGCTCTTCCCATGACTTTTTAGGACAGTTTAACCAAATACACAGCTTGGGGCCGCTCCCAGACAAACACCAGAAAGTTCTCCTTGCTGCCGCCTCCCAGCGCCTCTGGGCTGGAGCAGATAGAAAGATTGTCCTGCTTGTTTGTGAGCTGCTAAGAATTAACGTCATTAATTTACAGCAGGCCCTGGCATTAATCCCCCCTCTGTTAATTCCTTATCTCTGCTTCAGCATATTGACTTTCAGAGGCTTCATCTGGAAAACTCGTCATCTGTTTGTGTGGAGGCTGCCCTTAACGCGTGCCCTTTGCTGGCGGGTGAAGAGCACAGGGTTGAGGGGTGGGAAGGCGATGGTTTTGGGGGGGGGGGAGCAAAGGCTTGAGGAGAAAAGTGGGTTTTGGGGATGTGCAGGGAGGAGAAATCGCTCCGGGCTGGAGAACTGGCATCATCTCAGCTGGGGGGTGTCAGCATGGGGCACCCCGGTTCCTGCGGCGCTGGGAGGCCAGGGCAGATGTCTCTGCTGAACAGGCTGAAGATCTCTCCTCCTCAAAGCAGTGAGGGTTCAGCCACGGGGGAGTTTGCTGGAGTGTTTCTTGCCCGTCATCCAGAAAATACATTTTTATGATAGAAACAAAAAGGACACCGAAATTGCAACTGCAGAAAACAAATAAATTAACTTTTAATGACTTCCCAGCTACTGTTGGATTTGCTTGAGCAGAGGCCCTGCCAGAAAGCTCCAGGGAAAGGAACCGAGGTCGTGTTTACTTGGGCCATGCATGTTTGTAGCAGCCCCTGTAAGGACTCGATGCTGCAACCCTCAACCCCCATGGGTGGTGGGGGAAAGACAGGAAGGTTTCCATGTCAGGTGGGGCAGAAAAACTATCACAGAGCCCCCTGCATTTCTCCTAAAGCATCATAAGACCCTGGTAGCTCAGAGCTCAGCAGGACCTATCACTGCAGAAGGGGGCAGATTTGTCTCTGCATTAGCATTGAATAGAATTGATAGAATCATAGAATGGTTTGTGTGGGAAAGGACCTTGAAGACCATCCAGTTCCAGCCCCCTGCCCTGGGCAGGGACACCTCCCACCAGAGCAGGTTGCTCCAAGACCCCTCCAACCTGGCCTTGAACCCCTCCAGGGATGCAGAAGCCAAGCTTCTCGGGGCAACCTGGGCCAGGCTCTCACCACCCTCACACCAAAGAAGTTCTTCCCCACATCTCAGCTCCATCTCCCCTCTTTCAGGGTCAAACCCTTCCCCCTCCTCCTAGGGCTCCCCTCCCTCATCAAGAGTCCCTCCCCATCTCTCGTGGAGCCCCTTGAGGGACTGGAAGGGGCTCTGAGGTCTCCCCGGAGCCTTCTCTTCTCCAGGCTGAACCCCCCCAACTCTCTCAGCCTGTCCTCCCAGCAGAGGGGCTCCAGCCCTCCCAGCATCTCCGGGGCCTCCTCTGGCCCCGCTCCAACAGGTCCATGTCTCTCCTGTGCTGAGGCCCCAGAGCTGGAGGCAGCACTGGGGGTGGAGGGGTGTCTCCCCAGAGCGGAGCAGAGGGGCAGAATCCCCCCCCTGGCCCTGCTGGCCACACTGCTGGGGATGCAGCCCAGGGTGTGGGGGGCTTTCTGGGCTGCCAGCACACGTTGCCAGCTCATGTTGAGCTTCTCATCCACCAACACCCCCAAGATTTTCTCCTCAGGGCTGCTCTCAATCCTATCTCATTGTGCAGGGATGCTTGAGCCCATCACCCAAGCGTAGATGTGAGATACCAGGTGTTTAATTTTTGCAATGTCCTGATGCTTCATCCTGACTTTTTAATATCCAAATGGTCACACAATAAGGCCTTGAAATGCTGAACCCTGAAAGCACACTTTCTGCCCTTTTGCAAATGAAATGTTTAGAAGAGCTCACCACTCCCAAAGAGTTTATTCTGCACAAAAAATGTAGGAGAATTCAAGGTTTTGCCTCTTTCAGTGGATTTTGCCTTACACCTCCTTTGTATGCAACTGGTTTCCCTTTTTCCTTCCAGATTTTCCTCTGGTCCTGTTGAGGAACCTGCGTCACCCCGTCTTCCTGCTGGTGGTGTTGGCTCAGGTCAACCTCTCTGCCATGGTTGCTGGTTTAGCAACGTTCATGGCGAAGTTCCTGGAGAGGCAGTTCTCCCTCACGGCGTCCTTGGCCAACATGATCATCGGTGAGTGCTGCTGTCAAGGCTTGCCAGCTTTTGAGGAGCTCTTAGAAAGTAATCTAGAGATTACTAAGAAGCATGTCTTCTTCTTGAGCTGCCAGGCTTCTTCCATTACCTACAGACAGACAAGAAGGCCAAGGGCATCCTGGGGGGCATCAGGAAGAGTGTGACCAGCAGGTGGAGGGACGTCATCCTCCCTCTCTGCTCTGTCCTGGTGAGGCCACAGCTGGAGCACTGGGTCCAGTTCTGGGCTCCCCAGTTCCAGAAGGACAGGGAACTGCTGGAGAGGGGACAGCAGAGGGCTATAGAGATGATGAGGGGCCTGGAGCATCTCTCTGATGAGGAGAGGCTGAGGGACTTAGGCTGCCCAGGGAGGTGGTTGAGTCACCGTCCCTGGATGTGTTTAAGGGACGTTTAGATGCGGTACTGAGGGATATGGTGTAGGGGAGGACTTTGTAGAGTAGGGTAGATGGTTGGACTCGATGATCCCAAGGGTCTCTTCCAACCTCAATGATTCTATGATTCTATGATTCTATGACTTGGGTCTTTTTAGTCTGGAGAAGAGAAGACTGAAGGGGAATCTGATCAACACCTATAAATCCTTAAAGAGTGGGTGTCAGGAGGATGGGGCCAGGCTTTTTTTCAGTGGTGCCCAGGGACAGGACAAGAGGAAATGGGAACAAACTTCAACAGAAGAAGTTCCACCTTAACATGAGGAGGACCTTCTTTGCTCTGAGGGTGGCAGAGCCCTGGAAGAGGCTGCCCAGAGAGGTGGTGGAGTCTCCTTTTCTGGAGATATTCAAACCCCGTCTGGACACGTTCCTGTGCAATCTGCTCTGGCTGGACCTGCTTTAGCAGGAGGTTGGACTGGATGATCTCCAGAGGTCCCTTCCAACCCCATGTGATTCTGTGACATCGCACCAGGTCCTTGTCCATATGATTTCTCAGCCACTATCTGCCTTCATAAAGTCATAGAATGGTTTGGGTTGGAAGGGACCTTAAAGATCATCTATTTCCAACCCCTCTTCCTTCCTTTACATTGCAGCCAGAGCTTGCTAGATAGAATAAAACCTTTTAAGACCTGGAGAAATGTTTGTTATCTAAAGCTATTCACTATAGTCAAGGAAAGGACACCAACTCATCGTATTAAGGGAGCAAAGATACATCAGATATGAATTGTGCATGTTTCTGTAGCAGGGATTACTTTACATCGATCATAGGTTCAAGGGTCTTTAAAAAAGTAGATAGTCAATAAAATTAAAACCTGCAGAAATTCGTGCTTGCATTTTGAAGAGGCTTTGCAGCAAGAGGCCAGTTCAGGCTGGTGTACCGATCGTGCCTAAACTCTTAAAAATGTTTGCTATCGTCAGACTAATTGCTCGTAATGGTTGGGGTAATTGCTTGCTGCTGGTATTGTTAGGAAGGAAGGGAATAAGCGTTAAGCAGGATATGTGCTCATGAGATTAGACTCTTTTTGTTTGCATTGTAATATCCAGAACGTCCTGTCCGGGGCTGAGGTCTCCCTGTGTGATCTTCTCGTGGTAATAAAAATACAAATAATAAAGCCCTACTCTTATAATCAGTTCAAAGATCTAGACGCAGAAGTATTTAAAATATATCTTTAAACAAAGAGCGTGCATCCTCAGGGAAGCCCTCTGAAGTCTGCAGCAAATAAATTAGAAGAAAGTGAGCAGAGCAGGCTGGCAAAGCCTAGAAAACCAGGCTAAATATGGGCGGAAAGGTTAAATGCCGAAGCAGTGGTGTCCTCCACCGATGAGCCCTGCTGAGTCGTTCCCAGGCTTGATTTACCCGATCTGTTGAAGACTTGCACCGTATTTCTTCTCCAAATTTATCTAGCTTTTGTTCCCAGCTACTGAATCTTGCTTTGCCTTTTCCCGCTGGGTCAAAAAGCTTTCTGTAGTCGGAAATCCCTTCCTTGTGTGGGTGTTAATGAGCTGAAAGCAACCTCCCTGTCAATTCTTTGTTGAATTAAACAGATTGCGCTTCTCTGGAGTCCCATTGGAAAAGCAGGCTTTGCAAAATGCTAAATCTGTCATGGAAACCTTGAGTTTTATGATGATGGGCTCATTACTGTATTACGCAGAAATTAAATAGCTTCTCCAAGTTTACTTGATATTTTCCCCTGTCTCCACTGAAAAATCACATTTGCTGAGTGAAGCATAGCTTTTCACTGGTCCCTACATCTTCCATGCATGGATACCTAACACGGCCAGTTTGCTGTTTTCTCAAAACTCCTCTTTCTTAGCATTATTTCACCAGCCCCAACAAAAACTTGGGTCCTCTCCAGATCACCAACACTGAAAAATAGGAACCCCACGACAAATCCTCTGGCCCTTCGCTGTAACGAAGGGACCTGATACGGCTCAGAGGATGGAAAACCAAGGTCCTGCCTTTCCCCAGGTGCTGTGAACATCCCTGGGGCGATGGTGGGGATCGTGGTGGGAGGCGCCATCCTGAAGCGGTTCCAGATGTCCCTGAGGCAATGCAGCGCCATGTGCGTCCTCGGCATGTTCCTCTGCCTGCTCCTGGCTTTCCCCCTCCTCTTCCTCGGCTGCCCCACGCAGAAGGTCGCGGGCGTTACCTACAGCGAGAGGTACCAACAACTCCAGCTAAACTGGGCACGGGTGGGTCATCCCCAGGGCTGTGGGTACCCCCCATCCCCAGCTGCACTCCTCGGGGGGGAGGTGGGTGGGAATTTAGCAGAATACCCAGAAATGGGTTTATTCCCCCCTGAGAAACACTTAACAGTGATAGAATGAGGTGAGAAAATAGTGCTGTGGTGCATAAACACTGAATCTGCTGCGCCCTTATTCCTTCTAACTTCATGGACCAGTTGTGAAACCCGAAGTGAACACATTCTTGGCACAAACAGCATGAGATTAAACTTGTGTCTTGGAAAGTGAGGTGTTTTACTCACAGGCAAATAACTTGGGCAGAGGCCAAGACCTGGGATCACACCTTCAAAGCCGCGGCTGCTTCCTTACGCAGCTAAACGCGGGCAGGACCTTGTCTTCCCTTGAGGCTTGGTCCAAGTTTCTGTAAATTCACACGTTCTGCATCCTGCAGTCTGGGTGGAAGCTGGTCCAAGCCCTCAGCGGGAACCTCACCACCTCCCAAAGTGTGGTGTTGCTTTACCCCAAGACCCCAGTTTGGGGCCAAATACGAAGGAAGTGGGTGACTCCCTTCACCATTTGTGGTCAAGATGCTTTGCCCAGGGCGGGTTATAGTGGAATTTTTGTGGGTCCTCTCTTACGTATGGGGAAGGTTTTGTTTAGCAATAGAGTGTTTCTTTACTAATCTCAATATACATGATGTATATTTTCTATATGAGATGCATATTAATGATGCTCAATAGTCTGTATTAATATTTTCTTCCTGTTGTAGCTCTGAATTTGGACACCATGCCTTGGAGTGTAACCTCCACTGTAACTGCCCTGAGAAAGCCTATAACCCCATCTGCGGCTCCAACAATATTGAATACATCTCACCCTGCTCCGCTGGCTGCAGAGTTGTAAATATCAACGCAGACAACAACTTGGTCCTGGTGAGTCATTCCCACTGTGCCAGTGTCCTGGCTTGGGGGTAGATAATGAGGGATGACCAATGCAGCACTTAAGTCTGTCAATTAGGTTGTCTGGTGCTCGTTAGTGTTGGACAAGCTCTGCATGATCCTGGGGATGAGGAGGGGAAGGTTGAGAATGTTCCAGGAAAACCCCTTGTAGATGGTGAGTAGGACCGGGCCAGTGACCGTCCCCCTGGACTGGGAACTGGGGAGGTCCCACATTGAGGGCTGGGTCCAGTTTTGGGCTTCTCACTACAAAAAAGACATTGAGGGGCTGGAGTGTGTCCAGAGAAAGGCGACGGAGAAGGTGAGGGGTCTGGAGCACAAGTCTGGTGAGGAGCAGCTGAGGGAACTGGAGGTGTTGAGCCTGGAGAAAAGGAGGCTGAGGGGAGACCTTCTGGCTCTCTCCAACTCCCTGAAAGGTGTAGCCGGGGGGGGTGTCAGTCTCTTCTGCCAAGGAACAGGCCACGGGACAAGAGGAAACGTCCTCAAGTTGTGCCAGGGGAGGTTTAGGGTGGAGCTTAGGAACTCTTAGGAATTTCTTCAAAGAAAGGGTTGTCAAGCCTTGGAAGAGGCTGCCCAGGGCAGTGGTGGAGTCGCCATCCCTGGATGGATTTCAAAGCCAGGCAGGCATGGTGCTGAGGGACATGGGTTAGTGGTGGTTTTGGTCAGTGTTGGGTTTGAAGCTTGGGTTTGTGGAGCAAAATCTCACCTGGGGTGGAGCAGCGGATGGGGAAGGATACCTTGACATCCTAAAAGATTGGATATCTTGAAGGTTTCTCTTACTGCCTTGGCCAAGAAACTGTACTGGCAAGGGCTATGTTATACTCTCGAGGGCTGAGAGACACCACAGAATCATAGAATCAATCGTAGAATGGTCGAGGTTGGAAGGCACCTTTCAGATCATGGAGTCCAGCCATCAACCCAACACTGACAAAACGCACCACTGACCCATGTCCCTCAGCACCACGTCTGCCAGGCTTTTAAATTCTATGATTCTATGAGCAGAGGGACTTGGTGGTTCTATGACAAGAGGATATGTTCTGGGCAAGCCAGTCCTGGAGGGACCATTGCCCCCATGTACACAACACTGATATTTAGGAGACCTTTGCGACATGCTCTGGGGGGGCTTCCTTAGAGCCATGTTATTCCACCTTTCAGCCTGCAGATTTGCAGGTTAAAAAGTCACGATCCAGTTGCAGAGTGCATCCTTTCCATAAATACTGGTTGTGAAGCCAAGTATCTGCATGAGAGGATAATTTAGTGGGAGGGTCACGATGGGGGGGGTAGAGAAATGGGTTTTGCTCCTGGTTTTGCCTTGATTTGCAGACCTGGCAGAGTTATTTTGCTGCCCTGCACTTCTCTCTCCTCTGCTACTCCCTTCCTGACACCAAAACCCCAATAGGGCTGAGTTTTCACAATGTAAATTGTCTGTTGGGTCTCCAGGCAATGAGTTCAACAAATAAACAGTAAGGAAATCTTTGCCAATTCAAATACCTATGTGAATCACAGAAAAACGCTCACAATCCGTATAGGGCGAGTAGTTTTCCTCTGTGTTCTTGGCACAGGATATAATGGCAGCGTGGGACTGCCTGGGCACTTTTTAGCAGCATTTTGTTAATTAACACCACTTCATTTTAATAACAATTATGTTTTCTGCCAGAGCTTAGTCCCCAGTGTGCTTTTCTGCATCCCCGTGCCTGCCTTTTTACACAACAGATCCTTTTTAACTGCTTCTTTCTCCTCAAAGATGCCTGCAGCCCTTTGAGATCCTGGGGTCTGGAACATGACCCTCTCCTGCATTCATTATATGTATAATTATGTGTAGCCACACACTACAGCAGAATCAGGGCTCCCTTGGTGGTGCCGTGCAGATGCTGCACAGTAAAGCCAGCATTAGCTTCTTTTTTTTTTTTTTTCAGCGCCGAGACAATTTGCTGAATCTTCTTTCCCTGTATTGACGCATCTTGACCCGATTTAAGTTTGTGTGAGAGCTTCTTCTGCAGGGGGACGGGGTCTCCAGATGTTGTTGTAAATGCCCAGCCATGTGCCAGCACGCAGTGGCCAGGGCAGGTTGCATCTCCCTGGGACAAGGGAGCTCATGGCACACAGGGATGTGGCTGCAGATGCTGAGCTCTAGTCCTTTATCATGCGGGACGAGGAGCTGAGCTCAGCAAACTCAGTCCCTCTCTGATTTATGTAAGTCTTGTGAGGAGAGGCTGAGGGAGCTGGGGTTGTTTAGTCTGAAGAAGAGGAGGCTGAGGGGAGACCTTATCGCGCTCTATAACTGCCTGAAGAGGGGGTGTAGAGAAGCGGGGGTCAGTCTCATCTCCCAAGTCCCAGGAGATAGGACAAGGAGAAATGGCCTCAAGTTGCACCGGGGGAGGTTTACATTGGATATTAGGAAAAATTTCTTCATGGAAAGGGTTATCCAGCATTGGAATAGGCTGCCCAGGGAAGTGGTTGAGGCACCATCCCTGGAGGTGTTCAAAAGACGGGTTGACATGGTCCTCAAGAATATGGTTTAGTGATTATTTTTTTATTATTATTTATTGCTTATTTCTTATTTATTTTTTTTGTCAGAGTTAGGTTGATGGTTGGACCAGATGATCTTTAAGGTCCCTTCCAACCTAGATGATTCTGTGGTCCTATGATTCTATGATTTTGGGTATTCCAAGGGAAGGGAAGGGAAGGGAAGGGAAGGGAAGGGATTATTGCATTTTTCGACATTCCTCCAGCTCCTGCTTTCTCTGCTGTATCACCCTTTTCTTACCACTTTTGCCATCTCTTTGCCAGTGCAGAGACCCGTGACACTCATTGTCTGCTGCTCTCCATGTCCCAAATGCCTGGGTTTGAAGAAACCCTCCCACTGTGCAGAAAAACCTACAATTCTGTGCTCAGTTTTGCTGCAGCCCTTCCAGAGGAGGCTTGCGCAGTGCAAGATTGGCTTTTTTCATTTAAACCTCTTGTATACTGAAAGCCATTTCCTTTTTACATCGCTTGATGTCCCCAAATTTTATGGGAAACATCAAACTTGGCCCCAAGAGCAAGACCTTGCAGTGACAACCTTTTAGTGCTTTGCTATTTGTTCAGGTCCAGTGTGACCTACTGAAGTGAAGTGGCCTTGCGGGGTCCCCCAGGACTGCAGGAATCTCCGTGCCATGGGGCTCCTGGGCTTCTGAGCCCAGCTCCGCTCTCATCGTGCACGGCCACAGGTGGGACCAGAGATAACATCCCTCTGCTGCCAGGTGGGATGGATCTGAGCTGGTCAATAGACACCCCAAAATCTGGGGTACTGGGAGGTCCCAACTGGGATAAACCATAGAACCATAGAATGGTTTAGGTTGGAAGGGACATTAAAGACCATCCAGTCCCAACCCCTGCCATAGGCCAGGACACCTCCCACCAGACCAGGTTGCCCAAAGCCCCATCCAACTTGGCCTTGAACACCTCCAGGGATGCAGAAGCCTCAGCTTCTCTGGGCAACCTGGGCCAGGGTCTCACCACCCTCACAGCCAAGAAGTTCTTCCCCATGTCTCAGCTCAGTCTCCCCTCTTTCAGTGTCAAACCCTTGCCCCTTGTCCCATGGCTCCCCTCCCTCATCAAGAGTCCTCCCTCAGCTTTCCTGGAGCCCCTTGAGGGACTGGAAGGGGCTCTAAGGTCTCCCCAGAGCCTTCTCTTCTCCAGGCTGAACCCCCTCAACTCTTTCAGCCTGTCCTCACAGGGGAGGGGCTGAGGGGCTCCAGCCCTCCCAGCATCTCCGGGGCCTCCTCTGGCCCCGCTCCAACAGGTCCATGTCTCTCCTGTGCTGAGACCCCAGAGCTGGAGGTGGCACTTTGTTGGGGGGGTGTCTCCCAGAGCGGAGCAGAGGGGCAGAATTGAAAAACTAGAAAAAAGACAACATCAGGCAGCGTTTGATCTGTGCAGCTTTTTCTCTGAAGAAAACAATTGTGAAAAGGTACTGTTGGGGGTGTTTGATGCTCATCCCTGAGAAACCCTGGCCATGTGTCATTCAGCTGCCCTTCCCTGCCTGGAAACCACAGCCCAGGTCTCGGGGCTGCTCTCAGTTATTCTCCTCTCTCCGCTGCTCTGGGTGGTTTTCCCCATCCCCGGTGCCACGTCAGCCTCGTGATGCTGCCCAGACGACACATCTCATGGAGGCAGGCCATCGGTGGCTTTGTGGCTTGTTCCCACTGCTCAGAGGGTTTTGCAGCCAGGGTCATGCTCCCTGCTCTAAAATCCTCCCAGGTTTTGAATGAAAGGGGCAGAGCCTGGTCTTGTGCCTCCATCACATGCATTTCCAGCCCTTTGTCTCCATTTGGCTTTTGTGCAAGTCTCCTAAATAGTGTGGCTCCAATTCTCTGCAAAAGGTGGCAGTTGCATAGATTGCACAAGTTTTAATTTATCTAATTGCATTTTCGTTAACTGCTTTGGCCCAAATTCATCTCAGCTATCGTAGGCACTTATCTGTGGAGGGGATGGATCATCCTCTGGAGACCCACCTCTCTCTCCATGACTGCGGAAGGAGCCCAGATGATGAGTTTGGTTTAGTTTGTTTCAGATGGCTGGAGAAGATAAATCCCAGTGTTAATTTGAAATATTAAATCTGCTTTCCTAGAGGCAGGAGGAGGGATTGTGTCCCCTTTGATCCCAAATCTTCCCCTGCGCTCTCAGCCAGGAGCAGTTCCTCATGGGTCTCTTTCATGGGCAATGGCCATGCCACTTACCCAGGCAGTGAGGTGGGAATGGGGACTTGGGAGACCCTGGGGTGCCCTTGCGTCTGGATCACTCTTCTGCAATATAACATTGTGCTGTGAATCTGTCCCCTCCGGCAGCAATAAGATCATGCTCATTTTATTTAAAGGTCTCTTCCAAAAAAAGTGAGGTTTCTTTGAAAAAAAAAAGAGAGAGTTGTGAATAAAATTTGGAGAAAAGTAAAAAAATCCATATTCCTCACCCTGGGGCATCCTTCCATTGCTAACGTTGGGCTGGTTATTTATGAGCCTCTCTCAAAGGTGAAGTTTTGCATTTTCCCTTAGCAAGTGTTTTCTGATTTAATACTCCTGTGAGCTTGGGTTCTGGCGTTGATTGCCAGCTCTGCTCCAGACGTGGATGAAGGGTCTCGCAGCAGGAGACAAGCTGGGTACAGGGGATGGAGCCCAGACTGCTCCCCTGGAGATTTCCTCCAAAGCACAGGCCAGTAAGGTCACAGCAGGCTTGAATCAGCTGTGGGTGAGATTTTTTCCATGCCAAGAGTCTAGAGTAGTGCAGGATGCCAAAGCGTTCAGCTGGGAAATGATGACACTGAAATAAACTTCTGCGTAAGTATCTTCAACGCACAACAGGCGTGAAACACAGGACTGAAGAACAGGTCTTGTGAAGAGCAGCTGAGGGAGCTGAGGGTATTCAGCCTGGAGAAAAGGAGGCTGAAGGGAGACCTTCTGGCTCTCTCCAACTCCCTGAAAGGAGGGTGTAGCCAGGGGGGGTCGGTCTCTTCTCCCAAGGAACAGGCCATGGGACAAGAGGAAACGGCCTCAAGTTGCCCCAGGGGAGGTTGAGGATGGAGATTGGGAACAATTTCTTGATGGAAAGGGTTGTGAAACCTTGGCAGAGGCTGCCCAGGGCAGTGGTGGAGCCACCATCCCTGGAGGGATTTCGGAGCCAGGCAGAGGTGGTGCTGAGGGACATGGGTCAGTGTTGGGTTGATGGTTGGACTCCATGGTCTGAAAGGTCCCTTCCAACCCAGACAATTCTGTGATTCTGTTCTATGATTCTGTGGAAGCATGAGCATAGAAGGGTTACTACAAGGGGTAGAAAGGCATTGCTGGGGCTCCCATCAGCAAGGAATGGACCCATACACAGGTTGGAAGAACTTCCAGAGTCCTGTGGAAACATAGAGAGATGAGCCAAGGTACCATGGTGGTCCCAGCATCTCCATCGGCTGTGGATGCTCTCCTGTGTGGCATCCCAGCGATGCCTGTGGGACCTGGTGGGACTGGGACCTCTTTTCAGAGATCATAGCATGTTGGAGGCTGGAAATGGACACATGGGAAAATGTGTTTCCTCATCCACTCAGTCTGTTATCCCCAGCCAGCTTCATTCTACGTGTTTCCTTCCCCCCCTCCCAAGTGTTGAGTGCTAATTACTGCTAATTATTTACAGGCAAAACTTAAATGCCTCCCTTCCCTGTGACAGCTGGCAGCTATCCCTGGTATCTCCACAGCCTTGAGCGGCCTCTGGGTTTTCTCTCCTCTTTGCAGGACTACACCAACTGCAGCTGCATCTCCGAAAACGGGCTGGCGGGGTCTGCCAAGCCCGGGACCTGCGGCACCGGCTGCTCCCACCTCTTCCTGCCCTTTGTGGTCCTGTCCTGCCTGGCGGGGATCCTCGCCAGCACCTCCCACACGCCGTCCTTCATGCTCATCCTCAGGTGAGCGGACGNTTTCTCTCCTCTTTGCAGGACTACACCAACTGCAGCTGCATCTCCGAAAACGGGCTGGCGGGGTCTGCCAAGCCCGGGACCTGCGGCACCGGCTGCTCCCACCTCTTCCTGCCCTTTGTGGTCCTGTCCTGCCTGGCGGGGATCCTCGCCAGCACCTCCCACACGCCGTCCTTCATGCTCATCCTCAGGTGAGCGGACGTGGGTTGGCCCCGTGGTCGAGGTGCAGCCTCTAAGCACGGCAGGAAAGGCATCCAGAGATTGGGTTTGGGGAACCAAGGGGTGTCCTTGAATTGGGGAGGAAGGTTTTTCTCCAGCTGAGATCACTCTCTCAGGAGGTGATTGTCCCCCTGTACTCGGCACTGGTGAGGCCCCACCTCGAGTACTGTGTCCAGTTTTGGGCTCCCTACCATAAAAAAGATATCGAGGTGCTGGAGCGGGTCCAGAGAAGGGCGACAAAGATGGTGAGGGGTCTGGAGCACAGGTCTTATGAGGAGAGGCTGAGGGAGCTGGGGGTGTTCAGCCTGGAGAAGAGGAGGCTGAGGGGAGACCTTATTGCTCTCTACAACTACCTGAAAGGAGGGTGTAGAGAGGTGGGGGTCGGTCTCTTCTCCCAAGTCACAGGCGACAGGACGAGAGGAAATGGCCTCAAGTTACGCCAGGGGAGGTTCAGGCTGGATATTAGGAAAAATTTTTTCACCGAAAGGGTTATCAGACNTCCCTACTCAGGGTAGTGGGTGGGACTGGATGTTCTTTAAGGTCCCTTCCCACCCAAATCATTCTATGATTCTATGATGATTCTGCGGTCGAAGCACTCCAAACAGTTGCTTTTTAGGGAAAAGCTGTGGTTAAAGCCTGTTTTTACCTTGACTCCCAGGCATTATTAAAACACTTTTCATGCCAGGAGTGAGCTGTGTGTCCACCAGGCAGGCAGAGAGGAAAGGGAAGCCGAGTCCCCTGAGGGGTGCGGACCTGGAGGTTCTCTGCCACCCATGTGTGACCCTGGCAGGAACCACAGCCTGAAATATTTATTTCTGAAAACAGGGGGGTACCACCGAAATATACACAGGGGCATCCCACCTCAAAAAAAAAAAGCCACTTCCTCAAATGGGTAAATCGCTTTTCTCTTTCAGTTACAAAAAGCACCCCTTGTGTTGCTCGTATTTGGCAGAGCCAGAGGTTATATTTGTTTCTCTTTGTGTTTTACTCATACAAATGCTTTAAATTAAAGGGAAAATATTTAGCTGGGCTCCGTCCCATCTCTTATGGAATTTGGTGGGTTTTTCAGGCCAAAAAAAGGTTGTGGTAAGTTTCTAGCCCTAACGAATGAAATTTCATCATCTTTGCTGACGTAAACGGGAGCTGCCTGGGGTTTTTGGTGGTTGGGTCGGAGGACGACTTTTTGGGTGAGGTGCCCTAAGGCTTCGGGCGATGCCAGGGAGGGAAACATCCATCTTTGATGGAATGCCGGAAGGCACACTTTTCCATTTTGTTTTTCAGGAGCATCCAGCCTGAAGACAAATCGTTTGCGGTGGGGATACAGTTCATGCTGCTGAGAGTTTTAGGTAAATTAAAACATGTTGAAAACGCCGTCCTGGGGAAATCATAGCAGCTCTTGGGGATTTGTGGGGATTTCATCCCTGAAGTGCTGTTTTTGAGAGTTTCAAACTATCCCAAGCCAGGGAAAGATTCACATTCACCTGGAGCCTCCCAGAACATGCCACTGCAGTTGTGGGAAGGAGGGTGCATGAAGGAGGTGAGCATCATTGCTGGGATGAGCAATGGTCCCCTTATCAAAGAGCAATGAGAAAGAAGGACCTTCTTGCATCTTGGTGGGGTGCAAACACACAACCAGCCCTTGGTGTGCTCTGCAGGACCAGGGGCTTCATGGGCAAAGGAAACCATCCCCAGCCACTTTCCACCCTGACATGGGAAAGTTACCAGGGTTGGGTCTGTCTGGGCAGAGGTGCTCCCATAACATAACAAAGCCCCCTCTGACCCTCTGCTTCCAGCATGGATGCCCGGGCCAGTTCTGTACGGCAGCGCCATCGACACGACCTGCATCCTCTGGGAGAAGAAGTGCGACAGGAAGGCAGCCTGCAGATACTACGACAATAACCTCTTCAGGCAAAGGTAGGGATGGGCAGAGGGAAACCCAGGGAGAAACGTGGCGTCAGGCCACCTCCGACGTGGGATAAGTTGTTGTATATGTCATGGTAAGCCGACAGGGACAAACGGTATCCCCCTGGCCAGTGCTATCTCCCAGGAATGGTTTGGAGGAAAGTCATCGGTACATGCCAAGGACCATGCTAACTTGATGCTATGAGACCACAGCGGTCCACTTCCAGAAGCACTCCCTGCATTATAGTGAGAACAATCCTTCACTGGAACAACCTCCACAGGGACCTGGTGGAGTTCCCATTGCTGGCGGTTTTCAAAATGGGAGTGGACAAGGTGCTAGATAACCTCATTTGGGCTCCCTTTCCCATGAAAGGTTGGACAAGATGATGATCTGAGGTGCCTTCCAACCTGGGCTGTTCTATGATGTTATGATTACTTATTTCACGAGCATAGACACAAGCAGCCTGTCCTGACACCTTCCCCGTGGAGGTAAGGCAGCAGCAGGGGTAACCCCAGCCTCAAAGCTGCCTGTGAGGTATTGCAGGGTCTATGCAGGGTGCCTTGTACCCTGGGGTTCATCTTCCAACAGAACAGCCCAGCTTGACACTAAGAGGACACCAAATCCATCCCTGTGTTCAGTATCTGCTAGGTGCCTGGGGACACTGGGTGTTGGGTGCTTGGTGCCCTGAATTCTTGTGTTTCCACACCACAGGTATCTTGGTCTCCAGTTTTTCTTTGAGGTGGGCGCTTTCCTGTGCTTCGTGACCGTGTATGTGATTCTCCGGCGGCAGGAGAGGGAAGCCAGAAACGCAGCAGAGACAAAGGTGGACCCAGAGAAGGAGAAACTGGCAGGAAACTCCGTAAAGAGGCCAGAATCCAAAGTGTGATGCCAAGAATGTGAATCACGATCTGTGTCCGGGGAGGTGAAGCCATGTGAATCACCCCACGCTTCAACTGTGAAGAATGGATGCTTGGAGACAGCAAGGATGGAGCGGCTTCCTCATCTTCTGGGTGGGATGTACTGCCACAGGAATCTGTCCATATGTTGTTCTACACCTGCTATCTCCACCTCAGTGGTGCAACTTACTCCTTCATGTGGAGCACACACATTAACCTTGGGACACTGCAGTCTTCTGGATTTATGTCCTCCAAAGCATTTGTTCCTGCCAACAGTGTTGGTGGCACCAGCACTGAGCGCTAACCATATAGCAGAAGAGTTTTGTGGGGTTTTTTTAAATAAATCATTTTTAAGAAATGGTTTTGTACTAAACCCACACATCTCCATGAGTGATGGTCTGTCCTTGCCACAAAACGTCAGTTGTGCTTGTTCCTTTTGCTCTTGTGGTGTTAGATGGTCTCTGTTCCTTGAAGGTTTCATTCACCTCCCCCTGACACTGATGGGAGCTTTGTCCCAGGCTGTGGACCGTTGCAAGGACCAACTCAGATGCATCATCCAGCTGCTGTGTAGATGCTGCTTTGGCAGCAAGGGGCAGGGATGAGGATTTGGGGAGGGGAAGGCAGAAGGACAGGCTGAAAGAGTTTGGGGGGGGTCAGCTTGGAGAAGAGAAGGCTCTTGGGAGACCTTGGAGCCCCTTCCAGTCCCTCAAGGGGCTCCAGGAAAGCTGGGGAGGGACTCTTGATGAGGGAGGGGAGCCCTAGGAGGAGGGGGAAGGGTTTGACCCTGAAAGAGGGGAGATGGAGATGAGATGTGGGGAAGAACTTGTTTGGTGTGAGGGTGGTGAGAGCCTGGCCCAGGTTGCCCTGAGAAGCTGTGGCTGCCCCATCCCTGGAGGGGTTCAAGGGCAGGTTGGAGGGGTCTTGGAGCAACCTGGTGTGGTGGGAGATGTCCCTGCCCATGGCAGTTGGGTGGGACTGCGTGGTCTTTAAGGTCCCTTCCAACCCAAACCGTTCCATGGTTCTATGTTTCTACATCAAAAAGAACCTCAGGTCCAGCCCAGGAGAGAAACACTGATACCCACAGACTTGTAGAGCTTTGGCAGCATGGTCACATTTTGCACAAATAATAATAATATTCCTTTTTTTTTTTTTTTGCATTATCAGGACTCGTCACAGGAGCTTACTGAAGTGTGTGAGTGTTAAGGCTCCTTCCTCTTTCTCAGCTTGAGAAAGGCAGAACTTTTCCCAGGGATGCAGGACCACAAAGGGAGGTGGAACCCAACCCTGTTGCAGACTGGGCAGAGCTTGTGGCTAAGCCATTTGACCCCAGAGCCAGCCAGACTTGCTGTGCTCCCTGAAGGGGTTACTGTCAGATGCAGCTGTAATTATGGGGTGAAAGTCGAGTCTGGTGTTATTTTGGTGCAACTGCCCCTGTTTTCTGCATTCTTCCCATCTCGGGGCTCCTTTCCACCCAAGCACAAATTGCGTTGTTGGTCTCATACCACCAGTGTGCAACCACGGGCTGTTGGGTAACTTGTCATTTTTGGCTCCGGAATGGAATTCAGTAGAGAAACCAAAACGTCTAAGTTCAGCCCAAATATGCAGAAGAGAAAGCACAGGGGGGAAAATTCATTAACTCCTCACACCCTGGCAAATAGTCCCGTGGTAAGGTCTGGGGTGCACAGAGAAGTGCGGTGGTGGAGGGTTGAAGGCCCGTGGTTAAGTGGCCAGTTTAGATATTTCACCAGACTGTTTGCCCAGCCATTTTGAGAGATCCAATTAATGTACTTCATAGTGAGAGACTAATTTTATTTTATTTTTTTAGGGTTGGGGTTTTTTTTTTCATATTTTTTTTGCAGTGCCTTTTATTCATTGAGGAGATGGTTAAGAGAGTCCACAGCCCTGTTCACAGGCGTCTACATGCAGAAGTGACTTCTGTTTTAAAAGACGGTGTTAGAGACAGATGGGAGAGTGGATGCTGAAGAGATGTAGGTGGACCAATTCAAGGAAGGAAGAGTAGCATATGCTCAGCAAGAACATCAGAAAGCCAAATCCATGGGAGCTTTCCACTTTTGTCAAGTTTTCAAGCCATGACTAGGTAGCATCTGTTTCTAAACCAGACTAGGAATAGGAAGGACGTTCTTTGGACAGAACTAGGGAAGAGATGGGCCAAGATGTTCACAGTGGTCCCTCCAGCTCTTGGTAGCCCATGGATTTTTGGCCTCTTCGCTGCATCCGGCGGAGAAGAAGGTTCTTTCCCAGCTAAACACAAGCCCTCAGCTTGCAGCCGGTTTCCTGAGTTGTTCAGTGCAACCTCAAGTCGCTCCAGGGTACTTTCCAAACCACAACAAACTAATAGCAACACAATTCCTTTCGTATGGTGTGAAAAGTCAAGAGCTGAAATGGCCTTTGCCAGGAACACTCCTGGATGGGTTTGCAGAAGGACTTCATGAAGTCAGAAAGGCTGCACCTCCCTACCATGAGGACAGTTGGGGGCCCCCTCAGATGGGGGCCAGACCATGCTCGAGAACCAGCTCAGCTGGGCTGGTGGCCACAGCACAAGTCCAAGGAGTCCTGGGCTCTTGGTTTTGGTCTGTCAGCACAATCCTTCTGCAAAATTCCTGCCGACCCTTTGCTCGTCCTGTGCTGGGTGGATCCAGGCAGCGATGGGGACAGGCTCAGGGGGTAGCCGTGCTCTTGCAAAGCAGACAGTGTAGCACCAGACTTCTCCTGTGAGAAATCAGAGGGAGACCCTCAGAGGCATGACCAAAGCCTTTTTCAAAGCCCCCCAGCAACTCTTCCTTAATCCTCATGATTACCAAAGCAGTGGTGCTGTTTATAAGAAAGAGAAAAAAAGGGGAAAAAAAAGCAAAACCCTTAAACAGCCATTTGTCTTGTAAGTTTGTTCACAAACAGCATCAAGCAAAAATAAACAGTGAGTTCAGTGACCTCCGTGGAATTTGTGGTGCTGTTTCAGGCCGGCTGGACCTTCCTTCCCTTGGCCATCCAGCTGGAGCGATGGCCAGGTCTGCTGGGCTGGAGATGGATGCAGAAGCAACCCACAGGGGGCATGGCCAGCTCAATGGGGGCATGGCCTCTTCTCACCGCTGGGCTCGGGACTCTGCATCCATTTCCCTCTTGGAAAACTCCTATTACATCATATAAAGATTTTTTTCTCAGGTAATGCACAAGCTGGTCCATCCTGAGTTCTTTCTTTCCTCATTACCACTCCAGCAGAGAAATAGTCTCTGTAGGTAAACATCCAAGGAAATTGCAAACAGTGTGTCTTGGATTTGTGGTTGACTATAGGCCCATTATTATGCTTTTTCTGTGGTAATTTCCATTAATTTGGGCTGGAGTTTCTATAAAGAGAAATAAAGCCACTTTTCCCGCCTTGCCCTCCTCTGTGCTCTTTAAGAACAATGTTGAAAGGGACTGACTTGCAAGAGAAGATTAAAAAGAGGCAGTTGGGAAAGGCCAGTTCCCGCTGTCAGCAGGGAGGGAGATGAAACCCAGGAAATATGAAAAGGTTGCCAGCTCCAAGGTGGGAGGAGGAGTGTTTGATAGAGAGCAAGGGGCAGGCAGGTAGGAGGATCACAAAAAAAAGGAAGCAAAGGAAGGTGTAGCATCAACAGAATCCACCCCGTGCTCTTGTACTTTGCCAGGTTTTCCCTGGAGGAGATGTTCCCCTGGAGATAGCTTAAAATAGATTTTACAAAGCTGTTAAGGATATACCTTAGGCAACAGCCATAAGTTGCACAGGGGAGGTTAACGCAAGTCAATCCAGCTGTGACACGAGTCCGTTGACTTTCTTCAGTCTTGCTCCTTTGTGGTCCAGGAAGGCTGAAGGAGATCACCTACAGCAAGGCAGGTAGAGCACAGACGTCCAGACCAGGAGCTGAATGTGCTGGAGAGAAACATCAAATCATAGAATGTTTGAGGTTGGAAGGGACCTTTCAGATCATTGGGTCCAACCCTCAACCCAACGCTGACAAACCCACCACTGACCCATGTCCCTCAGCACCACCTCTGCCCGGCTCCAAAATCTCTCCAGGGCTGGTGACTCCACCACTGCCCTGGGCAGCCTCTGCCAAGGCTTCACAACCCTTTCCAGGAAGAAATTGTCCCCAGTCTCCATCCTAAACCTCTCCTGGAGCAACTTGAGGCCGTTTCCTCTTGTCCCATGGCCTGTTCCTTGGGAGAAGAGACCGACCCCCACCTCTCTACATCCCCCTTCAGGTAGGGATGTTTCTGTGCAGCACTTTTAGTACCAGGGGACACAGACCTGAAGATAAAACTGCCTTTGGGGCAGGTGAGAGCTGCACAAGGTCAAGAGGATGAATTAAAACAGGAGAGAAGGCCATTTCTCCAATGACAAGAAGGGTTCTCAGGGTGCAAGGAGGTTGGGTAGGTGGCACCAGTTCCAGCAAGGGCAGAAAGCTGGTTAGTAGAGACAGATAAACCCCCACTCCCTTCACACCCTTAGTGCTCTATTCATCTTTATCTGCTGACATTGTGCCCTGGCTGAATCAGTGATGACCACATGGATAACAACCAAGGTAAGCTGGAAATTTGGATTAGCCTTGGCAATTTTTTCCATACCATCGCGGATCTGGGCTCCAGGCAAGCAGAAAACCTCCCTAAACAGCAGGTTTGGCCAGTAGGTAGGCACTTCTGTCCTGCAGAGGAACCTCCAACCACCAGCACTGCTGCTGTAGTCACCCAAGGTCTCTAACAGCCTGAGGTTTCCAGCCCAGAACCTTCCCCTAATGGATCCAGTTCCTCCTCCTCTGTTACCAGCCCAGAACCCATTTTCTTAGCCAGACTAACCCAGATCCATGAGTTTTTCATTCAGCCTCAACAAGTTTTTGGTGCCAATGTCCCAGAGTCCCTCAGTACCCAGGACAGCATGATGCTGGTAGAGCAGTGGTACCCAGGATGGTGAGGCACCAACCCCAAGTACTTGAACAAGTCTGTCTGTCCTATGACCGTCTGTCACTTTCAAACCAGGAGGAAATGGGACACCAAAAGCTGGACTAGCCATCTCAGAGCTGGCCTTCCCCTTTCGCCCACGCTGCCCAGACCAGTGATCAGAGAACTGGGAAACCCTTCAGAGCAGACAGCTCAAATCTTCTCTTTTGCAAAAAAACCCCACTCTGCCTCATCTTTTTTTCAGGAAATACCAGGGAAAACCTGATTGTTATGCTTTTGACAGCAACCTTTTTCTTTTTTTTTTTTTTAAAAAACTTATCCACTACCCTTTTGCCTTCTCTTTTCTGGAGCAAACAAGCCCAAGAGATTCAACCTCTCCCTCGCAGCTCATGTTTTCTAAACCCCTAATAAATCCGTCATTGTCTCTCTCTGGTTCCTCCACACATCTCTGAAAGTGCATCACTCAGCTCGGCAGAGCTGGGACTTCCTCAGGGCTGGCCAGAACAGGGAAGTGATGATGCTCAGTGCTAAGACCCATGGAAGACAGTTTCACCTCTCAAACCCCCAGCAGCTGGGAGACCCCACAGCACTGGAGCATGGCTGTGTTCCAAGAAGAGGTCTGATTGACTGTGTAGGAGCTGGAGAAATGGCAGAAATGGGGTGAGAGGTGGTGTGGGGATCAGCACACACCTGAAGAAAGGAGGATAGGGAGGAATTTGAAAAGTTGCCCAGGATCATCTGATTTCCTCAAAGCATGGCTAAGGGCACCTCTTCTACCCTGATGAAAGGTAACCCAGCTCTTCCTGCCAGCTACTAGTTTCATACAGTCATAGAATCATAGAATGGTTTGGGTTGGAAGAGACCTTAAAGACCACCCAGTCCCACCCCCTGCCCTGGGCCGGGACACCTCCAACAGACCAGGTTGCTCCAAGACCCCTTCAACCTGCCCTTGAACCCCTCCAGGGATGCAGAAGCCACAGCTTCTCGGGGCAACCTGGGCCAGGCTCTCACCACCCTCACACCAAACAAGTTCTTCCCCACATCTCATCTCCATCTCCCCTTTTTCAGGCTCAAACCCTTCCCCCTCCTCCTGTGGCTCCCCTCCCTCATCAAGAGTCTCTTCCCAGCTTTCCTGGAGCCTCTTTAGGGTCTGGAAGGGGCTCCAAGGTCTCCCTGGAGCCTTCTCTTCTCCAGGCTGAACCCCCCCAACTCTCTTGACCTGTCCTCACAGCAGAGGGGCTACAGCCCTTGGATCATCTCCGTGGCCTCCTCTGGCCCCACTCCAACAGGTCCATGTCCTTCCTGTGCTGAGGAATCCAGATCTGGACACAGTACTCCAGATGGGGTCTCAGAAGATTTCTTGGGCAGAAGACGTGACACCAGTGTCCCTGCTGAGGACAATGCCTGCCTTGTTACTAAGGAGTGACAAATGGCAGTGGAAATGATCACAGCAGCAAATTCAGTAATTGCTCTTGTCAACTGTATTACATTGAGACAGCTTAACACAGCAGTTTTTTGGGTGTTCCTGGCCAACACCCGGACTCTATCCATCCGGTCGTAGAGGAGGAGCTGCACGCCTTGCAGTCCCACCAAGCAGAAATGAAGGCTAAAAAAGGGACACAGCTTCATTTCCAGCACCTTGACGTGGTGAGGACCCACTCATGTTTGGCATAACCCTCCCCACAATGTTTTAGGCAAGGCAGGGATGAAGACCAGCACCGCAAAACGGGGTTCACAAAAGCTGAGGTGTGATACTGAGAGTTGCTTGAAACCAGCAGAGATAAACACCTGGGAGGTATGAAGGAGATCTCTGCCTAGAAAGACAGAGCACCTCCCTTTTTTCATTGAATTTCCCTGTGTTTAGAGCCCTTTTTTTGGAGCAGAAGAACCCAGATTCCAAACCTCCATCTCCATGAGGTTTTCCAACACAGTTGCATCTTGTAGGCAACTGCACTGGTGGGGGTTCCTAGCATTTTAACCCCTTCTGCTGGGCTGTAGACTGCAGCCTGTGAATATTCAGCATTGGTTCAAATCTCTGCAGGCTAGAGAAGGGAAACATCAGCAGCATTTGCCAAAGATCCAGTGAACCCAGTTCGTCGCCGTCTGTCTGAGCGGGGAAGGATCCAAGGCATTTAAGGAGCTGAGAGCTACTTTATAGCTAAGCACAATGCTTGTTCTTCTGGAAAAGAGCAAAACCTAAAGCTTTTAAATCACCTAAGCATTCCCTTGGTCTATTTATCTCTGCTACATCTCTCCCTGCGGTGTTCCTGGCCACCGCTCTGCTGCAATCAAAGCCCAAAGGGTTTCTCCTGGTTGCCAGCTGCTGTTAAAGGAGCAGGTTTTTAAGCAGAGGGGGTCGGGGTGGTCCCATGTGGATTTGGTGATGGTTTGCAGAATGCCAACCGAAAAAAAGCAGGGTATCAAAACCCACTGGATATTTCTACTAAAATTTCCTCAAACTGCCTCCGGCAACCTGAAATCTGTTCCCAGAAAATGCTCATCAAAGAGACCCAGTTTGTAGCAAAAATGCAGAGAATCCCTGTGCATGGCCATAGTCGGAGGCAGAGCTGAGAGAGAAAACCCTAGTCCCCATGCTGGGGAAGAGGAAAGCAAATAATTCATGTACGTATATACAAAAGGTAGAAATGCTCATTTCAAGAAGGTCTGGGACGTTCCCAGCAGGATACTGAAAAGACTGGCCAAGGAATCACTGAACTACCTTCGATTAACCCCAAAATTCACAGAGGTTGGGGGTTTCTGGAGGACCTTAGAAAGGGAAAATGGAGAAATGGGGCAGATCCAGGCCCAGCTCAGCCCTGAGCACCAGAAAGATGCCGAAGGAATTGTTAATCCATGCACAAGCACTTTGCATAATGATGTTGTGGATTGTCACAGACAGATCACATCAAACATTTAATCTCTCTTTTGGGGGGGTACCTGGTCCATCTGGAGAAGCTGTGCTACCTCTTGACTTAAGTAAGGACTTTGACCCTACCCCACCACATTCTCATAAACTAATTAGCCATATGAAATTATCATGCAGTGAGAAGAAAAAGAAGGGAAAAGAGCAAGCGCAATTGGAAAGCTTCACTTCCAGGCATTACGGGCAGTTTACTGCCAACCCAAAAGGATTTATCCAGCAGAATCTCACTAGGGTCTGTCCTGTTTCTGGCGTTAATCAATATTTTAATTAATGACTCGGATGATGAGAGAAAGAGAAGCTAATAAAATTCCTGCCTGCTGTCCTGAATGCTGCGGATGGCAAGATTTGTATTCCAAATCATTCACGGCAAATTGGAGAAATGGCCTGAAATCGATAACGCTGGGATTCAACATCGAGAGCAAACGGACAGAGGAGGGCTCGGGTGCAAAAATCTACTTTGTGAGAAAGGGGATGTGGCAGCCACTTCTCACACAGAGTGGTTGTAAAGGAGGAGGGAAGATCAGTTGTTTCTAGGAGAAAAAAAAACCTCTCAGCTGGGGGAAAGATGGAGGTGAAGGAGCAGGAAAAAGCTTCAGTGCTTGAGCAACGAGGTGCTCGAGCAGACCCCAAAGCCCTGGGACCATCGGTGGAAGGTTTTAGGGATGGGAGATACAAGTATTTAATCCAAAGTCACAGGGCAACTGTAGATTTTTCTTTTCTTAGGCAAAAGGCAAAGTCTTTTCTTAGACCGTAATATGTATGATGCAGTTGAGCCTCTTCTAATCCACCCTTCCCAGGCTCTACTGAAGTGTTGAAGAGCAGAGACAGGGAGGGGATGTCTTGGGACCTCATGGGGACACTGGGGAAGCTGGCACTGCTCGGGAACTGGCAGTTCTGCTGGAACCGCCGCCGTACCGGCGCTGCCAGCCGCGTGATGGTGAGTGAACCCGACAGGCAATGCGTTCAGTATGGGCACAGGAAATATTTTCCCAAAGAACAACATTTGTTTTTTTCACCTGCGCGTCTCTCTGGTGGGCGGGAGAGCTAAAGCCAAGACTTACTTGGGCTTTAAAGTGACGCAAGATTCATATCGATTTTGGTAATGCCCCGAGTTACATCAGGCATGGTTGCAAACGTGAAAAAGGAAGGAAAATCCCATACTTCAAAGCAGACAGAGAGCAGGAGAGTTTGCTTTTGGAGTCCCTGCAGTGGTCCAGCATCTGAGACGCGTTACAGAGCAATGCGAAGCACTGCGGTGATTTGAGCTGGCAGCACCCGTGTCCAACAACACGTGTCTTGGGCTTGCGGCTTGTTCCCCAGCTGGAGACATGAAAGAAAGCAGACCCTGACATGGAAACGTGTAAGAGAAATTCATGCTTCTTGTGGAAGATCGCTGCACCACGCAGGGAAGCATGAAAACAGCCTCCGGCGCAGTCAGCAGCTGGTTTGCTGCCTTGCTTTGTGGGTTTTGACCACATATCTGGGTCCAGGGATAGGAACCCAGATTCTGGGTGTTCTTCAAGCTCATGGACCCCAGCGATTTCAGCCAGGCTTCCCACCCCAGCACCAGGAGAGGTGTAGGAGCAGATTTTGGGACCTACCACCCCATTAGCAAGGATTCTACAGCGTCTTGATTGGCAGAGACTATCCATGAACAAGGCAATATGAGGGCTCATAGACCCTGTAACACCGTAGCAGGTAGAGAATCACACCCAACAGGTCACCTTGTTGTAATAAAATTGATATAAACTAGAAAAATGAAGAGTAACACCTAATCGAAGCAACCACGGGAACATGACGCTGCTGCTAAAAGTCATCTCTACAGCCCCAACCCTATTTCATTAATTATAGAGAAATAGTAACTGGATGTGATTTATCTAAGACAGGATTAAGAAACTAACTACTAGACAATGTAGCTTTGTTAATAAGCAGGATATTTCTGTCAAGGGGATGATGAGCTGTAGGCCTGGCCAGCAAATCAAGAAAACCACCTGGATCTGCCAAAAGTAAAGAAGAAGGAGGTAAAAGGTAATTTTGGCAGGAATTCTGACGCTTATGACTGAGTAACTGGTATAGGGGTTTACTATGGTGGAGAAGTTTTCTCTTTTACCTACTCTTTTTTTTTCTACTTTTTTCTAAGACACGTGATTAAATGTGTCCTTTAATTCTTTAGAACTGGTCAGAAATTTCTTTTATTGTTACGTATATATAATAAACAATCTTATACATTATTAGTCCTCCTCGAGGGAAAATTTTGAAACTGAGGCGTGCTCCCTTGCGACGAGCACCCCATTTCTGCACATTAATGGAATAAACTTGGAAATAACCTCTGCTCTACTTGTTACTGGCTTGCACATTGGTTAAAGAATCCAGATTTGGGACAACAACCTGCGTTTTCCGTCATGCTGAGTGAAAGGAAGAATGGGAAAGCCAAGGGATTCGTGGCTTCAGGAAGGATTTGTGCTGCTTCTCTGCTTCTCTGTGTCATGATTGTATCCTACTGCAGGCAGTTAAAGAAGTGGCACAGATGCTTTTCTGCTGCCTAACTGATATCAACCTCAAGTTTTTACTTTCTATTACTCTCCAGAGTCTCTGGAGAGTTTCAGCTTTCCAAGCAAACTCTAGTCATACAGACAGCTGGGGCCATGCATGGACTCTGGGAGAGCCCACAGGATGAGTAGGGAAGGGGCAGCACCACTAATCAGACAGAAGATCATCAAGAAAAGTCTGTGTCCTGCAGGAAACACTGCTGTCATAGAATCATAGAATCATTTGGGTTGGAAGGGACCTTAAAGACCACCCAGTGCCACCCCCTGCCCTGGGCAGGGACACCTCCCACCACACCAGGTTGCTCCAAGCCCCCTCCAACCTGCCCTTGAACCCCTCCAGGGATGGGGCAGCCACAGCTTCTCGGGGCAACCTGGGCCAGGCTCTCACCACCCTCACACCAAACAAGTTCTTCCCCACATCTCATCTCCATCTCCCCTCTTTCAGGGTCAAACCCTTCCCCCTCCTCCTAGGGCTCCTCTCCCTCATCAAGAGTCCCTCCCCATCTCTCCTGGAGCCCCTTGAGGGACTGGAAGGGGCTCCAAGGTCTCCCTGGAGCCTTCTCTTCTCCAGGCTGAACCCCCCCAACTCTCTCAGCCTGTCCTCCCAGCAGAGGGGCTCCAGCCCTCCCAGCATCTCCGGGGCCTCCTCTGGCCCCGCTCCAACAGGTCCATGTCTCTCCTGTGCTGAGGCCCCAGAGCTGGAGGCAGCACTGGGTGGGGGGGTGTCTCCCCAGAGCGGAGCAGAGGGGCAGAATCCCCCCACTTCAACCTGCTGGCCACAATTCTTTTGACAAAGCCTAGGGTGCCATGGGCTTTCTGGGCTGCCAGCACGCATTGCTGGCTCATATCAAGCTTCTCACCCACCAAAGGGTCATCTAATGGTTAGATTTGTTCTTGGTTTTGATCACTGACCCATCAGAATTTGGGGTCTGCCTGGTGCATGGCAGGGAGAGGTAGGAGACAACCATGCTTTCCAAAAAAAGTTTTTTTTTCAGAAAACAGGAGCCAAGAAAGAAATATCTCAGAACCCATGAAAAACTGCTGCTTGCTTGGGCGAGCACAGTTGTGAGCAGTAATTGCACCATCAGACCAGGACCAAGAAAATCATTCCAATTAGCCATTGATCCGATGACTCCCTTCTTCGTTTCAGGCTCTGAAGTGCTGTGTGGCATTTGACTGTCCTTTTCAAGCGGTACTTGCATCGCAGTCCCAGTTAGTTGGGTCAACATTTCCTTACAGAACCGTGACACCGAAGGTCACAGAGGACCTGCCATTTACAAACCTTCCTTTGCTCAGCTGAATCTCAAAATACTTTCAAAAAAGAGTAAAGAATTAATGAGCTGTGCATCGAAGGACCGTCCCATCCATGGGATGCAGACCTCACTGGGGTGACCCCAGGAGAGGTCCTTGGTCCTTGGTCAAGAGCATAGCAGGACGTGGGGGAGATGGCAGTTGCCTGAGTGCAGAAGATTATATATAAAGGCAGGATTTCCTGGGGTTTAGCCAAGATGCTGGGCTTTCATTATAGGACTTTTAAGCTCATATCATCCCTCTAAATGAAACTGGCATTCCCCAGAATTCACTCGCAGAGCAGGTACGACCCTTTGCACTTTGAGGCACAAAACTATCTCCCCATATTGCTCAATTGAATGCCTTTTCCTCCTGATTTCCGAGTGCCCTCCCCTCTCCTCTTCCATTTAAGGTCCAAGACAAACAGAGCAGAATAAATCAGGAAGCCTCTTCTGTGTTTTCGAGACAGGTTGAGTAATGATTACTCATGAAATATGAAATTCGTCTCTGGAGCTTAATGTACTTTATAACAAAGTTTGCGCGGGAGCTTGTTGTTGAAGGCTCTGAAATGATTGTGGCGAGGGAACAACATCCTTTATCCTCCAGATCTGATAAGAGCTGACACTGCGTCATTGAGCATATTCCCAGCTTCACCCTAATCTGTTGCTTTCAGGGCGCTGAAGGACACAAGCGCTTTCAGACGGCGCTGATAAAAGCTGCCGTAACATTTTAATCCCTCTCACCTCACTTTTCTAGTTAAAATGTCATTTGCTAAAGAGACCAGAACCTGAGATGGTTCCAAGCTGTGCACATCCTTATAACTTTCTGAGGAAACTTGAGTGAAAAAAAACTACCCCAATGTTCCCCAGCTAAAATTGCTATTGAAACCTTCTTGGTTTTATACCTGCTGTTAAAAAAGGTTCCCCTTCCCACCCTCCCCATCTCCTGCTTCTCCCAGTGATGTGAACTAACTTCACATAGGATGTATCCAAATTGCACTCATAAAGTTTTGGGAAATCTGTGATTGTCTCTTTTTTTCACACCGGCTTGTGATTTCTCGTGACCACAGGGGTGCCCTGGAGCAGAGGTTGGGCACAACTACAGAGACAGTCAGAAATCTTTGCAAAGCAGGAGGACAAGGGGCCACACAGGGAGCCCTAATCATCTTCAGGTCTACAAAGATGATGAGAGGCCTGGACCACGTCTCTTACAAGGAGAGGCTGAGGGACTTGGGGCTTTTTAGTCTGGAGAAGAGAAGGCTGAGGGGGCATCTGACCAACACCTATAAATACTTAAAGGGAGGGTGTCAGGAGGATGGGGACAGTCTTTTTCCAGTGGTGCCCAGGGACAGGACAAGAGGAAATGGGCACAAACTTGAACATGGGAAGTTCCACCTAAACATGAGGAGGAAGTTCTTTCCTGTGAGGGTGGCAGAGCCCTGGCAGAGGCTGCCCAGAGAGGTGGTGGAGTCTCCTTCTTTGGAGACATTCAAACCCCACCTGGACACATTACTGTGCAGCCTGCTCTGGATGGACCTGCTTTGGCAGGGGGTTGGACTAGATGATCTTCAGAGCTCCCTTCCAACCCCATATTATTCTGTGATTCTATGACGTGGATCTGGCCAGGCTGAGACAGGGTGGATTTGCACATCATCCACTCCTTCAGCCTCAGCTCTTCACAAGCGGTTCTCAAGGGAAACCTTCAAGGTGGGATGTGAGGAAGGCAAGAGAGATGCAGATGGATACCTGAAAATGTTTGCAGATAGATTTTTCCATCAGGAAACCCTGGAGAAAATACAGAGACGTGGATAAAAAGGTGAGCTAAGGGCTGAGAGGCTGGCATGGTGGGCAAGGACACACTGTGAAGGAACTTGATAACAGGGAGACAGTGTCTACACCTCCAGGGGTGCAGTAGACAGAGGCGTAGAGGGAAAGATAAAAATGTCAGAGCCTGTGGAGACTCCACAGAGATGGAGGGGAGGGAGAAGGAGTGATGGAAAGGAATGGGTCATGATAGCCAAGGACAGCACTTCTTATCGGCTATCATGTCTTCCTGCCTTCAGAGAGTTTCCAGAGAAGCAGGTCATGGAGAAAGGTCTTCTCTCTTCATCCCTGAAGTGTTTCCAGCATGGGGACAGAAGACACCAGCTGGCTTTGTGCCCTCGGTTGCCTCCCACCCTGTGCTTCCCAGGGGTCTGGGGCTGGTTTGGGTGGAGGGAGACGGGAAATGACCGTGTGTGGGAGCACCTGTAGAAACACTAAAACCAGGGGGAGAGGGATGGGATGCTGACAAAACGGGGCCACCGTTGGCAGTGAACAAACTGGGAACACTGGGGAAAGCCCTACTCCCACCCTGCCTGAGGGACACACTCCTGTACAGCCCCACACAACCACCCTTTGGTGCAGACCTGCTCTGACGATGAGAGGGTGGCAAGGAACCACCCATGAGCTGCCCTCGTCCTACTGTCCTGCTGGGAGTCAGGCAAGGAGCTTGGAACAAGGAGACGTAGCAACTTTGCCCAAGATCCACAGAAGCCAGAACAACCAAGATTTTGAGGCAAAAATACCCCCTAAAGACACCTATCCAAAAACAGTTTGTCACTGCCAACGAAGAGGTATCCAAAAGAGATGGGAAGGACACTTTGGAGGCTTGATCTTCTTCATTGCACGTAGGTGATCCTGAGCAGACCAAGGCATGTACACCTTGGTGCTGGCAGATGTGTGGGTAGCAGAGGGTGGGTGGGTGAAATCTAGGAGCAAATGACTGAAATCAATCTAGATTAAAACAAATATCACCTTCTTTCCAGAAGGTCTTGCATCGAGTCTTGTTGCATTGTTCTCCTATATTTCTCCATTGTTTCTGTCCTGCATCCAGAGCAAAAAGAGGCAGAGCTCTTGTGACTGTCCCCTCCAGCAGAAATGTGACACAGCCAGGTCTCCCAGGTCTGAGCTGGGGCCCATCCTGGACTGAAGATGTTTAGGCACACAAGGCAGCATGTTGCTCTTGGTGATAATGGTGATAATGACAGGAAAGTCCAGAGGAAATTACAACTTTACTGCTTCCAGGAAACTGGAGAAAAGTTGTGATTAACAGCCTGGTGTGCCAACAGCATTCCCCGAAGTCCTGGCTGCAGACTCTCCAGGATTCCTCATACCTCAAGGGAGCAATTGCAGAAGATGTTCTGGGATCAGAGGATGCAGGAGTGAGACACATCTGAAAAAACCCAGAAGTTTATGGCAGCTCAAGCAAAGCATCAGGTGCAGGGAGCATTCTGCAAAGCCATAACATCTTCCAGTGGTGCCTGATCTCCTCTGTGGTTTCCACCACCCCATTCCCATCCCCCTGGACCTATCCCTTGGGTGGTGGTCTCACATACCCATTTTGCCCAAGGCTGGGAGAAAATGCAAGCTGTGCACAGAGCAGGGAAACGAGCCAGTGAACTGATGAGGACCATGATAATTTTCTAGCCACAAGCATCTTTCCTCAGGCCCCCTTATACAGATGCTGGTATGCGATTCAGCTTCACATCAAATCCCCTAAACGCAGGCATCCACATGCACCAAGTATTTCAGCTCCCATTACAGCCTGGATTTGGCTATACAAACACAGCTGCGTAGCGTTATTTAAGACCCCAGGGTCCTAAATGTTTAAAATATGTTCCTGCACACCCCATCCAGCAAGAGCATCCCACGGGCTGGCATGTCACGCTGGAGGCACACAGCCTGCCACCGCTACAGGACCATAAAGAAGAAGCCACAGAAGAGGCTGTGACGGACCAGGTCAGGTAACACCAGGATGGTTTATGCCTACGAAGCCTCTCTAGGAGAGGAAAATGAGAGGAGGATGCACAAGGGTTAATGTAGAGCCTGCCCTGCCTCCTTCCACGAAGAAATTTCATGTTTATTTTTCTCCAGAAATGTAAAATAATACATGTTTTCCAGGTTCCCGGAGGGAAACAGCTCCTTCCGCTTGTTTCTGGACTGGGGAGGGAGAAAGCTGGGCAGGTGCTGGGAAATGCATGGGAAGCAGACTTTTCCCAGCACATCCCTTTGAGACCAGGAACACATCCCCACCATGGGGTCCCCAGCCCAACCCTCCAACCCACACATTCCCCTCCTGTGCTCCCCTTCCCACTGCATCAGGCAGGGTATAAACTATTCCGAGGAGCACAATAGCCCTGCAGGCAGCAGGATTAAGCCCTTCCAAAGCTGAACAGCCCTGCTGTGATTGTTCAGGTTCAGTTTGGCACGTACCCACCAAACGGCCAAGTCTTAAAGGACACGGTTCTGTAAAACACGGGCAGATCCTTGAAAGGCCTCAGATCCCATCGTGTTGGGGATGCTGGAAAGGAGAACGTCCTGGGGCTAATCCGAGCCCTGGAGGGTGATGGAAGCTCTGATTTCTTCTGGACCGCACACAGCTGCAGCTTTGATTTAAAAGCATCCTTTGAACCAGAGGACTCTACCCGTAGCCTGGGTATAGTTAAATGATAGAAAAGGAGGGAGGAATTAGGCAGGAAATGCATATATTAATGATAAATAGGAAAGGAGAAAGAATTGAACAAAAGAAAAAGCAATAGTGAAACGAACAGATGAAAGGTGAAGTGGAAAGGGACCTGGGACACAACAGCCAGCTGTGGAGGAAGTCAGGATCAAGGGCCTCCTTGGCTTCATCTTCCGGGGCTCTGTCATGGACAGGAGGGTGGTTGGCTCGATTTGGGGTCAGATGCAGGGAGCAACGTTCACATTATCCCATGGGGACTCCTTGCAGGAGACAGAGCAACGTGGGGAATAAGAGCTGGGAAAGTCTCATCCGGCTTTTTAAATCCACTGTCCCCCTACAGCTGCAGGAGGAGTGTGAAGTTTTCCACATTATACAAGTGGTTTTTAACTCCATCCATTAATAACCTCCATATGCTGCTGGTCAGCAAAGTGTGCTCATCCCTGCAAGGCAGAGCTCTCTGTCTCACTCAGCAGGGCAGGAATTTAAGTCATAGAATGGTTTGGGTTGGAAGGGACCTTAAAAGATCACCCAGTGCCACCCTCTGCAGGGACACCTCCCACCAGACCAGGTTGCTCCAAACCCCCTCCAACCTGGCCTTGAACCCGTCCAAGGATGGGGCAACCACAGCTTCTCTGGGCAACCTGGGCCAGGCTCTCACCACCCTCAGCGTAAAACATTTCTTCCTGAGATCTAGTCTAAATCTCCCCTCTTTCAGTGTCAAACCATTAGCCCTTGTCCCATTGCTACAGACCCTACAAAAAACTCTGTCCTCACTTGTTTTTTATTAGCTGAAGGAATGACAACCCATCACCAGGGTGCTTGGATTGCTTTCGAGCCCACGCTGTTCCGTGATGTTCCCCTCATCACTACAGAGAGTAATTACCGCTCTCCTCCTTTGCTTTTTGCTCGAACACACTCTGGTGAGGACTGGCGAGGTCAGCGGGGAGAGAAATGAACGCACGGTGCACAGCGCGTGGCTGTCATAACAAGGATAGATGATGCGAGCACCATTTAACTAAAGCGGCTGTATAAATCAAACCAAGGAGAAATAAGAACTTTCAGGAAAATCCCAGGTGTAGACTAAGAGGAGATTAGGAAGGGGTACAATATGGCACCGATGTATCGTGGAGCCCTTTGTTCAGTGGAGGTGGATGGGAAGGAGCAACAGAGGTGCCGGGGGATAAAATAGAGCAAACGGATGATTTGGACAAGAACTCAGAGGAGAACAAACTGTGTTGTGTGTCTGTGTGTAAGTGCCTGAACATGGAATCATGGGATCATAGAATCATGAAATCAGAGAATGGTTCTGGTTGGAAGGGACCTTAAAGACCATCCAGCTCCAACCCCCTGCCCTCAACCAATCTGCAGTTGATTTTTTAATTTTTTTTTAATGTAAAGAACAGGGATTGGTCTCTTCTCCTAAGTAATAAGCAGCAGGACAGGAGGAAACAGCCTCAAGTTGTGCCAGGGGAGGTTTAGGATGGAGATCGGGAACAATTTCTTCCTGGAAAGGGTTGTCAAGCCTTGGAAGAGGCTGCCCAGGGCAGTGGTGGAGTCGCCAGCCCTGGAGGGATTTAAAAGACAGGCAGACATGGTGCTGAGGGACATGGGTCAGTGGTGGGTTTGTCAGTGTTGGGTTGATGGTTGGACTCCATGATCTGAAAGGTCCTTTCCAACCTTGACCATTCTATGATTCTAAGGTCTCTGAAACTGGATGGAGTCCGAGTGTTTCGATTTGGAGTCCCCTTCTCTGGAGATTTTCAAGACCCGCCTTGATGCAGTCCTGGGTGATGTGCTCTAGGCAATCCTGCTTTAGCAGGGGAGTTGGACCAGATGATCTCTAGAGGTCCCTCCCAACTCTGAAAATTCTGTGATTCCGTGATTTTTGCAGGGTTGTCAAGGCAAAATATCAATGCAGGTGATACACACCCAAAGTGTGAAAAATCCAGAAATTCCCTGAGAAAACAATTGCAGAGTTTTATTTACAGTTTCCCTGCTCCCATCCAGCACTCAGCTGCAAGATGACCTGGGGTTCCATCTAGAAGTGAATATTGCTAGCTGCTTTCTCTATCTGTCATACAAGCCATCATTAAGCCTCAGCATCCATCAAGTGAATGAGCTGTAATAAACCTAGATGGCCATGAGAGCAGAGCACACAAGCAGCTTGTGGAAGAAAATCTCAGCAGAGAAGACAAGAAAGGCGTCGGGGCGATATTAATTGTATTCAGATTTCTTTACAGATAGCGATGAGAAATTAAACTCTCAGGGAAGTGTTGATAACAGCTCTGCAATCATGGCATCGTGGTTCACAGCACTATATAGGTCAAGGACAAGGGTTTTGTGGGGCTGGAGGGACTCATGGGTAAGAGGTGGACTGGGACTCTGTCCCTAACTGCATCGCTGTCACCTTGTCATTGGATACGCCACTTTCATAGAATCATTTGGGTGGAAAGGGACCTTAAAGAACATCCAGTCCCACCCCCTGCCCTGGGCAGCAACACCTCCCACGAGACCAGGTTGCTCCAAGCCCCATCCAACCTGCCCTTGAACCCCTCCAGGGATGGGGCAGCTTCTCGGGGCAACCTGGGCCAGGCTCTCACCACCCTCACACCAAAGAAGTTCTTCCTCACATCTCTTCTAAATCTCTCCTCTTTCAGGTTAGAACTGTTCCCCCTCCTCCTAGGGCTCCCCTCCCTCATCAAGAGTCCCTCCCCAGCTTTCCTGGAGCCCCCCTCTTGAGGGACTGGAAGGGGCTCCAAGGTCTCCCGTAGCCTTCTCTTCTCCAGGCTGAACCCCCCCAACTCCCTCAGCCTGTCCTCCCAGCAGAGGGGCTCCAGCCCTCCCAGCATCTTCATGGTCTCCTCTGGCCCTGCTCCAACAGCTCCATGTCTCTCCTGTGCTCCCTGATGGCTCCAGAGCCTCCTATGTAAATATGGAGATTACTATTTTTCCTCAGTCCTGCAGCACCTTCTGGGTGAGTTAGACAACCCAGGCTTCTTTGAAAACCAAATTATCCTCATGAGAGTATATCCTCAGGTGTGGGTATCCCAAGCCCATCTGCCTGGCTGTTTCCCACTGGGTCTCGGTCTGTGGGAAGATAAGAGCCTGCCAACATTTCTTCATCTCCCAGGGATATCATATACATTGCCTTACAAGTGACAAACTCCATAGGAGCCTTTAGGGACCAAAATATCTTGCCTCGACTTTAATGGGACTGGTTGAGCTTAACTAACAGGGAATTGGACCCCCTTTGCTCCTGACTCACCTCCTCTATCCATCCCTCCAGGTGTGGTGATGGGCACCTGGAAAATGGCCACCAAGAGAGAAGACCTGGAGTCCTCCAAGCACCATTTCTGCTGCAATTTATCCCCCAAGGCTCATATTATAGGAAAGAAGCTCAGATTCCAGTCTCCCTGCTCCACAGAACCAATTGCTGTCTTGGTGTGAGCGAACAGGGATGAAGACATCCATCCTCGACCTTGTCTGGGGCAAGCTCATGCCAGGAGAGCTGTCATTCTGCCATGAGATTATTTTCTCTCCTCCGCTGGCATTTCTTAATGTCTATTTTATTCTTTCTTGCCCAGAGGCACAAAATGGAAATAAAGTGCCATTGTGCTGGGTCCAGACCCTGGGAAAGGGCAGATTTATGAGGAATAGTATTAATGTGCTGCTTGTGAATGGAGAAATAGCCATCTCCATCCCATAACACAGCAGTCCACTGCCCTTTCTTTTCCCCTCTTTCCCCAAATTTCAGCTGTGGCCAGCCCTCACCCTAAGTGAAGGGAATCAGAGAAATGCTGAGGCTGCAGAGTCCTCCTTGGTGCTGTTGTTTATGCTTCTGTGTGCATGAAAAACCTTGCATGAACTTGATTGTGCATGAAAAGCTTCATGTAAGCACAGGCTGGCTTGGATCAAGACTGAATCCTCTTGAACAGGGCAAGAAGCTAGGGGATGGGACCTAAAGAAGCCTCTTTCCATGGTGGTTGACAGCTGGGGTCCTACCAGGATGCCCATAGATTGGTTGAAGTTGGAAGGGGCCTTTCAAATCATCCGGTCCAACCATCAACCCAACACTGACAAACCCACCACTGACCCATGTCCCTCAGCACCATGTCTGCCTGGCTTTGAAATCCCTCCAGGGATGGGGACTCCACCACTGCCCTGGGCAGCCTCTGCCAAGGCTTCACAACCCTTTCCAGGAGGAAATTGCTCCCAAGCTCCATCCTAAACCTCCTCTGGAGCAACTTGAGGCCATTTCCTCTTGTCCCATGGCCTGTTCCTTGGGAGAAGAGACCGACCCCCCCTGGATACACCCTCCTTTCAGGGAGTTGTAGAGAGCCAGAAGGTCTCCCCTCAGCCTCCTTTTCTCCAGGCTCAACACCCCCACCTCCCTCAGTCGCTCCTCACCAGACTTGTGCTCCAGACCCCTCACCAGCTCCGTTGCCCTTCTCTGGACATGCTTCAGATGCCCCAAGGGCATCTCAAACTGCTCTGGACACCTCTGGAAGGCAATTGGACCAGTATCATTTATGCAGGGGAATCTGAGTCCCCGAGGGATAAAAGCACGTATTTGGTAGTTACAACCCAAATAGCAGCATCGGAAATTTCTCTGCAGCTCTTTGCCTCTCAGCCCACAGATTTACGAGCTTTCTGCAGCTCGTTTTCACTTCACTGCTTGGGAAGGGTTGTCTGAACTGAAGGAGAGGACAAGCTGTTAATCTGCAGTAAACCCCTGTGCAATTGCTCTTACTCACTGCTGAAGGCTGGGTCTCTCTTGGTCTATAAGAGGAGGGTGAGAAGCTCAGTCTCTGCATGTCTGCGGAGATGAACTTGCTCCCTTCCCTGGCTGACCAGCTGTATCCAAACTGCTTATCTGGCTGAGACCTCTGGCCCCTGCATCCTCCAAACCACGCTCAGGCATAGTCCAGGGGGAAAAACACATCAGCATTCCAGGAATCAGCTGATGATGAAGCAATCTAGGAGATAATGAGCGAAGCCTGGAGCTCGTGGCTCAGCCCTGGCTAGTGTCTGGTGCAGCAAGAGCTACAGGGTTTTAGTTTTGTGACAGTATATTTCACTGCCACATTTGCCTTCCATGAAGGGAAGAAGCTGGATGAAGGATACCTAATTTCTGAGGAAAAAAAAAAAATCAAGAAAGGAGGTGCTTTTGTTGTACCCTGAAACTGCTGTGTGTCTTTTAGTCTTCTGGAATGCAGCATTGGTTCCCCTGAGAATCACTCCCTCCCAAAAGTAAGCTACAGTCTTCTTCCAAATTAGGTAAAATTAGGTCTTTTGGTCAAAACGAAATCAACAGCTGCAGGTGGGATTGAACAACATGGTCATGACATTGCAGGTAGATCCATCTGACCAAATACACCATGGAAACACCTCTGTCAGAGCCATTGTCCATGGGACAACCTACAGTAAGGGAGAGAACGTGAGCATTTCTAGGTTGGGATTAGCATCCTCCCAAAGCAGGAGTCTCAAATGGTGGCTCAGACCCCAGGTAGCTCTCATCTCTCTTCACAGAATCACAGAATGATATGGGGTTGCAAGGGACCTCTGGAGATCATCTAGTCCAACGCCCTGCCAAAGCAGGGTCACCCAGAACAGGTTGCACAGGAATATGTCCAGGTGGGGTTTGAATGTCTCTGGAGAAGGAGACTCCACACCCTCTCTGGCCACAAGGACCCAGCTGAGAAGTCGACCTGTTGTCCTAATGGAGTTTCCCAGCACACAGGACATGTACGTGTTGCCCTTTCCCTCTGGGCAACGTTCTCACATCCCCAGCCATCAGCCATCAAAGGATTTAGAGAAGGGAATGTTTCCCAGCACATCTATTCCAGCCCCATCGTTGCAGCCTGGAGAGGAGGAGGAGGGTTGGAGCACACACAGAGTGAACAGAAGATGCTGAAGACGGTCTGACTCTGCCAAGACAGCTTTGGCATGGATGCCTGAGCTGGTTTCCAACCCTGCATGAAACAACCTCTTCTCTCCATGACTTCTATAATCTTCTTTTTTCTCTGTTCTAAAATGGGGATATGAAAACCCCCAGGAACGAGTCATCCTCTTTTTTTTTTTTCTTAGAGTGTCCTCGTGAACCATGGGGAGGGCAGGGAAGACTTCCCAGCAAAGCTGTTAAGTATCTGGTGCTTGTCACCTTGCAAAAGCATCGGGATAAAATTCTCAGCTGGTGAATCCCCAGAAACAACAATTTGGGGCTGCTGGAGACAGGGGATGCTACTCTTTGGGGTGCTTTCTCTCTGTGATTCAGTCCTCTGTGCTTAATTCCCCTCAGACTTTTTCAGATGCGGAAATAATAAGTGAACTCAAAATCCTGAAACCAGGAATAAATCGTGACACTTGTAATGGAGAGTTTCTTAATTGCTTAGTGTTTGATTAAAGAGAGCTGCTGGGTTTGTACATAAAAGGCAGTGACTCCAGAAACCCAGGGAAGGAAGAAAAGAGGATAAAAAAGGTGATGGGAACAGAAAAATGCAAGATCAAGGAGAAGAAAAACACAGGAGAAATCTTGTTCGAGTACCAGAGATAAGGGAGACAGAAAAAGAATGAGTGGTTTCACTTGTGACTAAAACTGTGTTTATTTCTGCTCTTTTGGGGCAAAAATACAGGGATTTGCACTCTCCTGGAGTGAAACATGGCAGATATTTAACATCATAAAGTACCAAAGATTAAGGCAGCGTATGAAGAGGAACTAAAACCGACTGGGAAATTGCTTTTTTGTTGAAATAAATCCCCAGGGAAGTAAGAAAACCTTTCGTTAGAACCTACATGGCTGCACTTCCAAGAGGTTTATGGTACAAAAAGCTATGAGCCTGCAGCCCAGGGCATCCCCTGTGAGTCCCACGTGTGTCTTCTGGTCCTGCACCTCCAGCCTGAAGGACTCCATCCACGGCCAAGGAGACATCCATGTGCCATCACAGGTGGTGCCAGGCCTGAATGGGACCCTGGTGGAACAGGATTTGGTTCTTCTGCCCAAAAATGTCTTCCAGGGACATTCCTAACATCTGAGAGGGGTTCATGGGGAGATACAAGCCATTGCCCCAGGAAAATGATGAGTGTAGAGAAGAAAAAAGAAAAAGGTGAATAGGGAAAGATTCCCTGTTTTGGAGGGTATAGAAGAAATACGTTCTTCCTTCCCAGGATATTATCCACTCACATCAAAGCAGGATTCTCTTGCCACCATGCAGTTGCTTGATGGTCTCTGCGTGCAGGACAAAGCAAGGTGCTATGGTGAACAGAGTTGATGAAAAGGCCCTTCTTCCAACCCAAGAGATGATGGGAGGGTGTTCCAGCCATTTCCCAGCACCCTTTGGTGCAGATTTTCAGCCAGGCAGTCTCCTGAAGTTCCCCCAGATCTACGTGCATGCGGTGCTGTGATAACAGAGATGTCCTTCCCACTGCCTAGGGTTAACCTAGGAGAAGGTACAGAATCATGCAGAATCCCAGAATGATCTGGGGTTGTAAAGGACCTCTGGAGATCGTCCAGTCCAACTCCCTGACAGAGCAGGTCCACCCAGAGCACGTTGCACAGGAACATTATCTCCAGAGACATAGACTCCACCACCCCTCTGGGCAGCCTCTTCCAGGGCTCTGTCACCCTCACAGGAAAGAAGTTCCTCCTCATGTTTTTGGGGAACTTCCCATGTTCAAATTTGTGCCCATTTCCTCTTGTCCTGTCACTGGGCACCACTGAAAAAAGACGGGCACCACTGAAAAAAGACTGGCCCCATCCTCTTGACACCCACCCTTGAGGTATTGAAATACATATAGGCATTGATCAGATCCTCCCTCAGCCTTCTCCTCTCCAGACTAAACAGACCCAAGTCCCTCAGCTTCTCCTCATAAGGGAGATGCTCCAGGCCCCTCATCATCTTTCCAGCTCTTTTTCCTGCTGGTTTGGAATGGTGTTTGCCTCAGACGATGTGAAATAGGAATTTTTTTGTGCCCAGCTTTAAGAAGAAAGAGCTTGGCACAGGATATGTGCTCTCTCCCAAATCTTTACTTTTCTTTTTCATCATTTTCTTTATTTCCACATGAATCAGAGTAGAAGTCTGGCTGTGGTGCTCACGGTTGGATGGGAAAGAATAGGAGTAGCAACGATGCTGTAAGGTCGAGGCTAGACTAGATAAAACCTCAATCCTGTGCAGATTTTTTCCAACTCAGATGGCATTTCTGTCTTTGTGTGAAATCCTTAAGATGGACCTCGTTCCTTCCAGGTGGAAGTCAGAGGCTTTGCTCCACTGCAAGAATAAAAATACTCCCCTCTGTTTCCTCAGCCAGCATTTCCACCTGCTTTTATTACCTTCTTGGCTTCTCTCCGTCATGTCTCCAGCCAGCTTTCAGCAAGTCTGTTCCCTCGATGCAAATAATATCTCTATTATAGATTAGTGAAAAGAGAGAAGAAGGAGGAATCTTGGTGCAGAAGAGATTTGTAGGGGGTTTTGTGTCTGGGCACTGGTCCATGCTGGGGCCAGCAGGTCAGTTCATACACTGGGGATTTTCCAGAAAAAAATGCACAAACAGCTTCAGCTGGAGCCAAAATCTTCAAGAGACCCCTGAGATGGCTGTTTCACGCCAAATAGTGCCGGGGGCTTTTAACATATTGTAAATACACCTCAAAGAGCTTAGATTGCATGTAAATTTTGACCCTTAGACATCTTCATCTTGAGCGAAAACAGACCAAAGACTATAAGATTTGGTGCAGTTTGTAAATAGCTTTTTTTTTTTTTTTCTTTTCCTTTAGAAATCTTTAAATATATGATATGGTTCTCCTGCCAAATAGCATACCCTCCCCAGCAATCACCCTGCTCCAGCAGCACAGGCGGTTGCTCGTAAAACTTCCAGACTCATTAGTTCCTTCTATCATCATCCACAAACATCAGGTTCAGTGGTTTCTAATGGGTTTCCTTTGTGAACAGAGAATTGAATCTGACCTGCTTCGTTGGTACCACTGTCAATTGCTTCTCGCTGATGGTTTTCTCCTCCAGGTCAGTTATGTCTGATTCTCTTTAAGCTTTGACAAATGCGAGGGCTTGTGGCACAGATGAATGGCGCATCATGCTTTCCGATAGCTTGGGAGCATCTTAATTGCCTCCCTTTTGTCATACATCCTCAGTCTTCCTTTCTGTGACAGCAGTGTCCTCAGTAATTTCAGGGGCGGCACCACAGCTCCCCTGAGTGAAGCTGGTTCTGGAGAACCACCAACCCATTTATCTCCATGATCTTGCAGCATTAAGCCTGTGTGGTGCAGCTCCCAGAAGCAGCATCCTCTTGGCCTGTCAACACTTAAAGGGGGCTTATAAGAAAGATGGGGACAGACCTTTTAGTAGGGTATGTTGTGATAGGAACAGGGGTAATGGTTTTAAAATAAAAGAGGGGAGATATAGACTAGATGTAAGAAAGAAATGTTGTATTCTGAGGGTGGTGAGACACTGGAACAGGTTGCCCAGAGAAGCTGTGGGTGCCCCATCTGTGGAAACATTCCAGGTCAGGTTGGATGGGGCTTTGAGTAACCTGGTCTAGTTGAAGATGTCCCTACTCATGGCAGGGAGTTGGACTAGATGGCCTTTAAAGGTCCCTTCCAACCCAAAACGTTCTGTGATTCTGTGATTCTATGATTCTTGCAAGCTAGCTCCTGGAGTGCAGGAGCAATACCACCCTGTGGTATCCATCAGGCTTTATTTTCCCCTGTTCAGGCATGCACAAACCTCTGGGTGATCTCTGTGGGGCCGAGGCAGTGAGGATGTGACAGCAGAAGTGGCACTTCGCCTCTTCTCCACTTACAGACCGTGGTTTAACCGCTGGGTCCGGTTTCAGCATCTCACTTCAAGGGCAACCCAGAGAGCGTTCGTGTGACAGTAGTAAGTATAATCAGAGGCCAGGAAAACATGAGCCATCGGGAGGCAATTGGTGTCATTTAATCTGCAGGAAGGACGGCTGCGGGGAGACACAATAGCAGTCTTCAATTATGGAAAAGGTCGTTGCGAAGAGGGGGAGAATAAACAGCTCTTCCAGGGACAGGACAAAAAGTCATGGACTGAAATTACAGCAAGGGAGGACCAGGCTCAGCTAGAAGAAAAGGAGAGGAGAGGAGAGGAGAGGAGAGGAGAGGAGAGGACAGGAGAGGAGAGAAGAGAAGAGAAGAGAAGAGAAGAGAAGAGAAGAGAAGAGAAGAGAAGAGAAGAGAAGAGAAGAGAAGAGAAGAGAAGAGAAGAATATTCTAAATTACAGCAAGAGAGAACCATGCTAAGATAGTCTTGGTAGCTAGAAGGAAAGTATGGCTCAGGGCTGAGTGCTTGCAGAGGGGGAGGCTCTGTCACTGGAGGTTTTTAGCTCTCCCAGTCCATCCCAGTCCTGTTCTCTGCTCATCAGGCGTCTGCTCTCATCTCATAGACCCCAAAAACCCATAATGGTTTGTGCTATGTCCACTACAAGCAGCCCATGAGCTGAACACCACATATTTTGGGGTGACCCAGCTCTGGGATGTGCTAAGAGGATAACATTGGGCAGGAGCCGGGAGGTGCTGTCAGCTGTCTGGAAAGTCATTTTGAAATGATGGATCTGCTCCTGTATTCAAGCTCTAAAGGGCAGAGAAATAAATGGGAGAAGCTGCAGGGAAGAGTTATACGAATGATTCAGGAGCTGCAAAAGCACGTGCTACCACAAGAGATGACAGAAGTCCTGTCTATGAAGATTATTACTGCAAAGGTTAAGAGGCTGTTAAATTGCTCCCTGTGCTTGCCAACAAAGACAGAGAATGCCTGTAGGAAGGGAGGCTTGCCTGTAACCAGATGATGGCTAGGAGATAACAAGGGCCAAACACTGCAGGTTCAAACTGCGCAGAAACTGCACAGTTTTAACATTGAGAGTAATTAGCCACTGGAACAGATGACAGAAGGATGTGGAGATTTTCCATTGCTTTGAAGAATTATGCATTATTCTCAAAATGCCACAGTTGAGCTTCTTGATCACAAAGATCCTGTATCAGGAATAGTGTGGCCAGCAGGACTGGAGCAGTGATTGTCCTCCTGCACTGGGCTCTGGTGAGGCCCCACCTCGAGGGCTGTGTCCAATTTTGGGCCCCTCACCACAAAAAAGACACCAAGGGGCTGGAGTGTGTTCAGAGAAGGGCAACGGAGCTGGTGAGGGGTCTGGAGCACAAGGAGAAGGGGCTGGAGAACTTCTGAGGGGGCTGGGGGTGTTGAGCCTGGAGAAAAGGAGGCTGAGGGGAGACCTTCTTGCTCTCTGCAACTCCCTGAGAGGAGGGTGTAGCCAGGGGGGGTCGGTCTCTTCTCCCAAGGAACAGGCCATGGGACAAGAGGAAATGGCCTCAAGTTGCACCAGGGGAGGTTTAGGATGGATAATAGGAAAAATTTCTTCACCAAAAGGTTTATCAAGCCTTGGAAGAGGCTGCCCAAGAAAATGGTGGAGTCACCATCCCTGAAGGTATTTAAAAGATGTGGTGCTGAGGGACATGGTTTAGCAGTGGGCTTGGCAGTGTCGGGTTGATGGTTGGACTTAATTATCTTCAAGGTGTTTTTGAACCTAAATGCTTCTATGATTCTAATGGTTCCTCATGGTCTTATGAAAATCACCAAGCTCATGAGCAACCTGAGGTGGGAGAAGGGGGGGGCCTCGCTGCCCCTCCCATGCTAAACCCGGGGTGATGCTTAACAGCTCCAAGGGCAGGCAGCGTGGCACAGTGGTACCCACACTGTTGAAACCTCTCCTCCCCAAAACCCAGGGGGTTCATCCACTTTGCCACCCAGGAGCAACCCCTGGTCTGTGCCACCTTGCTCCATGTCCAGACATGATTTGGAGAAGACTTGGCTGGCACAGGCTGGAGGAGAGCTAGCAATTAAGCAGAGTGGATAATTGTGAGTTGCATTCCTGAGAAGCCTTAAGCACTCGCTAACCCAAAAGGAATTGGATATTTCTGCAACTTTTCAGTTACAGACCTACATGTGTCCTCCCTGCTGCCCTGAGGATCCTTCTCAATTGTGTTTTTGGTAAGTACAGAAGTTGGAAGCTGAAAGTGATGGAAATCCCCCATGGAAGAGGAGGAGGAGGTGGGCTTTGCCTCGTTAGGGAAAGCCAGGGGAGAACCAAGAGGCAAAGGGGCAGGGAACAGGACAGATAACAGCATTTTGTAGAATCATAGGATGTGTTGGGTTGGAAGGGACCTTTAAAGGTCATCTGGTCCAACCTTCCTGCAGTAAGCAGGGACATCTTTAACTAGATCAGATTTTGGGGCAGTACCGTTGCATGCTTGTCCTCTTCTTCCCTTGACATTGCTTTAAACATGGGACGTTGGGCTGGGGACGCCTTTGGTCTCAACCATGCAGATATGCCCATGGGACAGGGTGAGAGAGAGTGGTCTGGTGGAGATGGGTTTGCCCTGAGACGAGGAAGGACCTTGGAAAGAGGACCAGGACTGCAGGGCATGGCAGTGGGAACTAAGGGACAGGGGAGATGCTGGGGAATTTGAGCTCTGGGGCAGGACAGATAGGAGCTGTGGGCTGTAGCCTTGGTGGGGCTTCAGGTAGGAGAGGTACAGCAGGTGGGTTCTCCTCCAGGAAGGGTCATCAGCTGGTGATGGACACGTACAGGGCTCCTCCTTTCCCCTATCCTAGAGAAAAGGAGGTTGAAAGGAGACCCTCTCGCTCTCTACAACTCCCTGAAAGGAGGGTGTAGCCAGGGGGGGTCGGTCTCTTCTCCCAAGGAAAAGGTGATGGGACAAGAGGAAACGGGCTCAAATGTCACCAAGGGAGGTTTAGGATGGATATTAGGAAAAATGTCTTCGCAGAAAGGGTTTTCAAGCCTTGGAAGAGCTTGGAAGGGCCCAGGGCAGTGGTGGAGTTGCCATCCCTGGAGGGATTTCAAAGCTGGGCAGAGGTGGTGCTGAGGGACATGGGTCAGTGGTGGGTTTGTCAGTGTTGGCTTGATGGGTGGACCCAATGATCTGAAAGGTCCCTTCAAACCTCAACCGTTCTATGATTCTCTCCCCGCTGCCAACACGAGCTCCCCTCTTCTTTCTATTGGAAATACAGCAGCCTTGCTCCAACACTGTGGATTAAAGAGCCACACAGCAAAGTCCTGATGCGAGTTAGATGGGCCATCTGTCCAGCTGGGCTCTTTTGCCAGCATTAATTGCACCGCTTGCTTACCTTTTTTACAGCTGACATCTCAGTTTTGAGTCATTCCAACCACTCTTCTCCTCCGCATCCGGAGCCAAACTGGATGACCTCACTGCAATAGGCAAAGCGCTACTTTGCTTACAACTTCCTAACCAGGTTTTGACTGTGTCCATCATCAATTAAAACTGAGATGAAACCCGCCAAAAAAGTCATTAGCAGTTTAGCAGAGGGTCAGAAAACAGGTCATTGACTTGCTTTATCACGGCTCCAAAATTCTCCTAAGAATAGAGCACTTTAGATTAATTGGGGGGGAAAATGGATTGGAAAGTTGCAATTAAGTTGATGTCATAATTTTGAAAAAATCAGGTGCTCTGTAGTTCTCCTCTCCCAGCTTTAATTGGTGTTCCAGTCCCAGTTGGCTCTATTGATAAAATGCTGCCCATAAGAAATGTATAATTAGCATTGGTTTAAGAGGTATAAACTTTTTAAAGAAAAAATGATTAAGAACTAGACAAACTGCAATGCTTATGTTTTTTTTTTCACCTTCTAGAAGCTTTGGGTAATTGTAGCAGGTCTATGCGAGAGTGAGGTCAGATAAACAGGGGAGAAAAGCATGATGCTTAATTGCACGGATGCTGGAATAGTTTGGCAGCGACCTCTCAGCTACGTTGGCTGACACCAAGGAACTCATTAGCTGGGTTATCATTTAATAGCAAAATCTAGTGGATCAGAGGAGAGCAGATATTGCTCTCTGTGCCTCTGCCTTGACCAGCATTTGCAATATGCACAGAACAAGTCTGTAAGGTCCTGAGCTGGTCCCTACATCCCTGGTGCTCAGAAGATGCTCAGAAGATGCTGAGCACTGAGCAATTCGAGGCACTGAGGAGCCCACACTGGGGAAAAAGGGAGGAGAAACTGAGTTTCTGGCCTTCTAACAGTGTCTCTGCTGCATTAGAGACAATAATCCTTCACTGCATTTAAATTAAAGGAGTGAATCTGGAAGGGTGGCCCCTGATAACCACAGAATTGTGAAGAGCATTCCCTTTGCTTGTCCTGAGGCTTCCCTGGGGTTTTTTGCTGAAAAACCCCATCTCAGCAACGCCACCACTTCTTTTTTGGGTGTTTATACCCTTCAAACCACTCTGCACAGGCATCAGGTTCTCCTTCGCCATCATTCATTTGAGCTTTGCATATTTAACTCTTTTAATCTTCTACCAATAAATCACTCCCTTCTAACCCTTCATCATTTTCAATGCTGTCCTCAAAAATCCCTTCAGCATGATGACACCCGTCAGGTACCGAGTTAATTAATAGATGGCAGATCTTTTCCAGCACCAAGCTGCACTTCTGGAAAATAATCTGAAAAGTGCAAAGGAAAGAGAAAATCAGATTTAAGTGTAGGATGGGGTGTCCACATCTGTCTCAAGAGGAAAAACTGAGGAGCAAAGGGAAGAGAAGAGACCTGCACTCACCTTGGAAGTGGCATGATCAAAGGGGCTGTAGGCTCATGCAGGCACACGTCTGGATATGGGCTCTCTGGACCTGGGGCAGCCCCATAAATTGGAGGTCAGACCTCTGGTGCAGAGGTAGTAGAGAGATCTTCAAAAATTGTAACACTACAAAAAGTTTTTTATGGCATGGAGCTGTCAAGGGGATCTCATTTAGGTGGAAAATATGGGGCAGTTTGGGTCCAGCATGGAGACACATCAATGGAGGTGTCTAGGAAGAAGTGTCTGCATGTGTGCTCGGTGTCTAACCTCCTGTTACACTCAATGCAGACAAGTGTCATTGCTGTCGGCGGAGTCTGGAGAGTAATTTTGCTCGCTTTAAAGTAAGCACCTACTCACAAATAACCCTGTCCCCCACTGGACTGAATTCAGCTGCCTTTAGCCTTTATGCCATTAAAGCCCTTGCCTCAGTCCATCTGCCTGTATGTGAGCATCTGAAACCATGTGGAACACATGAGGCATCTCGGCCAACCATCCACACTGAGATGAAAGAGAGGACACAGGACCCATGGGGACATGTGCCATGCTAGACTGTGGGAGACCAGGTGGGATGCAGGAGCACGCCTGGGTCCATTGGCATGGAGCTGTTGGAACGAGTCCAGCGGGGGGCCACAAAGATGATCAGACTGTTGCAGCCCCTCTGCTGGGAGGGGGGGCTGAGAGAGTTGGAAGGGTTCAGCCTGGAGAAGAGAAGGCTCCGGGGAGACCTCAGAGCCCCTTCCAGTCCCTCAAGGGGCTCCAGGAGAGATGGGGAGGGACTCTTGATGAGGGAGGGGAGCCCTAGGAGGAGGGGGAAGGGTTTGACCCTGAAAGAGGGGAGATGGAGATGAGATGTGGGGAAGAACTTGTTTGGTGTGAGGGTGGTGAGAGCCTGGCCCAGGTTGCCCCGAGAAGCTGTGGCTGCCCCATCCCTGGAGGGGTTCAAGGGCAGGTTGGAGGGGGCTTGGAGCAACCTGGTGTGGTGGGAGGTGTCCCTGCCCAGGGCAGGGGGTGGGACTGGATGGTCTTTAAGGTCCCTTCCAACTGAACCTGCCCTGGCAGGTTCATTTTGGCTCAGCCTGAGGATCTGCCCTCACCTCCCCGGAGCTGAGCTGCTGTACATCTCCACGGAGCAACAAACATCAGTGGGGGCTGCACTGAGCAGAGGGAGCAGAGGGTCAGAAACAGGACCCTGATGAGATTTCCCCTGCAATCACTCATCCTTGGAGGGATTCCTCTTCTCCCAAGACATAGCCACCTCTCCTTCCTTGAGAAAGAGCTCAAAAGCAAGAGCTCAAAAGCAGGAGCTCAAAGCAGGGCTTTGCCACGTGGCCGAGGAATAAGTGGGTGTCACATCTCTGTGCAAGGCCAGGAATGGAGTAAGGACACTGGAATGGATATTGCTATGAGGAAGATTTATTAACCTCTTGTTTCCTTTCATTTCCCAGCTCTCTCAATGTCACCTACGCGCTTCTGTATCACTTCCAGAAAAAATACAAGTTGCAGGTGCTGATAACATCTGACACCTCTCTGATTTACTGAGAAACACCTGGGGAAAGCGAGCAGAGATAAAGGAATTCGATGCACCCAGCTACCCCTCGTAGGTCCTCTAGAGACTACAGAGCTTCATACTTTTGGGTGTAAATCATCCAAACAGCCTTCCCTGCATCAGAACCTTCAGGGAACATCTCTGTTATAAGCCCCTGGGCTGCAAGGAAAGTCCCTCCTGGACCTTCTGGGCAACATCACTGTGGTGTGACTCAGACCTGCCTTCCCTCTTGCAAGGTGCAGCTGCGCAAAGAGGGGCTCTTGCTACACAGTAGGGGTCACAGCATGGTGGGGGGAGGCTGTGGATGAGCTTGCTCCTCACATTTGCACCATGCAGTTGCCCAAACTGATCTAAAAGGCATGGATCTGGCCTCAAATTGCTCAGTGGAAGGAGATAGACAGGGCAGCTTTGTGCATTGGGGGTGTTGCAGCTGCACCAAATGTTCTTACCCTTTAGAGTCTGGGATGTTTGTTTGGGTGCTCATGGTGGCCACCACCACTCCAAGACACAGATCTGTAGCCTTCCCCTAACCTCTCCCCAGCATCCTCAATCTGCGCCTTCCATAACTCTCCCCCATTCTCCTTCCAGTTTGCTGTCCACCCTCAGTTTCCCTGCTCAGGTGGACAAAGAAGCATCAGGTAGGTCCTGGGTCTGTATCCAGGGGGTAAACAGGTAAGATGCAGGGCTGGGCAGATGCTCCAGCCGGCTCCTGGGATGTGCCAAGTTGTGCATGGCTTGACAAGACACTGACAGGGAGAGACAACTCCAGAAACAGAGCTTTGCCATCTTCTAGTAGGTTCATTATAGAAAATTGGCCATACTTGGGTGCAGAGTCTGGTGGCTAACTATCTGACAAGAAATTGCAGAAACATCTGACAGCATCTCCACATGTCCCTGTAAGATTCCTATCATAATTTCAAACCTTCTACCCTTTCATAGAATCATAGAATTGTCTAGATTGGAAGGACCTTTAAGATCATCTAGTCCAATTATCAACTAATTCTGATAAAGGAACCAAACATCACTAAACCATGTCACTAAGCACTATGTCAACCCGTCAACTCTGATGAGTATGAGAGGAGGAACATGTTCATGCAGTTGTTATCCATATGAATCACAGAATCATGGAAGGGTTTGAGTGGGAAGGGACCTTTAAAGACTATCGAGTCCAACCCCTGCCATGGGAAGGAACATCTTCAACTAGATCAGGTTGCTCAAAGCCCTGTCCAACCTGCCCTGGAATCTTTCCAGGGATGGGGCATCTCCCACTTCTCTGGGCAACCTGGGCCAGTGTCTCACCACCCTCAGTGTAAAAAATTTCTTCCTTAGATCTAGTCTAAATCCCCCCTCTTTTAGTTTAAAACCATTACCCCTTGTCCCATCACAACGGGACCTGCTAAAATGTTTGTCCCCATCTTTCTTATAAGCTCTCTTTGTGTACTGAAAGGCTGCACTGAATAAGGCTGTTGACCTTGCACTTGACAACCACACAGGCATTAAGTCCATGTACTTATTCTGTGGGCTTAAGCTGGTACAGATGATAATCTTCAGAAACAGTGTATGAAGCAGGTACGCTTCTTTCCAGTAAAAGAAAGAAAGAAAAAAAAGCCCTCAAATAATAGCAGCCAGGAGAAAATCTCCATGGAGAGGTCAAGGACGAGGCATTTTGCTGGGGACTGAACACAACCGCAGAGGCTGGGTAGGTGTGAGCAAGGCTGCAAGGCACTCGAGAGCTAAGGACAGCCAAAAAAACACTTACAGCACACTCTGAAGAGAGCTGTGGGAGAGCGTTGGGGATTCATGACTTGCTAGTACTGAACACCGGGCAAGGACTTTGCCCTTCAATATTTGAGCTGAAAGGAATGGGTATTAAGGAGGTCCTCCTCTGCTTGGCTCTTCTTGGTCTTCGCAGCTCAGCTCTCATGGCAGCAAGTTGGACCAGTGAAAGAAAATCACAGAATGGTTTGGGTGGGAAGGGACCTTTAAAGGTCATCTAAAGGTTGGGATCACAGAATCATAGAATGATTTGGGTTGGAAGGGACCTTAAAGATTATTGAATTCCAACCCCTTGCCATGAGCAGGGACATCTTCAACTGGACCAGGTTGCTCAGAGCCCCCGTCCAACCTGGCCTTGGACACCTCCAGGGATGGGGCATCCACCACCTCAAAATGATCCAGGTTAAGAGAAATCCAGTCTGTGCAATCCGATTTTCAGAAGGAAAATAGCTCCAAGGGGAGTATGACACCCTCAAAGATTTACTCTGCAGGTGGGATAAGGGTGCATGGGGGGAGGTCTGCTTTAATCAGCTGCTGGAAAAAACTGCGTGTGGGCTCACACTCCTTTGGAGGAAGAGGAGGGGCTTTGCAGGCACAAGTTACGTCAGCGGCATACCTGGTTCTCCCATCCATCTTCCCTCCTCTCAGAAAATAAACACCAAAGCAAATATTGGCTTCACTGGTCAAACGGAGAACGGGGCTGTCTTGGGCATATGGATCCTGTTTGTGTCGTATTTTTTAAAGAGTAATGTCATGATGCCATCCGAGAAAGCCCGAAATAGAACAGGAGCATTTCAGACAGGCCTGGGTTGATGCATGAGAAGGGACTGAGAAGGGATAAGCAGGGTACCTCAGCTGGTGGGAGGCAGGCAAGATGCGTGCTAAAAGAAGAAATAATTACCTATCCTGCAGAAGTTAAGCACTGTGGTGTGGACATGGCTCAAGGCAGCCAGTCCCAAAGATTCTCACTTCCACTTGCACCTCCAGACTCATGAGGCCACTGTAGACCCTGGCTGCTCATTGGGAATATCTGCTCTGAAGGGAATGAGGAGGCAGGAGATGTGTCCTCCCATCCTGGGCTACCACTGCCCTGAAGGGCGGTGAAAAGCCTGGTTATACCTTGTTTAGCTGTTTCTTCTCCACTCTCACCTTCTGTTTCTCTCCACGCTAAGACCCTCAGGGCAGGTGATAGCTTCTTCTTTTCTACAGATACAGTATTGAGGCAAAAGCCAAAGAAAAAGCCTTTAACAGCTTTTGGGATGGAAGCTGCCAAGCTGATGGAAGATGCACAGCACCTACATCCCAGTTGGGATGTGCATTCGCTGCTTTAATACCAAGATCTTAACGTTTGGCTCCCAAGACCCCTCCCTATCTCTTGATTTCACAAGTGATCACCATTTCCCACAAAAACTGCTCTTGCTTTTGCTGGTGTTCCCTGACTCCGACCCTGTCTCCTCCTTTCTCTGGGTAGTCTCCAGCCTCTTACCTGGTGGAGAGCCTTCTCGGTGGTGTCTGCTATAGAAATGCTCCTGCCTTTGCACACTGGGATCTTAAAGTGTCCGGGGGAAACTCTTGAGGACTGGCCACTGGCCCTTTGTCCTTGGACCCCTTTTTGGACACCACGTACCTTACAAATACATCTAAGCCAGACATGCACACAGCTTCTTCCTCTCCTGACAGTGTTTAACCAGGACAAACCCTCCCTGGCTTCTGTCACCAAAGAGAGCCGCAGGTCCACCTGCGCTCTGCTGTTTGTGTTTGGCCAATATTTGCAAGCCACTGCATGACATCTCACCGGTTTAACCCATGAGTGTTTGCAATCAGTGCCACATCTCATGACTGTTTAGAGGCAGGCGTGGTGGTGCCTTTTGTAGGGACACCAGGCTCTTCTCCCCAGGGAAAAGACAAAAGACTAGACGAAGACAGAGGACGTGTTTGTTTTTGTGATGGCCTCTCAGGTTTACGACATCTGAGTAAATCACTTCCCTTCTCTCTGCAAGGTTTGATGAGGAGAAGAGAGCAAGCAGCTAAACAGAACTTCCAGCCCTGGAGACCTCAGAAGAAGAAGGACATGGATTGGTTGGAACGAGTCCAGCAGGGGGCCATGAAGATGCTGTGAGGGCTGGAGCCCCTCTGCTCTGAGGACAGGCTGAGAGAGTTGGGGGGGTTCAGCCTGGAGAAAAGAAGGCTCTGGGGAGCGTTCTTCCAGTCTCTCAAGGGGCTCCAGAAAAGCTGGGGAGGGACCCTTGATGAGGGAGGAGAGCCCTAGGAGGAGGGGAAAGGGTTTGACACTGAAAGAGGGGAGATGGAGATGAGATGTGGGGACGAACTTGTTTGGTGTGAGGGTGGTGAGAGCCTGGCCCAGGTTGCCCCGAGAAGCTGTGGCTGCCCCATCCCTGGAGGGGTTCAAGGGCAGGTTGGAGGGGGCTTGGAGCAACCTGCTCTGGTGGGAGGTGTTTCAGCAGGGGGTCGGAATTCAATGATCTTTAAGGTCCCTTCCAACCTGAACCATTCCATGTTTCTGTGAAACACCACCTCTGTTGACCATGCAGGGCTGGCAGGTTGGATACACAACTGAGGAGAAACCTCTGCACCTGGAGCGTCTGCTGGGTAGTGGGTTGGATGGTACAGGGCATCTCAACCAGCACCAGGTACTGGTGTTTCACAGAATCACAGAATCACATGGGGTTGGAAGGGACCTCTGGAGATCACCTAGTCCAATCCCCCTACCAAAGCAGGTCCACCCAGAGCAGGTTGCACAGGAACATGTCCAGGTGGGTTTTGAATGTCTCCAGAGAAGGAGACTCCACCACCTCCCTGGGCAGCCTATTCCAGTGCGTTTAGTCAAGGAAGACCCAGGATGAGGTCTGCCCCAGCCCTCAGCCCACCTCCACACATTGCATACTGCATAAAGCAACCCCCTCACCTCCGTTAAACCTTTCACGCTTGGGTGTCCACCCTTGGTTTGCGTTCCCCTCTTATCCTCCAGCTTCTGAGAGGCACGAAGAGGATGATGCTGCAGCTTTGGAGTGCTGCAGTGCAAACCCTTCCCGAGGAACCCAGCACCCTCTCCCCTCCAGCTGCTTCGGTGCTGCACTTTGCTTTGAAGAAGGTGGCTTAATCCTTATCACCAGAGGAGAATTTCATCAAAGAAGCAGCAGCGGGGCGAAATGGAAATGCAAAGATACATAATTCATGAGGGAGCAGGCACAACTTGATAGGTGTGCTATGCGGCAGCAGGGCTCGCCACCTTGTTCTCCACGCTGGGGATGATGTCAGGTCACACAGGATTAGCCAGACACGAGGGTTTTGGTTTTTTTCGAAAGCCCTTTGTTCTCCCAAATTCCCTCTGCACCTTCAGAGTCCTCAGCTCACAGCCCCGGCACAGGACACGGAGCTCCTCCGCACCCAGAGTTACTCGCTCCGTGTCAGAGAGAAAAGGGCTTATTTACACATAAATGAGAAAGGAAAAATCTCCACAATAAATGCCGGCTGGTGGCAAGGAGCAAGGTGTTACTGGCAGTTTCCCTCCCTGCTTTGAACAGGTGGAGATAACCTTCAGCTGCTCCAACCTTCACCCCGACCAGAGCAGGGAGATGACCCTGGAGAAATGGCACGAATCTACAGGATCTCTACAATCTCATCCCACGGGACAGCTTTATTCTAGGACTAGGATGTCCACAGAGAATAAGGCAGAGGGTGCAAGGGGGTGCAAGACATCCCTGAGCATCGCACAGGGCAGAGCCTGCACACAGAAGTGCCTAATTCCTGCCTGGGTTTCCTAAATTCCCTCTCTTAGGTTCCTAAATAGCCATTGACAGTCAAAATACCCCAAAAATCTCTTTGCCTTCATCTTATGGATGGGACTCGAAGTGTGGTGAAGATGCAAGATCACAGGGAATGAAGACAACCCTATATGGGAAACCCACCACTGCTTCTTTTGGGTATCTCTCCTGCAGTAGGGGAGAAAAAAATCTGTTTTTTGTTTTTTTTTTTCCAATGGGGAATGTGGGAAGGATGAAAAATCCAGTTTTGTATCTCCCCCTCAACTCCCACTGGAAATACCAAAAGAACTTTCCAGGTTCTTCCCAGCCAATCCCGAGGGAGGGGGGTTTCTCCTTCCCCTGCTCAGATTCAAGCCAAAGGCAGATTGATGACAAGTCCCTGCAGGGAGGGACGGTGGGGTTGGAAGGGGGCAACCAAGCATGACTGATCCCACAAGAGCTTCCCAGTGCTCCATCACCCACAGCACTGATCCCTGGGGACATGCTCTCTACATGAGAAAACAGAGATTTTTCTCTTTCTTGTTTTTCTTCTTTTTCTTTTAATCTTTTCCTTTTCCTCTTTTTCTTTTTTTCCTTTTCTTTTTCCTTTTCCTTTTTTTTTCTTTTTCTTTTTCTTTTTCTTTTTCTTTTTCTTTTTCTTTTTCTTTTTCTTTTTCTTTTT
>QJSC01024863.1:107790-121231 GCA_003697955.1 Calidris pygmaea
TTTCTGATTTTTATTTTTATTTTTACTTTTATTTCTTAGTTTTATTTTTAATTTTTCCCCTCCTTCTTATCTCCAAAAGATGCTTAATTCCTCAGGTCATTACTGAGGAAAGCTTTAGCAAAGCAGCCAGGCAGAAGTAGAGTTAGCAGGCAAGCCTGGCCATACTTAATCACACCGTGCCTTTCTGGCAGCAACAGGGACAGCATTTCACTGGGGAGCAAGGTTTCTCCACAGCAGAAGTAAATTCCTATTAGCACCATCGCTATCTCCAGCAGCTGATTGATTGCCTCCTGCCCAAATGAGTTTCACGGAGTGGCCAAGCGCACATCCAGCATCCTCCCAGCTGGGCGTCTGTTCTTGCTGAGGGCTCGAGAGCCCTCTGCTGTCCACCCATCCATCCCCCTGGACTTGTAGCACATGGCATTGGGGGCTTTGCTGATCCCCACCAGCTCTGGCCACCTCTCCAGAGCCTGAGACTAAAGGTTTGGGATGGACACAGTCAATGGAGATTGCTGTGGTAGCAGGTTGGTTGCCATTCATCAAGTCCCCAACAATTCTGAGTTAAAAACAGGCCCATGTGGCTTCAGTAAATCTGAGATTGGCAAGGATTCAGCAAAGACAGGGGAGGAGAGAGACAGATGGGGCTTTCTGGTGTCCAACATAAAAGCCCTCAAAGACACTGAGGTCCAGGCGCTTCTTTCTCCTGCACAACCATCATGTTTCCTTGTACACAGCTGGTCTCCATCACTAGCCATCTGCAACAGCTACACTCCAGCCATTCAGGGTTCTCTACAGCAAAGAGTTGATGAGCCTCTCTGGGCTATCAAGATCATCCTGGGCTTGGCAGACACCATAATGCGTTGTCCTTTGGACAGGGAGAAAGCTCCTTTTGGAAAGGCAAGAACGCTTCCATGCTCCCAACCTTGCTCCAGCCACCAGGGCTTTCATGGCTGGAGAGTCTGCCCCAGTGTCAAGACTCAACTGGAGGACTCTCCATTTTGCCTTACGCTGGATAACCTTAGAAATTAAATATGAATATTGACTACAATGTTTATATGAGGGGAGACTGAGATGAGATCCAGGGAAGAACTTGTTTGGTGTGAGGGTGGTGAGAGCCTGGCCCAGGTTGCCCTGAGAAGCTGTGGCTGACCCATCCCTGGAGGGGTTCAAGGGCAGGTTGGAGGGGTCTTGGAGCAACCTGCTCTGGTGGGAGGTGTCCCTGCCCAGGGCAGGGGCTTGGAACTAGATGATCTTTAAGGTCCCTTCCAATCTGAACCATTCTGTGATTCTACAGCATAAGAAATGTGTATAAAATGCTCATTTTACATGTAAAGGTGCTATGAAAGTTGGATAATCTACACAGATACCAGCACGAAGGTTGTAATCTCATTCTAGTTACTATATCTATCATTTTAGCACATTTTTATGCACACAGAAACCCCATTATTGCTGTGGTTGTACTAATGTTACTACAAGTCTTCTGCAGTGGAGCTCATGGTTAGCTGGAGCGCAGGGCAGGTTTGGCTGGATTCAATAATTCATATCCCTATAAAACTGGGCTAAATGGGGAGAGGGAGGATTAAACACAAAGTCGTCCCCGGAGCCAAAATTACTCACTTGTGCTGGCTGTGTTACGGTAGACAGCATTGAGACTTTTACTGTTTGTTTTATTAGTAGTCCATAAAAGCCTCATTACACAATTCCACTGGTTATACATTATTTATACGTGACACCTCCTTATTTGGAGTGATTGGCTCCCTTTTCTGGCCCGTTTTGGGTACCAGAGGGGTTTATGTCCCTCTGGAGCTGGAGTTGCTCCTTGGGTGGAGGGATTGCCTTGCTTTGTCCAGAGAGACACAGGACAGGACAGAGATGCTCTAGCCCCATGATCAGGACACTTCCAGACCCCATGTCCCCCCAGCATCTGCAAGAGGATGGCAGGAAGGATGGAGGGATAACCCCCGTGAGACCCCCTGGCATCTCCTTTCCCCTACACTAATTGTGGGCAGGCTACAGCAAGTGGATCCTTTCAAAGATGTTTTGGGAAATGGAAATATTCATGTTCCTGTGTGAATAGCGGGGTCTTCTGTTGTTCCAACTAGAGATGGAGTAATTCTTCATCTTTATTAGTTATTTTTTTGCTTAAGTAGGGACAAACTGGACTCACCCAGACAAATGTGCAACCTGTAGGTAGAGTGTTTCCAGAGCCAAAATCCCCCCATCCCTTTGCTCGTCCCTCAAACCCCAATCTTGGGAAGACGCCTGTTTCTCCATCTCAGTGTCACGTAGTCATTTGGGTCCGTGATGGGAGTAGGAAGAGGGTTCCCTGCCATAGGAACAGTGATGGGCCTGATCTCTGGGGATCTACCAGGACCATCCCATCAGCCAAGGGGGTTGTGTCCCTGATGGAAATCAGGAGGGGAATATGGAGCTATATGGAGGGGAAGGAGAGGATGAGGTCTCCTGAATAGGCACTGACTGCTTGTGCATTTGGGATTCAGTGCCTGTTTGGGGGGAGATCAGTAACCCAATAGTATTGACATCTTGCAAAGCTGGGACTTGGGTCTGAGCTCATCTTGGAGTTGGAGCTCCACTTCAGCAACAGCTCTGAACACCCAAGAGCCCCTGAACTTCACACTTGCTTAAAAATCCATCTCTGCTTGTAGTTTCCCTGGACAAACTCAGCTTTTTTAACAAGTCAAGGACACCCAGCCCACGCAAATTGGGCCATGTGCTGGGCCACCATTTCTGAGCCCCTGGAGTCAGCCAAATCAGGCTGAGTGGGGGAAACTTTGTCTCTCCTACCTCTTGCCCTGGCACAGATCACATCCTGAGTGGTAGCCAGATACGTCCCATTGATCCCAGTTACAGTCACTTCTCTGGCCTTGCACCAAATCCAGACTCCTGCCTTCACTTGCAGACGCTGCCCAGTCCATGCCATGCAAATTACCCTCTCAAATGCTCCTGGAGGTCAGCTCCCACCCTTGTTCCTCCTCTTCTTCCTTCCCCTGTCCCTACTCTCCATCACCCACCACCTCGGGAGACCATCCACCTTGTTGTGACTCGCAGCTGTGTTTGCACCCCAACCAGCACAAGGTTTTAGAGTCATAGAGTCATAGCAGGCCGGAAGGGACCTCCAAAGGTCATCTAGTCCCACCTCCCCGCAGTCAGCAGGGACACCCCCAACTAGACCAGGTTGCCCAGGGCCTCATCGAGCCTCACCTTGAATATCTCCAGGGATGGGGCCTCAACCACCTCCCTGGGCAACCTGTTCCAGTGCTCCACCACCCTCACAGTGAAGAACCCTCTCCTCATCTCCAATCTAAATCTGCTCCCCTCCAGCTTGAAGCCATTGCCCCTCGTCCTGTCACTGCAGGCCTTTCTAAACAGGCTCTCCCCAGCCTTCCTGTAGGCTCCCTTCAGGTACTGGAAGGCCGCTATTAGGTCTCCCCGGAGCCTCCTCTTCTCCAGGCTGAACAACCCCAGCTCCCTCAGCCTGTCCTCGTAGCAGAGGTGCTCCATCCCCTGATCATCCTCGTGGCCCTCGAGACCTGGGAGAGGTAGTCCAGGTACAGGAAGAATATAACTCCCGAGGTCTGGACGTGTGTTATGAGGTCCACTCCAGAGTGGTCTCGTCTCATTTCACCGTCTTAGTGGAGAGACCTGGACGACCGTTGCGTAGAAAACTACGTCGGGTCCTACCCTAACCGGAAGACCCGACCAAGTGCACACTGCCTGCTCATGTCCAGCTTCTCCTCCACCAGCACCCCCAAGTCCCTTTCCTCAGAGCTGCTTTCTAATACCTCACCCCCTAGTTTGTATTGGTGGCGAGGATTGTTCCGGCCCAGGTGCAGAACCTTGCATTTGCTCTTGTTGAACCTCATGAGGTTCACCTGGGCCCACCTCTCCAGCCTGTCCAGGTCCTTTTGGATGACATCCCGTCCCTCTGGTGTGTCGACAACACCACACAGCTTGGTATCGTCCGCAAACTTGCTGATGGTGCCTTTAATCCCCCTGTCTATATCATTGATGAAAATGTTAAACAGTATTGGCCCCAGCACGGACCCTTGAGGAACACCACTTGTGACTGGTCTCCATCTGGACTTTGAGCCATTGAGTACCACCCTCTGGATGCGACCATCCAGCCAGTTCCTTATCCACTGAACAGTCCACCCATCAAATCCGTACCCCTACAATTTGGCAATCAGGATGTTGTGGGGGACCGTGTCAAAAGCCTTACAGAAGTCCAGATAGATCACATCCATAGGTTGCCCCTTATCTACTGACCTAGTCACTTTATCATAGAAGGCCACTAGGTTCGTCAGGCAGGACCTGCCCCTAGTAAAGCCATGTTGGCTGTCCTGGATCACCTCCCTGTCCTTCATGTGCCCAAGCATGACATTTAGGAGGGTCTATTCCATGATCTTCCCAGGCACAGAGGTGAGACTGATGGGTCGGTAGTTCCCAGGGTCCTCCTTTCTACCCTTTGCCCATCCCCAAGGATGCCCTTAACACTGGGATTTGAGGAGTGTGAATGAACAGGATGCTCCTCCTCACCTGGGATGTCCTGAGTACCTTTCCTCAAGGTAAAAATGAAGCACATTGCAAAACAGATACTGTTTTGGTCTCTGCCCTGGTTCAGGTGCCCCCCACACCAGATGTTACCAGGCAAGAGGTCTCCAACACTGGAGCCGGGCTGGGGCTTTGCTCCGGCTGCAGAGAGGAGAGGAGGGAGAGGAAAAATGGGCCAGTTAACAACATTTTTCCTTCTCTGAATCTTGCTGATTAGCATTCAAAATCTAATGAAACTGGAACGGGGATCTCGAGAACAAACATCCGACGTTACCTACTACTACGGCTCCACCGACCCGAGACCTGCACCTTTACCTCCCGACACCATTACACTGTTCTTAATTACTTTGCATTGGTCTGAAAGTATATTAATTTTTGTCCTTAACGACCTCTCTACCGAGTGCGCTTTACTGCCCGACCCCCACCCGTCACAACTAATTTTGACCACTGTGGCTACAAAATGATTAGATTAAAATCAATTAACTGTAGAATTGCTGTCTGGCATATGGAAGGATAATTCAGTTACGTAACCGGCAGCGGGATTTGCACTTTGCAAATGTTGTTTCAGTGCATCCGACCAAGCTTAGGCAACCTGGCTCCTTTTTTCTGATTTTGGGGGTGGGGTTTGGTGAGGCACCCCAAGGAAGCAGCCCAGGGCTGGTGCCTCAGCAGCGGTGGGCGAAGAGCAAGAAAGTTCGAAGACGGCCACAAAACCCTGCTTATTCGTAAACAGGAGCTCTTTTCATTACACTTTTAAAGAGTGGTTGGATTAAGGAAGCATTAGAGGAATTCAGCGCTGCTAGGCTCTGTGTCCTCCCTCCTCCCGAGACCCTGCTGGTGGTGGTGCCCATTAGCGCTAATGCAAGCCCATTAGCACGTTGAAAGGATTCCTGTGTTACAGCATCCCTGATGACTTAATTTCTTCTTCCTTCTTTAAGTACCAGGCAAAAGTAAAGGGATGAAAGCCTGCGGAGCGAAAGCAAAATATCTGCTGACGGCTGCAGGCTGAACTTCGCTCACCGGTCTTGATCTCCTGCCAGGAGCACCGCAGGTCACCCTACAATACCCTCCTGCTTTGGGGGTTTTGGATGTTTTGGGGTTGGCTTGGGGTTTTTTGATGGTTCAAATAACCCTACCTTATCTGTGCCTAAGGAAGATGGCCTCAGGCCCCGTCCCAACTCTAAAGTTCCTCATGGCGCTGTGGAGGAGCAACCAGGACTGGAGATAAACCCTGGGAGATACCTGCCCAAAAGGCAGTGCTTGAAGACAAGAAGCATTACATTTTAACAGGTTTCAAAGTTCCTCCTGAGACTGTGGATTTGCTCATGCCAGATAAAGCTACACTGAAGTTGGAGATTCACCTTCTTCATACATATCTTGCTTTTAAGCAGACGTTTCACCAGGTCCTACTCTGAGATTCTCTGTGGCCACAGCAAAGGCATTCTCACATCAGGACATACGTGTCACTGACATTGCTGTAGAGGTCCTCATGCAGGGACAAAGTAGCTCCACTTCAGGTATTTCTGGTGAGACAGACTCCAGGCTCATTTTGTTCCCAGAGCCTTGAGCTGCACCCTAGAAATGGCTACTAAACACATCAAACCAGTGAAGAAAAATGCTCAAGAGGCGCAATAAATTTGTCCCAATTGCATCCACATCCTCAAGAAGCGAAAGCTGTTGGCCTACTAATTGTAGAGTACCCGGCATTGTCCCTGGGACAGGTCGTTGTCCTTCCAGGAGATGGCAGTAGGATTTGTCCCCTTCTTTCCCAGAAGATCAGTCCTGGAAGAGCTCTGGAAACCTCTCACACCAGCAAAAAAATGTGTGCTTCCTGTAGAAGAGAAAAAAGTAGATTTAGGTCAAAAATTACTATGTATAGAACAGAGAAACATCTCCTGACCTGAGCCATCTGCCATGCACCAAAGCCAAACTCTGCTTAGGGCCTGCTGAGGTTTTAAAAAAAAAAAAATTTTAAAAAATTGACTGGCTTTCATTCAGAGCTTTCAACCACTTCTGCTCTTTATAAGGCAGTTTAAACATGGCTCCACTAAGCTGCTGTCCATCATAAATAAGCTCTTGGTTCTTGTTGTCAAGAAGAAAATTAACCCTGCTTCTTTGTCTCTGCCCCAGGAAGGCGCCATCCAGCATGGGAAGAGCTCCTTGGTTCAGGTCCCCATGTCTAACCTCAGCTTCACCAGAGAGCGTATCTTCCAATTTCTGCTGCTCTCCCCAAAGTTCCTGGAGGAAACCTTCGCAAAAGGAAAACCCTTTGCAAAAAATGTTTTATTTAATGAGATAAATAAGTAATCTCCAAACAGATCCCGCTTCTGTGCCCTTTTCTGTCTATTCTTGTGTGTGATTATTATACATTGGTGTAAAATACCTGTTTTCCCAGCTCTGGGGCCAGCACACTCTCCACTTTACCTCTCCGTGCCTCACACATCTCCCATCAGTTTCTAGATCTCAGATGAAATCTTCCTTAATCAAAGAGATTATGGAATAGTTTAAGTCGAAAGGGACCTTTCAGACCATGGAGTCCAACCATCAACCGAACACTGCCAAACCCACCACTGACCCATGTCCATGTCTGCCCAGCTTTGAAATCCCTCCAGGGATGGTGACTCCACCACTGCCCTGGGCAGCCTCTGCCAGGACTTCACAACCCTTTCCAGGAAGACATTGTTCCCAAGCTCCAGCCTCAACCTCCCCTGGGGCAACTTGAGGCCGTTTCCTCTTGTCCCATCGCCTGTTCCTTGGGAGAAGAGACCGACCCCCCCTGGCTACACCCTCCTTTCAGGGAGTTGGAGAGAGCCAGAAGGTCTCCCCTCAGCCTCCTTTTCTCCAAGCTCAACACCCCCAGCTCCCTCAGACGTTCTCCAGACCCTTCTCCTTGTGCTCCAGACCCCTCACCAGCTTCATTGCCCTTCCTCTTGCTTCTTTTTCTCCCTTCCATGGTCAGCATTAAAGTGAAATCACCTGGATGCCTTTTCAGAGACATAGAAGTACCAAGCAGCTGCATCCCAGCACATGGCTGTCTTATTGCTGTATAAATCCCTCCCCGCCGTGTGGAAGGTCTGCAAATCACCGACACGGCAGGCTTCAGAATAAAATCTCTTTCATTACAGAGAGATGGATAATCATTTCCCTTCCTGAATGAGATGCAGCAGATTTATTGACCTGACTCAGCCAGCAGGTTTATGTGAAGGAGGTAAGGTCAGGACAGAGTTTATAAACTCTGTCGATACTCCTGCTCTAGGAGGGTTTCTTCTCTCTGACAAAATAGTTCAGCAGTGCTCGTTCCTTGTTTGATGCCTTTAATAAAGCCAGAAGGACACCGACGTCGTGAGATAATTCACTCTTCTGCACTGAATCAAACAGTGATCCCCACCATAGAAACGTCTCACGGCTGATGCTGGAAAATCACTCACTTCTCCCCAGCTGAACCCTAGAGATAGATGGATAAAAATTATTCCCTTTCCCTTCTGGAATTCTGTATCTTTTTCCTGTTCAGAAGCATTTCTAAAAATTTGTCACGAAAGCAAATGGTTTTGTTCCACTTTTGATTTAGAGAGGACAATACTCTGGTCTGGTTTGGGACTTCTTTTTTTGTTATAACATGCTTAAATTAAATCCCCTAAAAGCAATTCCAAAAGGAAAAACAAGCCTGCTCCATTTCAACTTTACCAGAACACTCCACTCTGGGGATTTTTCCTGAAACAACGATTTGTTGAAATTAAATATATCTGTGAAATGTTCCTCACTCAATGAGCCCAAATTCCCCTACAGGCACAAGACCATTATGAACATTTCTGACTAGCTATTTCATATAACTGTATTTAGATGTAGCTGGCATTATCATGGAAATAGTCCCTGGAACATCTCCTACCAGAGATGGCAAAGCTCCAGCGGGTCACCTTGTCTCCATCTCCATCTTTCAGTACATCCCCCAGAGAGGAAATCCATGGACGTTTGGATTCTGCAGTCTCTTGATGACCTCCAGGCAGGCAGACTTACGGTACAGCTTTTTCCCAAATACAAGGTGTTGTGTAGAGGAAATCTTCACTCTGGCAGAACATTTGCAGGGCGAAGACCTCTTCTAAAGCCTACTGGGCTTGGATAGGTCAATAGGTTTTCTCCCAGGTGGAAGGCCAAGCAGAATTTTCCTCTGGGACCATGATACTCCAAGGTAGACTCTGTATGTTGCTATTTCCAAGCCAATCTGATACCCAAAAAGAGGAGTCCCATCTGGAGCGTGTCTGGAGAAGGGCAACGAAGCTGGTGAGGGGTCTGGAGCACAAGTCTTGTGAGGAGCAGCTGAGTGAGCTGGGGGTGTTGAGCCTGGAGAAAAGGAGGCTGAGGGGAGACCTTCTGGCTCTCTCCAATTCCCTGAAAGGAGGGTGTAGCCGGGGGGGTCGGTCTCTTCTCCCAAGGAACAGGCCATGGGACAAGAGGAAACGGCCTTAAGTTGCCCCAGGGGAGGTTGAGGCTGGAGCTTGGGAACAATGTCTTCCTGGAAAGGGTTGTGAAGCCTTGGCAGAGGCTGCCCAGGGCAGTGGTGGAGTTGCCATGGGACAGGAGATCTTCCAAAGGCAGAGTCTACTACTCTCCATGCACTGCTACCATTACTCAAGCTCACTGTGAAACCTCACCTTTAGAAATCAAGGGCTTGTTGCCAAGTTCACCACAACCAGTGAAAGAACTTCCCTCAAACCAGTGGCTTTGGACCACGCTCACAGCTTTAGCCCCGGTTGGTCAGAGAGCAACCACCATGGAGGTCTAGCATGCATTTTGTTCTCTGATCAAGCATCCTTTTGCTCCCAGGTCGCCCAACCATGGATATCTAACACGCTTTTTGCTCTCAGGTCACTTCAGAGCACCCTTTCTGTTCATAGACATCCCAGAACAGATTGTGGAGAAAGAAACACGTGACGCTTCCCAGTGTCCGATGTTCGCTAATGATATTCCAGCAGCTCTACGCTGAGCAGCTCAGCCAAGGAGAAGCACACCTCTCTCCAGATGGCGAGGGCTGCTGTCAGCTCAGATTGGGAAATCGCTGCTGAAATGAAGATGCGAACTGGCATGCAGCAAGGTAGACATGGGAATTGTTTGTGATCGGTGAGGTCTGTCACTACCTATGAGCAGCAACCCAGTGATTACCTGTCAGAAACCAGCCCCTGCCGAACTTAATTGCAAACCTGATCTAACATGTTTTGAACACGGCTCTTGGCAGGAACAAGGAAACGGGCGGTTGCACAGAAGCGCCAGCAAGCTCTCCAGGAGTAGGGGACACCAGGTTTCTGAGAACTGCAGTAGGTCCCATGGAGGACATCAGGTCTTGGGCAAACACAAGACTGAACCTGTGCTGGGAGCTTTGAGTTGTCAATGCAAGGGGATTGGTGCAAGCTCAGCAGAAGCTCAAGCTCTTGGGATGTTTCCATCCTAGATGGATGAAAGGTGTGTTTTCATCCATCTAGGGGGGCTGAGAAGCAGAAATGAAGCAAAGCTTGGTTCTACTTTTGTCCTGGAAATACCTATAGCTTATGCTCAGCATGTACCTGAGATGTTGGGTGAAGCACAGGGCTGAGATTTCCCACCATGATCCCAGGGATGGCCTGGGATCTTCAAGAAAACACTATACCCTTCTGATCACCTGATGTGCTGGGCTATCACTTCTGCTTCCTTCTACAGATGTTTGACTCCACACCAAGTCCAAGCCTTTGGCACTACTTCCAAAGCAAAGATGCAGGTAATCATGATACCATAATCATGATACCAAAATCATGATACCATCATTAGGACAGCTGTCATCCAACAGAAGTAGCCACAGCTGCACAAGCCACCCTGTCACCAGAAAAGGGCTTGCAGGGAAGAGCACACTCATGGGGAAGAGGAGAACCACAGCCAAAGAGGTCAGCACACATCTGAGATGTCCTACCATGTCAGCCTGGCCACAGTTAAATAACCATGATGAAAAAGACCAATTCATTTTGTTGCTACCATCTTCATCTTCCCACAAAAGGTAAACTTCCACAGGTTTCTCGACCAAGCATCCCTGGAGGTAGGTCCTACCAGAACTAGCTGCTGCCCATGAAATGGCCAAGATGCGTAGTGCTTTCCTTGCCCCCCTCCATACTCAAAAACATGCTCATTTCACACACAGCTTGAAACCCACATCCATCTCCATGTGGTATGATGGTTTATATCAGCAAACAGCCACCCAGGAGAAGATGGGACATGCAAGGATGGCTCTGTTTATAGAGATGTGGTCATCTCCCTTTGGCAGAGAAGCTTGGCAGTATTTGGAGAACATTTCCACTGCAGGTTTGGGGGCCAAACCACTCACCAACCATACAACATGAGCCATCAACCCAGAAAGTCAACTGCATCCTGAGCTGCATCAAAAGAAACGTGGCCAGCAGGTCCAGGGAGGGGATTCTGCCCCTCTACTCTGCTCTGAGGAGACACCACCTGAAGTGCTGTGTCCAGCTTTGGAGTCTTCAGCACAGGAGAGACATGGACCTGTTGGAATGGGTCCAGCGGAGGGCCATGAAGATGCTGGGAGGGCTGGAGCCCCTCTGCTGGGAGGACAGGCTGAGAGAGTTGGGAGGGTTCAGCCTAGAGAAGAGAAGGCTCCAGGGAGACCTTGGAGCCCCTTCCAGTCCCTCAAGGGGCTCCAGGAAAGCTGGGGAGGGACTCTTGATGAGGGAGGGGAGCCACAGGAGGAGGGGGAAGGGTTTGACCCTGAAAGAGGGGAGATGGAGATGAGATGTGGGGAAGAAGTTCTTTGGTGTGAGGGTGGTGAGACCCTGGCCCAGGTTGCCCCGAGAAGCTGTGGCTGCACCATCTCTGGAGAGGTTCAAGGCCAGGTCGGACGGGGTCTTTTAGCAACCTGGTCTGGTGGGAGGTGTCCCTGCCCACGGCTGGGGATCAGAACTCAGTGGTCTTTAAAGTCCCTTCCAACCCGAGCCACTTGATGATTCTATGATTCTGTGCTAGCCCGTTCCCCCATCTGGTGCGGGTAAATGAAGGAGTCACTCGTTCATGCCATCTGCAGAGCTTGCAGAAATGAAGATGCTGGTACAAAAGGGCTCACAGTAAGTGTCATCCAGCTCCAACTCTTCTCTCTTAAGAGAGAATAGCTACTTTATGGGATGGAGAGCAACTCCCCGCCACGGTGACTCACCAACCCTTATGTTACGCTTCTTCTTTACACTCCCCAGTGCTAACGTTATGATACTTAATGGCTTACGAGGTACTATTTCATCTTCTAAATATACACCCCCCTTGTACTGCCTGAACTCCCTTCATTATATCACGAGCCGACTGCAGGCATCAATCACGGCCCTGATAAACAGAAACTGCCCCTAATATCATTTCACAGGATGCGAAGAGCCTGATCTCAGCTGCGCTGGAGACAGATGGAAGAGGGAGTGCGGAATAGAGACGTGCGCTCTGTTAAATATATGTGACATTTAATTATGATTGCAATAACTTCCCTCTCTCGTCCTGGGTAACGGGAGACTGAATTCTGCAAATAAGAGGAAAAACCCAGATCACACAAGCTCTGCTGCCGCCAGACCCAGCCTGGCCATTCACCAGTGCATTCTGCAGCACAGCCCTGTTCAGGGAGGATTTATTATCTCAAATGCTGCATCACGCAAACACAAGAAGCTGCTCAGGTTCAGAAATAACTTTTCTGAGTCCCTGATGAGTGCATAACAGTTTTGTAGCCCTCTCAGGACCTGGTGCATGGATGTCCAGGTGGTTCGGCCATGGATGCCTTCAGAGCCATTCAGAACCTCTGGGAACCTCTGCATCACCTCTCCAGGCTGGGGCTGCAGCATAGATAGACCTGAGCAGAATAACTGAATAACAGAATAACAAAATAACTGCCTGTGGGCAGAGAAATTCATCCCTCCTCAGTTCTAAATGGCATGTGTGTCTCTTCACTGGTGGCAGGGTTTATCCTCAATCAACGTGGACAACAGAGTGTCAACTCTATTGCAATTATTTCTGTTGTTGCAGTGCTGAGGAGCTGCCTTGGGGACTTGATCCCATCACCGGGTGCTGTGCAAATGCTGGATGGAGAAGCAGGGTTGTCTTAATGTCCCAGAAGGATGGAGATGACATCTTCAGCCAGGCAGTGATACAAGGAGGCCATTTTGGTCACCAGTGGGAGCTTTGATCAGACATCCCCATGACCCCAACTGTTGTTAGGACTTCAGGAGGCATCGCAGCTCAGGACCCACCCAAGGAGGGTCTTACAAGAGACCAAGGATGTGGCTGCACTGAAGTTCATGCAGAAAAGTGAGGATAAGAACAGAAGAAAACCTGAAGGATGTTCTCCAGAAACTCATCCATTCTCACCATCTCTCAGGCCAGGTTCTCCATGCTGGAGAAGCAATGGTATGGAGAGAAGGGGGAGACAAAAAAGGGGCTTAAACCAAGGAGGAGCAGCTCATGGTGCTTTGGTGAGGCAAAGCACTCAAATCAGCGGTGAAGCAGTGCTATGGGTTGGCTCAAGCATAACGCATGTTAATTGCCATTATGAAGCAGTGCAAGATGACTAGACCTTGATACAGCTCCAAACGGTGGGGAAAGATGTTGCAGAGGATGGATGAGTGTGTGAGAACAAAGCACTCCTGGAGGTGAGGACTCAACTTTTCTGTCTTCTGGGGCCACAAACCCCTGATGCTTCCTCTGAACAATACCTTCAATAATTAATATAGTTCTTGACTTCTTTGTTTTAGGGCAAAAGCAGGACCAGCGACCTCTTGTCTCCCAGTCTCTCTCAGCCCATCCCACCTCAATTACCTGCTCGCAGTAATGCATGTGTAATGAAAGGTTGGGTACCAGATAATCAACAGAA
>QJSC01024864.1:0-20111 GCA_003697955.1 Calidris pygmaea
GAATGCCACCAGAGCAGTTATTTTAAAGCCAGGCAGGAGGCACCTGAGGAAGGGAAATAGGATTTTGCTCCCTGTCCCCCCATTCTTCCAGCGTCACCCCCCACCCCCTGCAGGCTGCCTGCTTGCCACCAGCTGGGGGTTTGATGGGGAGTTGCTGAGCTGAGAAGCGTGGATTGGAGAAGAGGGGATGGATTCCTCCCGGGGATTCTCCTGTTGAAGGTTAAGAGAGATGTACCGGCCCCGGGAAGCTGGCTTCTGGCCAGATGCCTTTTCCCTTTTTCCTTGTAAACTGAAGCACCAAGGTGATAAAAGCCTTTCGTGGTGCTTGTGTGACGCCAGACGAGCCCCAGTGTGGGGAAAAAAGGGGACAGATCTCCCCTGGGGTGTGCGTGTTGAGGGTGACTTGTGCCAGGCTGTGACTGCTTTGCTTTTCTGACCCCCAGGGAGGCTGTGTCCACCCTGGGAGGACATCATGTCGCGCGTCTTCACCCATAAGATCCCTCCCCCTGCCCTGAGCAGGGACACCTCCCACCAGACCAGGTTGCTCCAAGCCCCCTCCAACCTGCCCTTGAACCCCTCCAGGGATGGGGCAGCCACAGCTTCTCGGGCCAACCTGGGCCAGGCTCTCACCACCCTCCCACCAAACAAGTTCTTCCCCACATCTCAGCTCCATCTCCCCTCTTTCCGTGTCCAACCCTTCCCCCTCCTCCTAGGGCTCCCCTCCCTCATCCACAGTCCCTCCCCAGCTTTCCTGGAGCCCCCCTTCTTTAGGGACTGGATCCAGCAGCACTTTCTCTCTGGGCTGGGATGGAGCTGCCCTCTCCCACCTGGCAGGGTGACATTTGGTGGCCGTGGGGCTGTGCGAGGGGTAGCCCAGGACCCTTGGGCGGGCAGATGCCACGACTCCCTTTTTCCTCCAAGCCTCCCTGGCGGGGTTCTGTGCCTCTTCTCCCCCCATCACTGCCGCAAACCCAGTGCCACTCTCATCACCCTCCTCTACTTTGGCAGCCGCTCCCCCTCCCCGCTCCAAGCCACCGAGAAGGAGAAGGAGAGTCCCACGGAGCTGGCGGAGAGGTGCCTGCGGGAGCTGCTGGGCCGAGCAGCCTACGGCAACATCAAGAACGCCATCAAACCCGTCCTCATGTAAGTCACTTCCCCCCCCCGACTCCTCCCTGGGTTTTTTGGGGCGGGGGAAGCGGGATGCTCCGGCTCCCCTGGGCACGGTGCTGGGGGTGGGGGCTGGATTCCAGGCTGAGCTCTCATTTCTGGATGCGACGAGGAAGGTGGGGTGGGCTAGGTACCCGTTGCTGGGAAACGTCACCCCGGAGAGGGCTTTGTGTCCCTGCCCTCCCCTGGAGTGTTTGCCCCCCCCGCTGTTCCTGGCCATCCTCGGAGCTGCTGGGAACCCCCCGCAGGGTTTGGGGGGGACCAGCACTGACTTTCCCCTCCCTTTCCATCTCCTCCCCAGCCACCTGGATAACCACTCGCTCTGGGAGCCCAAGATCTTTGCCACCTGCTGCTTCAGGATCATCATGTACTCCATCCAGGTGGGGACCCCGGGCCGGTGGGCACCATTTTGGGGACACAACCCGTGTGTGTTTGGGAGTGCTGGTGGCTGCCTCCGTGGCTGGGCTGAGTCTAGAGCCACCGCCGCCGCATCCCGGCGCTGCCGCCACCGAGCGCTCGCCCATGAGCTTGGGCCACCCAAACGTGTCCCAAAAAGGGGCTGGGGACGGGGCAGGGTTGTGGGGGACCCATGGGTGTGCGGGGGAAGCGGGCTGGTGGCTGCCTGTCCTTGAATGCCGCTCCTGGAGCTGATCTCTCAGCCCCCGGGGAGAGAGATCAGCGGGATCTCAGGGGGAAGCGAAGCCCCGCTGAATCCCACGGGCTGCCGAAGGCTCCCACCTTGGGCTCCGGTGGAAAAGCTGCCTCTTTCCAGATCCCTGGAAATTAACCCAATCCCCGAAAAAAAAAAAAAAAAAAAAAAAAAAAAGAGNTTTTTTTTTTTTTTTTTTTTTTCCCCCCGTGTGGATCTCCACACGTGGCTCCCTGCGTGCTGCCTTCCCGCCCTGCTCCCCCCCTCTGCGGGGGCTGCCCCACCTCTGCCGCCCCGCTGCACCCCCTTGGCAATATTCTTCTCCTTTGGGACTCGGCCGAGCCACGGCTCTGCTTGGAGAAGCCTTACAGAAAAAGGGATTGCCTCCCCCTGCTCTCGGGTCTGGTTTTTAATCCCGTAAACTGCCTAAAGCCCTTTTACAGCGCTACTAGACTGGATGAAATCCCGTTAGTGCCTGTTGGGGGTGTAAGGTCACGGTAACTCAGCAGGACCCTTTTGGAAGTATGGACGTGTTTGGGAAACCCTGGCAAAAATCAAATCCCTCCCCCCCCCCCCGCCCCCGACATCCCCGGGATTAATTGTCCCAATTTCCTTAGATCCGTACAGCTCTTTGGATCATTTTTCCCCCGTGCAGACTGCTCCGAGCTCTTGCTCAGTCCTGTAAAACAGGTTTCCTCCAGGTGCCTCCTCTCCTTTTGCATCCAGAGACGTGTTGGAAAGAGCCGGGCAGGGACGCGCGGGCAGGATTTGTCCCCGGTGGCCACGTGGGTCACAGAAACGGGCCGTCACCTCGTGCGCCCGGGCTGATGCTGATGTTCTCCTTCCAGCCGCAGCATTCCCATCTGGTGATCCAGCAGCTCCTGGGGCACCTGGATGCCAATAGCAAGAGCGCGGCCACCGTGCGCGCGGGCATCGTGGAGGTCCTCTCGGAGGCGGCGGTGATCGCAGCCTCCGGATCTGTTGGTAAGTGGGTAAATTCCTCCTCTCCATCCATCTCTTCACCCTTTTATGGCGGTGGGAGCGGTGAGGAGGTGTCAGAGGTTTGGGCTGGGCTCTGGTTGAGCTGGAGCATCCAGTGTGGAGCATCCAGGGGTGCTGGGGACCTGTTGGGTGCCATTTTGGTGCTCCCCAACACCCATGCCCATGTGGAGTGACCTGAACCCAGAGAGCTGAATGCTCTGCCTGCCTGTGCCACGACAGGGAATTCATGCTGTGAATGGAATCATAGAATTATCCAGGTTGGAAGGGACCTTTAAGTTCATCGAGTCCAACCATCAACCCAACATTGACAAAAGCCCCTACTGACCCATGTCCCTCAGTACCACGTCTGCCCGGCTTTGAAATCCCTCCAGGGATGGGGACTCCACCACTGCCCTGGGCAGCCTCTGCCAAGGCTTCACAACCCTTTCCATGAAGAAATTTGTCCCAAAATCCATCCTAAACCTCCCCTGGGGCAACTTGAGGCCGTTTCCTCTTGTCCCATCGCCTGTTCCTTGGGAGGAGAGACCGACCCCCCCTGGCTACACCCTCCTTTCAGGGAGCTGGAGAGAGCGAGAAGGTCTCCCCTCAGCCTCCTTTTCTCCAGGCTGAACACCCCCAGCTCCCTCAGCCTCTCCTCACAAGACTTGTTCTCTAAATATGGAACCATAGAACCGTTTTGGTTGGAAGGTACCTTTCAGATCATCGAGTCCAACCATCAACCCAACATGTCCCGCAGCACCATGTCCACTTATTTGATGGTGCTCCTAGAAGGACATTTCTCTCCTGTCTTGACTGGGGGAGCTGGCGGGGGTTAAAATTCACCATGTGTCTGGCCAAGCTGGTTTTCAACCCATTCACGGGGTGGTGGGAGGTAGAAACCACGCTGTCCTTGGGAGGCGGGGGGGAAACTCCAGCCTCCATCTCCGTGGGGATGACCGCTGCTCTCCTCGGGGGCTGCTCCACCATCTCTCCCTTTCTTGCCCCCCCCCCAAGGCCCCACGGTGCTGGAGGTGTTTAACACCCTCCTGAGGCAGCTGCGGCTCAGCATCGACTACGCGCTGACGGGCAGCTACGACGGCGGCGCCGGCGGCGGCACCAAGATCATCAAGGAGCACGAGGAGAGGATGTTCCAGGAGGCCGTCATCAAAACCATAGGTGGGGCCTCCCCGCGGTGTTACGGTTTGGAGAACTCGCAACGATTTACTGTTTGTTTTGACCATTGTTTTCTCGCTCAACGACCCCTCCCCACCTGGGAAGGGGAACTGGGGAAAAAACGAGGAAACCTGAGGGTTGAAATATAAACAGATTTAATAGAAAAAGGGCTAGATGATTAACAAAAACCCCCAATATTGATCCCAATACTGATATAAAATATCCAAGGATTATACTCAGCCCATCAAAGGAAGATGAGCGCTCCCATCAAGGGACAACCAATGTGGGACACTGGCTTTGGGAGGAAGAGAAGGGCTTGGGGGTCCAGCACCAGGGGAAGGAGGCCTCAGGATGGCAGCCATCGAGAGAGAGAGAGCAAGAACTCCTCAGCAAACTTTCTAATTTATATTGAGTATGATGTTGATGGTATGAAATACCCCTGTTGGCAGCTCGGGGCAAGTGCCTGGGTCTCGCTCCTCCTCATCCCCGCACCTGGGGAGCTCGAAAACACCGAGACCTTGAAAGCTGCACACCAGGGCTGGCTGTACAGTAAATATTTTCACCAATTCAGACACCAGATTCTTCTCAACATGCAGTTTTCCCAAGCATTTGAAGAGACCTTATGTAAAAGTAGAATTACTGGAAGAGAAATGAATCCTGTGGGGCTCAGACCAGGACAGGGTGGGTGACCCCCTGCGTGGTGGGTTTGTGCCTGGTGCCTCCGCAGGATTATTCGGGGTGAAATAAAGTCACCTTCACCTACAAGCAGTGATGGGAAATGGGATTTATCCGCCGCAGGCGTGGTGGTGGGTTATCAGCAGGTGGCATCACAACCCCAGCCATCCGGTCAGAGCTGCCATGAGAGGCAGAGTCCTCTTCCCCCCCTCCCCGGGCAGGAGACATAGGGGAAGGAGAGGAGGGAAAGAGGGCAGACATCAGCCTCCTGCAGCTGCTGGGGATAGAATCATAGAATCACAGAATGGTTTGGGTGGGAAGGGACCTTCAAGCCCCCCCAGTCCCATCCCCTGCCCTGGGCAGGGACACCTCCCACCACACCAGGTTGCTCCAAGCCCCCTCCAACCTGCCCTTGAACCCCTCCAGGGATGGGGCAGCCACAGCTTCTCGGGGCAACCTGGGCCAGGCTCTCACCACCCTCCCACCAAAGAAGTTCTTCCCCACATCTCAGCTCCATCTCCCCTCTTTCCGTGTCCAACCCTTCCCCCTCCTCCTAGGGCTCCCCTCCCTCATCCAGAGTCCCTCCCCAGCTTTCCTGGAGCCCAGGTGGGCCTTGACCTATTCCATCCTGGTTATGGGGTTCTGGCAGGCGGGCAGACCCCCATGGCACTGTGTCCTTTTTCGGGGGCTGCACCTCACATGCTGCCACCAACGCTCTTGTCCCCACAGGGTCCTTCGCCAGCACACTGCCCACCTACCAGCAGTCTGAGGTGATGGTCTTCATCATGAACAAGGTGCCGCTGCCGTCCTCGCAGCAGCCCATCGAGGCTGGCAAAGCTGGGTGAGAACAGATGCCTTCCTCCCTCCTCTTCCTCCCCCCTGCCCTCCCCTCCCTGCCCATGTCCCCTGTGCGGGGTGAACGGGGGGGCTGGAAGGGCTGGGGAGCTCCCGTTCCCACCTTGAGGTGGCCTTTGGGGACAGAGTGGGATGTGGGGGCTTTGTCAGAAAGGCTGAGCATCGAGGGCTTCCACCAAAGGGAAGCCGAGCGGCGTGTGATTCTTATTTAAAATGCTTTGCTGCTGCGAATTTGGTGACAACGTGACGTGCGCCTCGAAATACCGGGGCGTCGAGGAGGGGAAAAAGGTGTTTCCAGGCAGCGGTGCTGCAGTGGGACCCTGCATTTCTGAAAATAACACTTGGGAGAGGGGGGAAGCAACTTCAGCTGTCCCAGGGCTGCGAGGTGGCCACTGGCGAGCCAGGGTTGCCCATGGCTTTTGAGAATCACAGAATGCTATGGGGTTGGAAGGGACCTCTGGAGATCATCTCCTCCAACCCCCTGCCAGAGCAGGGCCACCCAGAGCAGGTTGCACAGGAACGTGTCCAGGTGGGGTTTAGATGTCTCCAGAGAAGGAGACTCCACCACCTCTCTGGGCAGCCTCTGCCAGGGCTCTGCCACCCTCACAGGAAAGAAGTTCCTCCTCATATTTAGATGGAACTTCTTATGTTCAAGTTTGTGCCCATTCCCTCTTGTCCTGTCCCTGGGCACCACTGGGAAAAGCCTGGCCCCATCCTCCTGACACCCACCCTTGAAGTATTTATAGGTGTTGATCAGATCCCCCCTCAGCCTTCTCTTCTCCAGACTAAAAAGCCCCAAGTCCCTCAGCCTCTCCTCATAAGGGAGATGTTCTAGTCCTTTAATTATCTTTGTAGCCCTCTGCTGTCTCCTCTCCAGCAGTTCCCTGTCCTTCTAGAACTGGGGAGCCCAGAACTGGACCCAGTGCTCCAGGTGGGGCCTCCCCAGGGCAGAGCAGAGGGGCAGGATGACCTCCCTCCACCTGCTGGCCACGCTCTTCCTGATGCCCCCCAGGAGGCCATTGGCCTTCTTGGCCCCAAGGTCCCATTGCTGGCTCATGGACATCCTGTTGTCCACCAGGACTCCCAGGTCTTTCTCCTCAGAGCTGCTCTCCAGCAGGTCCCCCCCAACCTGTCCTGCTGGTTGAAGCTGTAGAGCTGAGAAGCTGGTGTGTGGCTTCATGCTCGTCGCTGCCTCCCCCCTCCGAGCCGCCGCCGAGCTTTTATTAGCACGGGTGGAGGAAGAGAAGGAAGGGGGGAAAACACCCAAACAACATAATTGCCTAAGAAGTGTGGGAGCAGCCCGGGAGAGCTATTTGGAGCCGGGGTATCGGCGCTGAAACGTGTAGGTAAAAGGAGCAAACAGATTTCCACTACATTTATCTCCCTATATTTATTTCCGCTATATTTATCTCCCGAGCGCGGTCGGGCTCTTCCCACTTGTCTCTGGTGGGAGGGAGGCTTTGCTGGCTGGTGGGAGCCACCACGCTCTGCTTCTTGCTCGTAGGGGGGGGGGTGATTCCCAATGACTCCCAGTTCCCACACTGGGAGACACACTGGGAGCCCCTCGGCCAGGGCAGCTGTCCTCACCGCAGGGGTAGAATCAGGCTCGTCACACCCAGGATGGCATCACTTCTCCATGCTAGGGTGGTTGTCCAAGGCTGTTTGTCTCTGCGCCATTATCAGCTTCCCCCAGCAGAGTGGTTTTTATCTCATCTGGCACCGCGGGAGGGATGGTGCTTGCTCTGGGGGGGTGTAGGTGACCCTCAGGAGTTTGAGGAGAAGCCTGTGGTTTGGCTGCTGTAGCTCAGTCCCTGGGCAGAGGAAGGCAGCGTGTCCTGCGTGATGGGACAGCCTGGAAATCTCTGCGTCCCCTTCCAGGGCTAGGGAAGATTGGGTTCAGACAGTAGAGAATTGAAGATTCCCTCTTTTTTGCATAAAAACCCCTCTCACGTCGCTGAAGTGGAAGCGTGGTTCATGGTGGCTTTGCAAGAAGCGAGACTTGAGCGAGGAGCAGGGGTATCTCCGTGGACAGGAGGGCGTGGGGCTTCATCCCACCAATCTTCAGCTGCTTAAAAGCAAGGAACCTGCTCAGAGCTGGTGCCTGGTGGCCCTCAAGAGTCGCTGTTGGGATGGGCACCTCCAGAGGTTGGTTCCTGCCTGGAAGTGTGAGTGCTGCCTTGCTCCTGGTGCCTATGGCAGGATGGATACTTAAAATATTCATTATTCCTTCAGCAGCCTTTTTACTGGCTGTTAAATCTGGAGCTCGTTTGCTGGGGACCTTTACAGCACGGCTCTTTGGAGTGGTGGCTCCTGGTCCTGCCCTTTCTGAGGCTTTTCCATCGTTTGGATACAGAAGGAGAGTTGTCTTGTTTTCGCTTGGATTTTTACCATTTGTTTCCTCTTCTCCCTGACAGGGAGAACCGGAATCGGCTGACACAGATCATGCTCCTGAAGTCCCTCCTCCAGGTACGAACGTGTCACCATCCCCGCAGGAGGGTCCAACCCCCACAAGGCCCGTGGGGTCCGTAGCTGCTGGTGTCACCCTCTCCCCTGGGGTGGTTTGGGAAGACCTCAAGCTGTCCTTAGTCTTCTCTGCTTGCATCCCCTCTTTCTTGATATGTTTTAACCCTCTCCAGGTGACACTGGCACATTGTCTCCCTTTCTTTTCGATGCTTGCAGGTCTCTGTGGGCTTCCAGTGCAGTAACATGCTCACAGCGCTTCCCAGCGCCTTCCTGGACAGGCTGCTCTCCGCAGCCCTCATGGAGGATCCTGAGATCCGCCTCTTCGTCCTCGAGATCCTCATCAGCTTCATCGATCGCCACGGGAACCGGCAGAAATTTTCCCCCATCAGGTATGTCCCCAGCAAGGGCTGGGACCTGCAGAGGAGGCTGGGAGCCCTGGCAGGGTTGCTAATAAATCTGGGACCAGATTTTGGGGTGGTTTAATGCTGCAGATCAATGGTCTGCCAAGAGCTGGCTGGATGGGAGGTCTCTGAGAGGCTGTGCCCAGAGGGACATGAGAACGTGCCACTGAATGTCACCGTGGTGGTCAGGAGGTGATCCCAGGAGGATGTGCAGGATCAATAACCTCCTTGAGCGGGTTCATCCACTCCATTGCATCCCCACGGATAGACCTACTGGTCACTGGTGTCGTCCATGCTGTGGTGTTACCTTGGAAGAAGGTGGCTCTAATCCCAGATGGACACATCTCCATGGGGTTTGCTGTGGTCCTGCTCATCCTCTTTGCTCGCACACTTCTTTGTCACCTTGCCTTTGTGTCCCTGAGCACCAGTGCTGTGGAATTGTGTAGTGATTTGGCTCAGCACTCGAATATCTGAATTGCTGAGATGGGTTTTAAAAGCCACCTTTAGTTTCTCCCCATCTCGGTTCCTCCCAGACGGCTCATTCCTGGCCAGCAGCTCTGTAGCTGTGAGGAAATTGTGCCTCCTCCCTCTGGTGTCTGAGTTTTCCCTTCCCCTTGGCCTTTCCTTGCAGCACCGTCAGCGACATCTCCGTCCTGAAGCTGAAAGTGGAGAAATGCTCGCGCCAGGATACTGTCTTCATGAAGAAGGTAGCGCTCAGGGTCTGGGTTCAAGCTGCCCCTGTGCAGACCGGTGTGAGGGCCGTGCCTCTGTTTCCCCAAGCCACGCTGGGTCGTGGAGCACCATGATGCCTCTAAACCTGGGGATGTCCCTGGGAAAAGCCGGTGGGATTCAATCTCCATCGGTGCTCCATGTGTGGTGCTTTCTAGACTCCTAAATCTGCCATTTGCCCCAAGGAACGATGTGTTGACGTCCCAAAAGCTACTTATCAAGTAGTTTTCCAAGTTGCCCGATTTTTATTTATTTTTATTTCCCCCTGCTATCTCCTTAAAAAGCTTCCAGGGGGTTGCAAACTCCTCTGGAGCCAACTTTGAGGCCAAGACGGGATGGGTTTGTCACGTTGCACCCAGCAGGGAGCAGCCGTGCAGCCCCCAGAAGTGTCACAGAGCTGATTTCCCCCGTGCCCTGCTCTGTCCCATGCCTTGCTGTCAAAGCCCTGTGTCTCCGCGCTTTATTTTTCCTCCTGTGGTCTGAGCCGTGATTTGCTTTGGCAACGGAGTCATCCTTTCCCTGGGCTCAGTGCTGTGAGCGCTGGTTGCCAGCCCTGGGCTCTGCTCTTGGACCTCTTGGTGCTTCTTCCCCATCAGGGTCCAGCATCCAAGGGTGAAACACCACCTGAGAGTCCCACCTCCCTCTCCCTAGGGCTTCTTTTTCGGTTGCTTGGTGGCTGGAGGAGCTCTGCTCCCTCTCACGTGGATGGAGCCCCCTTTGTCGGGTCCCTGCTGCTTTTCTTTCTCTGCATTGGTGGCAGTGCTTCTCGCAGGAGGTGACCCCATCCCTCTGTGTCCCCACAGCATGGCCAGCAGCTCTACCGGCACATCTACCTGATATGCAAGGAGGAGAGCAACGTGCAGGCTCACTACGAGGCGCTCTACAGCATGCTGATGCTCATCAGCATTGAGCTGGCTAACGAGGAGGTCATGGTGGACCTCATCCGCCTGGTGCTGGCAGTGCAGGTAGGTAGGGGGGGAGCTGGGGGTCCTCAGCGCCGTGGGGTGGATGGACTGGGATGGGATGGGATGGGATGGGATGGGATGGGATGGAATGGGATGGGAAGGGGGTTGTTTTGGAGTCAGGGTCTTTGAGGAAGTGGGATGGAAGTGCCTCACCTTCTCTGAGGTCCTCCCACCATGGTGGGATCAGACCAACGATGCTCAGTCACCTTGCCAGCCTCTGCCAAGCTCCAAAAAGCCGGGATGTTTGTGGGGCAGGTCATGCCATGAGGTGGATGGGGAACACGCGAGGACCTTATCCATCCTCATCTCATGGGGCTGTGTCTCTGCTGCAGGAGATCGCCCAGATCAACGAGGATAACTTGACGGCGTACAACCGCTGCGCCCTCTTCGCCCTCGGTGCAGCTTACCTGAACCTCATCAGCCAGCTCACCACCGTGCCCACCTTCTGCCAGCACATCCATGAGGTGCAAGGGAGGGTCTGGGGATGGGGCTGCCATCGGCTCTCCCAGCCACCCATGGGGGGGTTTGAGCTTGGCTCCTTGCTTGTCTTCTGCAGGTCATCCAGATGCGACAGAAGGAAGCTCCTTACCTGCTCCCTGAAGATGTCTTTGTGGAGAAACCCAGGTGAGAGCCTGGAAAATCCCTTCTTCTCCACTACCTGCACCTCAAGGATTGGCATCCATAAGACTGTGGGCAGTAATGGGTTTATCAGCCCTTCACTTGCCTGTGTTTGTCCCCAGTCCCACCTGGGGATGGCACAGTGGGAAGGGCATCAAGTGGTCTTCAACCTGTTTAGAACCTGAGGAGGGTGCCATGCAGCCAGGGAAGGGGGTGGCCACCACGGCTTGGGCTCACAGCCAGCCAAATGTGGGGATCAGCTCCACTGGCCGATCCCTCACCTTTTCTGGCAGCAGGTCAGCTGTAGGGTCTGGTGTGTCACCCTGCTGTCCTGCTGTGCCACTAGCTCGAGGATGCCTGCCTTCTGCTGAGCAGGTCCCATCCTTGCTGGTCCTGTCCTTGCTAGCCCAATCTTGGCACTCTTGGTGGTCACATTTGGTGGAGACACTGCCCCCACTGAGTGCCACTGCTCTCTGGAGACATTCCCTAGGTCAGGTTGGTCCTTCCTGAGCTCCTCCGTATCCTCCATGGTGGCTTGAGTGCTCTTCTAGGGCATGGTTCCCCGGGCAGGGGAGATGCTGCCATCTCCGTTGGTTCTTCTCTAACCTCCATAGGTTGAGCAAGAGCCTTGACCGCCTTGGCCCGGAGGTCTTCTTCTGGCAGAGCAAGATCAGTGAGGTGCTGGGTGGCAGTGGGTACAACTCGGACCGGCTCAGCACGCCCTACATCCCCCAGCTGACAGGTAGGCAGCACCCTGGGGCGTCCTGGAGAACTGGGAGGACAGGAAACCAGTCCCTTGCTCTGCACAGTTATTGGGGGGGGGTGAAGTTCTTTGTCTTCCCCCTGGGCCTGATGGTTTTCTGCCCCGCTCTAGAGGGGTAGCTTTGGGGAAACTGAGGCACAAAGCAGTGAGTTGGAATCTTCCTGGAGTTTCCACATGCATGGATGGATGGAAGGAGCTATGAAGGCCACTGGGCTTGGCTCGGTCCTCAGTTCTGCTGGTTTGGATGAATTTGAGTTGATGGCTTAGAGGGACTGGTACCCCGGGGATGGGACATGAGGCTGTTTTCCCCCCTGCGCTCACCCTGCTGCCCCCGAGGTGGCTGCAATTAGCTCTTCTGCCCTTTCTCCTCCTCCTCCCCAGATGAAGATCGCTTGTCCAAGAGGAAGAGCATTGGCGAGACCATTTCCCTTCAGGTCGAGGTGGAGTCGAGAAACAGTCCTGAGCGAGAGCAGGTACCGTGCTCCGGGTGCTGACGGGTCCCAGTCTGCAAGGAGTGTGTGGTGGGTTGACTCTGGATGGACACCAGGCTGGTTGACCCCTCCTCAGCTGGACGGGGGAGAGGAAACACAACAAAAGGCTCGTGGGTCAAGATAAGGACAGGGAGGTCACTCTCCAATTGCCATCACGGGGAAACCAGACTTAACTCAGGGACAATAATTTAATTTATTGCCGATGAAATCAGAGGAGGGTAATGAGAAATAGAAACTACATCTTAAAACACCTCCCCCCCACCCCTCCCTTCTTCCTGGGCTCGACTCTGCTCCCCATTTCTCTCCCTTGTCCCCCGAGCGGTGCAGGGGGACAGGGAATGGGGGTGGTGGTCAGTTCACCACACCTTGTCTCTGCTCCTCCTTCCTCCTCAGGGGAGGAGTCCTCACACTCTTCCTCTGCTTGAGCGTAGAGTCCCTCCCATGGGAGATAGTCCTCCATGGGCTTCTCCAACGTGAGTCCTTCCCAGGGGCTGCAGTTCTTCATGGACTGCTCCAGTGTGGGTCCTCCATGGGCTGCAGGTGAATATCTGCTCCACCATGGACCTCCATGGTCTACAGGGGGATATCTGCTCCACTTTTGGGGAGATTTAAGACCTGACTAGTCCAGCCTGAAAAAAAAAACCCAAACCATTTAAAAAGTGCTGTTTTCCAGGACAGATATCCATGATCTTTAAGGAGAAACTGTGTTTTGGTGCAGGAATGCAGCCCAGGACACCGGTTTGGGGGTTGTTGTGACCCCAGGAGCGTGTCCTGTGCTGTTTGTTGAGCCTCGTCTGCTTTTCCCCTCCCTTTAGAGAGCACCAGCAGAAGAGATCACGTACGAGACGCTGAAGAAGGCAATAGGTAAGTGATGGAGAGGTGTGGATGTATGGGTGCTGTCACCCCTGTGTCACCACGGGTGGGGACGTCCCCAGCCATGGGACCATTGCACCCAGGTCATGGGGCATCTCTGCCTGGCCCTGCGGGTGTCCCTGGGGGACTGGTCCCAAAGCCAGAGGCTGGAGACCCTCCTCTTGGCTTTCTAGCGATGCCCAGGTCCACCCTGTCCTCCGGGGCGGTGGGGGATGTGGCAGGGGGTGGTCTCTGAGCAGCTGAGAGCCGTGTCCCCTCTGCCTCAGTAGACAGCGTCGCCGTGGAGGAGCAGGAGCGGGAACGGAGGCGGCAAGTGGTGGAGAAATTCCAGAAAGCCCCGTTCGAGGAGATCGCTGCCCACTGCGGGGCCCGGGTGAGTCGGGGCTGGGACACCCTAAATCCCCGCGTCCCCTTCTGCTGGGGAAGAGGGGTCTTTGGGGTGACAGAGGGGACAAGCCTTGCTGGGAGCGGCCTCTGGCTGATAACAGTCTCCATCTCTGTCCTACAGGCCACGCTGCTGCAGAGCAAGCTCAACCAGATCTTCGAGATCACCATACGGTGAGTTGGGGTCACGGCAAGCGTGGGGTGCCTGGCCACCAGGCCAGCGCTGGCCCCGGGGCACCAGGACCCACATGCGTCCCCCATCGAGGAGGTTTCATGTGCTGGGGATGGGGTCTTAGCGATGATGGAGGGGGACAAGCGCTGCTGGGAGCAACCTTTGGTTTGCCCCAGTTGCCCTCTGCTGTGGTGGCACTGGGAGACCTGTGAGAGGGCAGGAACGTGACAGCCTCCAGCTCTGGGGCCTCAGCACAGGAGAGACATGGAGCTGTTGGAGCGGGGCCAGAGGAGGCCCCGGAGATGCTGGGAGGGCTGGAGCCCCTCTGCTGGGAGGGGGGGCTGAGAGAGTTGGGGGGGGTCAGCCTGGAGAAGAGAAGGCTCCGGGGAGACCTTGGAGCCCCTGCCAGTCCCTCAAGAAGGGGGGCTCCAGGAGAGATGGGGAGGGACTCTGGATGAGGGAGGGGAGCCCTAGGAGGAGGGGGAAGGGTTGGACACGGAAAGAGGGGAGATGGAGCTGAGATGTGGGGAAGAACTTCCTTGGTGGGAGGGTGGTGAGAGCCTGGCCCAGGTTGCCCCGAGAAGCTGTGGCTGCCCCATCCCTGGAGGGGTTGAAGGGCAGGTTGGAGGGGGCTTGGAGCAACCTGGTGTGGTGGGAGGTGTCCCTGCCCAGGGCAGGGGCTGGAATCAGATGATCTTTTAAGGTCCCTTCCCACCCAAACCGTTCTGTGATTCTATGATTTTCTCACCAAACCTCTCCGTAACCCACCCCCTTCCATCTCTTGTGTTTCAGGCCACCACCGAGTCCCTCCGGCACCATCACGGCCGCCTACGGCCAGCCCCAAAACCNTGGTGGGAGGTGTCCCTGCCCAGGGCAGGGGCTGGAATCAGATGATCTTTTAAGGTCCCTTCCCACCCAAACCGTTCTGTGATTCTATGATTTTCTCACCAAACCTCTCCGTAACCCACCCCCTTCCATCTCTTGTGTTTCAGGCCACCACCGAGTCCCTCCGGCACCATCACGGCCGCCTACGGCCAGCCCCAAAACCACTCCATCCCGGTGTACGAGATGAAGTTCCCGGACCTGTGTGTCTACTGAAGGTGGCCGTGGTGGCCGGGCAGAGCCACCGCTGCGCAGCTCGCGCCGACGGACCCCTCGGGGAGAGACGGCGGACCCTCCGGGGAGTACATCCTCATGCTGGATGGGTGGGGACACGGACACCGAGGCCACCCCAAGATTCGTTGGTGCCACCAAACCCGTCTCCCGTACTTTATTTTGTGACTTTCTGCCTCCGCGGCCACGTTTCGCAGGGGATGGTGGTGCCAGGAGGCTCTGGGGCGACGCGGGGGGAGTTGCCGGGACCTCCCCCTCCCGTTTCTTAGATGTTTTTTGGAGAAGGGAGAGGAGAGACGCTCCGGCTCTGGACAAGAGCGCCTTGGGCATGTACATCTTCCCAGCATAAAACAAACCCCTTCCCTGGGGGAATCCCTCCCCACCTCGTCTGTCGGCCACGGCGGGAGCCCCCGGGAAGGGGCAGGGGTGAAGCTTGGGGGGGTGTAAACGGCAGGAGGGGAGGGGGGGTCTGGGGCCGGATCCTGGGGCAGCAGTGGAACCGAAGCCTGCCCGAGCTGGTGCTGGAGAGGGTATGGTGCCCCCTCCATCTCCCAGCCTGTGAGCCTTCATCTTCCCATTGCCCCATCATCGTGTGACCAGTTCCCACGGGCTCTTCACGGTGTCTTCACGAAGGGTTTGCCCAGGTGGGCATCGTCCCATCCCAGTGCGGGGGCACACGGCAGCCTGGCTGGTTCCAGGTCACTGGAAAACAGGGTTTGTCGGAGAAAACTCACTTATTTTTTTCTTTTTGGTGGGGGAGGGGGGGGAACCCACAAGAGTGGTGCCGTGAGCCGGCTGGTGCGAGTGAGCCCACGTGCGGTGGGACAGGAGGCAGGAGCCACCACCGCGCTGGGGAACATGAACACATTAACCCGCTCTGTTTGTATTTTTTTTGGGGGGGGAGTTGGGTTTTCACCGTTTTGGGAGTCGCCATCTCAAAAGAAATGTTTATTTATTTATTTAATTATTTAATTAATCTGTAAAGAAGCAGAATGGCTTGGGCAAAGCCCCGTCTGAACGTCAGCTGAGCCGTCAACCGCAAAGAGGCCCCCGGCGCCGCAGGAAATTGCTGCCACCCGAGGTGTTTTACGGGGTCTGTTCTTGTGCAATAGGATAAAACTGGATTTGGGGACGGGGCGGGGGGAGAAGGGGGAAGGAAGATGAGGCCGGTGAGAGTTTTGCTTTAGATAGATAGAAAATTGTGGGTCCTCCCAAACCCAAATCGGGAGGTGAATACGGGAGGGAGGGAGAAGAAAGGTGGCTTGGGGATATTTATGGGGTCTTTCTTGCTCCTGAATGAGTTTTGAGTGCACTAAAGGTGAGAGCATGGGCACTGCCTGGGGGTCCCCGGGGTGGGGGGGGGTCTCTCCTGCAGCCCCTTCCCTCCCCTCCATCTGGACACGCTGCTCCCATCTTTTGCCACGTGAAGAAGCTCCGAAGGGTCCGAGGCTGGAGACGTGGGGGCTTCTTCTGCACCGTCACTGGTGGTGGGGGTGAGGGGGGGACAGCAGGGAAACGCAGCCCCTCGGCCTCGCACCAGCTTTGCCACCTCTCGCTGCACGTCTTCAAGCTGTAATTACACATTGCCATCCCTTTTTTTTATTTTTTTTTTCACTTTTTTTTTTTTGTTGTTGTTGTTTTTTTGTTTGTTTTTTTCTCTCTCCCCTGGGTGGCGGATGCAGTTGGTGATTGCCCCCGGGTCACCGCTTGTTTGCGCGGCCGCGCTGTAATCCGGGCTTAGGAAATGATCGAGCTTAAGAGGACAGGAAAAACAAGGGTTTATTTCGGTCCCTGGGCTGGAGCCCGGCACTGTCCCGCTCCCCCTGCCTCGCCTCAGGGTCCCCCTGTGTCTCCATCCCCTGTCCCCAAAGTCTTTTTTGCTCCCCGGGTTATGCCTGGTCCCACCAGAGCACAAATTTTGGCTGGGGCAGGTTTTGGGGTCGGCAGCGGGAAGGGGGAGGGGGCTGCTCGGGGATGGAGAGTTTGCTAAAACCCTAAAACCACTAAAAAAACCCCACGAAAAGTAATAAGAAAAAAAAAGGAAGAGCACTAAAAACTTGTAACAAAAGGCAGTGGGAAAAGCAATTGACCCCCAAATCGCGTGTCCGTGGGAAAACGCATCCAAAACTCTTCAAAAACCACAAAGAAGGTGGGAAGATGAGCCCAAGTTTGCGTGGACTTGATGGGGGGGGCACGGGGACACCACCTCGTGGGGTGCCCACCATCCCTTTTGGGGTGGAAAATGCCCCTGGTCTCTGCTCCCAGGAGCGTCCCCCCCCTCCGGGTCACCCTGGTCCGTGGTACCTGATGGTGGGACCAGGGCTGTCACCTCCCAACTGGCCGTGTCCCCCAGCATGTCTCACCACGGGCCCCTCCGCATTTTTGGGACCCAAAACCTGTAAATGTCATCATTGTTGTTCTCCCCCCCCCCCTCCCCCCCCGACACACACACACACACGGTGTAAGTGACCTGTTTGTACGTCCCATTTAGTTTAGATACTTGTGTACGTAGAGACGACAGAGTATATTTCTATAAAATCATCAATTTAGGTGCATGTGTGCGTTTCCATCTCTGTATTCTGGAGCACTGTGGCGTTTGCGTGTGTAGCCGAGGGCTGGGGGGGGGGGGGGGGGGGGGGAAGGAAGTCATTAAAAAGGGGCCAAGAAGCCCTCGGTGTTTTCAAATGCAGCGTCTTAATGCCCTTTTCAAATAAATGTCGATGTTGCCACCTGAGGGGCTCTGCGGTCTTGGCGTGTTGAGGGCACCCAGGCACCCTCTCTCTGCCCTGGGAGGGGAAAAATGGGGGGGTTGCTGGAGAAGGGAAGGTCTGTGGTGAGGAGGAGGATGGTCCCAGCGATGAGCAAGCTTCCTTCCCCCAGCTCGGCGCCCAGGATCCAACACAAACCGGGCTTCATCTTCATCACCCTGTAAAATTGAGTGTTTCCTCTATCTTTCCCACCCTGTCCTGCAGGAGCTCCCGGGGGAAAGGTCCTGGGCTTCTGCTCATGGTGTGAAGGAACAACCCTAACCCACCTGCCAAGGCCAAAAATGGAAAAGAAAACACCTGGAGAGCTATTTGAGGGGCCAAAATGTAGACGGTGGAAACCAAGCCACGGATGCTCCAACAACGCACGTGCTCCACCAGCATCCCTTCATCTCGTGATGTTGAGGACTGATGTAGGACATCTAAGGAGGGGGGGGAAAGCACTAATGTGAGCCTTGGTTTACTTAAAAAGTACTTCCACCATTTTATACCAAATAAATGGGAATGCATAACCCCCACAGTCCCCAAAAGCCCCTCCAGATGGTGGTGGGTCCATCCCACTGGGGCATCTGCAGCTCTTCTGCATGTGCTTTCCATCCTCAGGTGGAGGAGCCAGCAGGTAAGGTCAGCGTTGAGATATTAATGCTGGTGTTAGTTGGGCAGAGGCAATCGAGGTTTCCTTCTCCACTAAACTGGTTTTAGAATCATAGAATTGTCCAGGTTGGAAGGGACCTTTCAGATGATCATGGAGCCCAACCATCAACCCAACACTGACAAACCCACCACTGACCCATGTCCCTCAGCACCACGTCTGCCCAGCTTTGAAATCCCTCCAGGGATGGGGACTCCACCACTGCCCTGGGCAGCCTCTGCCAAGGCTTCACAACCCTTCCCATGAAGAAATTCTTCCCAATCTCCACCCTTCTTGGCCACCTGGGCTCATACTCTGTTGACCAACACCCCCAGGTCCTTTTCCATGGGGCAGCTCCAGCCACTCTTCCCCCCGCAGCCTGGAGCATCCATGGGGTTGGTGTGACCCGAGCGCAGAACCCAGCACGTGGCCTTGTTGGACCTCACACCATTGGCCCATAAATCACAACATTTCAAACCTGGCCTCCTCCTCAGTGCCCCAACCCAAGGCACCCACACCCCAACCTGCCCCCCCCCCCCGGCTTCACTACAAGAGTCAGCAGCATGGCTTTATAATTAACGAAGCTTTCCCCAGTTCCCAGGCTCTTTGGCATTATCATTTCTTGGGGAATTAATGAATTTACCTGGTGCTGGGGGAGCCTGACTCAGCCCCTTCCCTCCGTGGGTCAGCACCTAGAGGGTGCCACATCTCCCCAGGCTGCCAGACCTTGTCATCCTGTGTCACATCAGCGTGGGGCTCCTCTCCGGGACCGCAACGTGCTCTTCTGGGATGTGCAGGAGCTAGATCCTGCCAAAATGCAGCCCCCAGTGCCCTCTCCAGGCTGGATGCGTTGAGCCCAGCCGTTCCAGAGCCCAAGGACCAGCTTCTGGGGGCAAAAATTGTTCTTTCTCCCCCCTCAACGTGCTCCCCAGCACTTTCCCAACCATGGGTTTGCGTTGGAAGGGACCTAAAGACCATCTTGCTCCAATCCCCCAAACACCAGGCACCCCNTTTTTTTTTTTTTAGAATTCTTTTAATCCGTCATTTACAGTATTGTACAGCTCAGTGAAAATATATGAAAATCCTCCATCGTGCTCCAAACCGGGCACCGTCCCGGCTCCCCGTCGGAGCGGGGGGGATGTCTCTACCCCTACCCTGTTCCCCGGGAGCGGAGCCCTCCGGAGCACTAATTAAGAAGGACATTAACGAGCGATCTCTAAGTGAAACACATGCCAGCGGGACGCTAAAGCTAGAGGGGGCGTCTGGGGGGAAAGGAGGGGGTTGCCCTTGGGGCTCTCCCCCCATCACTGCCCCTTCTTGTAGGCGCTTTTGATGATGGCGTTTTTGAAGAGAGTCACTAGAGGGGTCTGGCTGTGCTCTGAGGTCATGAAGCCCCCGTAGCGCTTGTCCTTCAAGGGCCCGTGCCAGCGGAAATGGCGCATGCGGTAGGAGCCACCGGCCCTCTTCTCCTCCTCCTGGCCTTCTTCCTCCTCCTCCTCCTCCTCCTCGGTGCCGCCGAGCCCCAGCTCCCTCCTGAACTCCAGCGGGTAGTTCTCGGCCGACTCTTCCTCCACCCCGTTGGGGTAGACCTTGATGGGTCTCCTCTTGCGTCCCACCGGCTTTCCCCAGCGGAAGTGCTCCATGGAGTAGGAGCGTTTGCCTTCCTCCCGCTCCAGCCCGGTTCCTTCCTCTTCCTCCCGGTGGGGCAGGGGGTCGGCGGGCAGCGATGCCTGCGGGGGGTTGCCCCCCAACTCTTCTTCCCGTTTGTGCCCCCCACCGCCGCCGCCGCCGCTGCTGCTGTTCCTCCGGCCGAACTTGTTCCAGCGAAAGTGGCTCATGACGTACTTGCGGATGCTCTCGGAGAGGGGCTGGAGGTGCCCGTTCCCCGGGTAGACGGGTGCCTCGGCCGAGAGGTCGGCTCTGCACGCCGTGGTGCACGCCTGCGTGGAATCACGGGTTGGTTTGGGTGGGAAGGGACCTTAAAAGATCATCCTCTGGGACACCTCCCACCAGAGCAGGTCGCTCCAAGCCCCCTCCAACCTGCCCTTCAACCCCTCCAGGGATGGGGCAGCCACAGCTTCTCGGGCCAACCTGGGCCAGGCTCTCACCACCCTCCCACCAAACAAGTTCTTCCCCACATCTCAGCTCCATCTCCCCTCTTTCCGTGTCCAACCCTTCCCCCTCCTCCTAGGGCTCCCCTCCCTCATCCAGAGTCCCTCCCCAGCTTTCCTGGAGCCCCCCTT
>QJSC01024864.1:22210-51491 GCA_003697955.1 Calidris pygmaea
TTTTTTTTTTTTTTTTTTTTTTTTTTTTTTTTTTTTTTTTTTTTTTTTTTTTTTTTTTTTTTCCTCCTAATTTTTGCAGGTGGGAGGGGGTTGAATGGAAAAATCTTTGGCGGGGGGTTGTTTATTCCCGGGGAGCGTCCGTCGCTCCTGCCCTGAGCTCAGGCGTGGGAGGGCTTCGTGCTCCGGCGGGTGCTGAGGATTTGGGTTTGTCTTTTCCCTGGGATAAAAAGGGATTTGCTTGGGGAAAAAAAAAAAAAAAAACAAACCCCAAATCTCTCGGGACAGCCCCCCCCCCAGGCAGGGTGGGCGCAGGCAGCCGGCATCTCTGTGGTGCCAGGGAGTCCTGTGGACTTGCACCCATCTTTTTTTTGGGTGCAAACGCAGTGGGAGAGGGTTTTCCAGCCTGGGGGGGGGGGTGGCTTTTGCAAGGCATGGCTGGGTTTTTGTGGTGTGGGGAGGAAGCGAGGCCAAGCAGGGTGTCACTTGGCCACTCATTTTCTGCACCCAAGTCAAGCCCCAGCCTCTCTGCTCCCCTCGAGCTGGACCAGCTTTGGGCTGTGGACACTTTCCCTGGGGCACAGTAGCCCAAAACCCAGCGGGACTCATGTTTTCTATAGGGTTGCCCTTGGCTAGTCTGTATTTAAGAGCCAGGGTGGCTTCAAGGAAGCTCCTTCACGCACTTTGGCCAAGCACAGGCAAGCGAGAGGGATGCTCTGTCCTAAAAGTGCAGGATATCACCTTGGGACAAGCCTGGGAGGGGGCTGGGGGGGGTGATGGGGGATCCGAGGAGGTCGGAGTGATGGGGAAACTCATCTGGTACTGAGTCTCCAGCCTCCTTGGACGGCTGGCTCGTGGCCGAAGGGCTCAATTCTCTTTTCTCCCACCCAAAAGAGGGTGGTGACGTGCAAACCACCCCTGTGAATGGCTGTGGTTTGGCTAAATCCCGACTCTGCCCTGGGGGGGGTTTGGGGTAAAACCACATCCCAAAACCCCACCAGGCCCCGTGCAGGAGGTTTAGCAGCAGCAGGATGGGGTTCAGAGCTGGTTTACCAGGGTTTGCACAGACTTTTACACCCCACATCTCACACGTTTGAGGCAGAGTCACCTCTGACCCCGCTCATCACCTCCGCTGGCTGCTTTCCACAAGCATCCCAGGGTGATGGCACCGTGTCTTGGCTGTGCATCAAGACCAGGGGGTGATCTTAAGATTTTAAGGTTGGTTTTTTTCCAGTTTTGGAGTTACCCAGGTGGAGAAACGCTTCTGCATCAGGATTTTCCATCCCCAGGATGTCATCCCAAGGTGGCCCTTGAAGGTTGGACCATCCTCCCGGAGCACCTAACAGTGACTTTTGTTGGGTATGGGCTGAAGCAAGAGCTTGGTGTGGGCTGTGAGCATCCCTCCCGCCAGCCCATATGAAGCACAGTTGTTGATTTTGTCCTAAACCACAACAGATTTGCATGTTTGTGAGAAGAACAAACTGCAGGGCACGGCTAAGCCACACACAGAGGTTTGCCCACGATCCTACCAGCTGGAAGTAGATGTGGTCTCGCCTTGGGTGGGCGAAGGATTTCCTCCTCTTTTACTCCACACGCGTCTTCTGTAGGGAAAGGAGCTGCCCCAAAGGCAGCTTTCATGGGAGAGCAGCCCATGAGCAGGACACACTGGGGCTGGAGGGACCCCGAGTGTGGTTGAGCCACTTCATCCAGACATCCGTCTCAGGGTGGAGATGCTCCATCCTGGAGACATCTCTGGAGACCCTCGTCTCCTTCCAACAACCAGAGAAAAGGCTGAGAATAAGCAAAAAGGAGGTGAGTTGTCCTTCAGTGGGCTGCAGAATTATGCATCTCCTTCACAAAGGATACTGGGGTGCAACAGGTTCACCTGAGCACCCCAGGACTGGAGAAAGCCCTCCAGAGAGGGTCACTAAAGAGGCAAAACGCCACAGGTTCAAGGAATGTCCTCTGTGGCTTTTCAGTGTGGTTCACACCTTCTCCGGACCCCCGTCCTCCCCAAACCCATCCCCATCCTGCTCAGCACCCGCAACTGCGTCACCTACCTCTGTCCTCCCTGACAGATCCCCCCGATCTGCAATATTTTTCCATGACGGAGAGCTATTCTGAGGTACTTTATGGCCCAAACCGGAGCTATGATTCCCACTTCAAAGGCTCTTTCATCTTCATTAGGCCAATCTGAGAGGTTTATGTTTATAAGGAAGAGGCGAAATCCGTTTAGGAAACCTCGTTGAGCGGAGCGGCTGCAGGTGAGGGGCTGAGATGAAGCATCTTCTGCCGTGACTTCAGCAGCCTGTGCCGGATGCCTCCGTCCTCACAGCCCGTGCTTTCAGACCTCCCCGCTCCCGGTGACGGCATCTCCCTCGGCAACATTGGTACCCCAGCATCTCTGGAGGATGATGCCTGGAAATTGGGGTGCTGGAGTGACCTGAAATCGGGGTGCCCCCAATGCAGGGCTGTTCCCGGTGTTAACAGCAGGATGCTCATTATATTTTATTACAGAGCTTATTTATCTTTTTTTTTAATTTATTTTTTTCCAAAGGGAGTCCAGTGTGTAAATGATTAGTGGAGGCAGCCAGCTCCCAGGCAAATGAATGGGAGTGGTGGGAAGCCAAGACGACAAGAAGAGGACCCTCCAGCAGGGAAGGAACCCATTAGGAGGAACCTCTTCCTTCCTCTCCCTGAGCAGGGCAGAGCTGAAGGCCATCTAGGACCATACTGTTACACCACAAGAGCAGCATCCTCCAGCTCCTGCTCTGAGTGTGGCCACCAGCAAGGCAAGCTCTTGGGGTTCTGCTCCAGAAAACTGCCCAGACCGTGGAGACCTCACTTTAGGGGTGCCTGGCATGAGATCTGGTGGCTTCATCACCACTTTGTCCCCGTAAGAGCCACACACTCAGGACATACAGCCCTTTCCCAGAAGGGCTGGTCTCGGGGGCGAGATGTCCATGGGTGAATGGGTTCGTTAGCTGCGTAATTTCTGGCCTTTCCATTTTAATTTGGAGAACAGGTCGCACCTGGGTGTGAATGAGCTCCGGGGACGGGTGTGAATGTCACAGCCGCACTCAAATCCCATGGGGCGTGGAGAATCCATCCCACTGGGCTGTAAACACCAGCATCACAGGGGCGAGAGGTGCTCTGGGGCTTGCAAAAACCTTGTGACAGCCACGATGGTCTGTCCTTGGACCCACGCGTCCTTACAGCACAGCTGTTGGGTGCCAAGAAAGTCCCCTTCCCTTATCTGAGGTCAACTCCCTGCAGTGCTTTGCAAGGAGCTGACCTTTCCTCTGTTTGAACAGGTCACCTGGGCTCAGCACCCACCCCTGATTCTGCTCTGGTGGGGTGGGAAGTGGGGCTGAGGACCCTGGCCCATTCGGACCGTCTTCATCTCCTATTTGGTAAAATGGGATGATGGTGGACCCACAGGGCAGTTGCATTAAGGGCTTGTGCAGGGTATGGGTGAGCAGGGACCCAGGAGACATCCAGATGAAGAAAAAGTGAGATCATCACCATAAAACTATTTATCTCCATTGCTTGAGGATTTAAAATCCAGGAGACACCTATTGCTGGTAAATCTGAGTTTTGGAGCCAGTGACCGGCAGACAACCCAAAGGATTAGGGCTGGTTTGGGTGCAATAAATGGAGGTGACCATGTCTGTGGACACCCAGAGGTGTGGTTCTTGGTCAAGGGGTCCCTTCTGAACCTTGGGTCCGTGGCAGTTGGTGAAACACAAGCTGTGCACCTTGCTCTTGGAGGAAAATGCTGATGGTTTCTTGGTTGTAGCCTCTCTGTAGGAGCAAGAGCAGCTCTGAAGTTAGGGACTTCAAGGCCAGGCTGGAGGGGGCTTTGAGCAACCTGATCTGGTGGGAGGTGTCCCTGCCCAGGGCAGGAGGCGGCACGGGGGGGGGCTTTAAGGTCCCTTCCCACCCAAACCATTCCATGGTTCTATGACTGGGACTCCCACCACTGATTCCTTTTCCTCCAACACCTTTTCCTCGGCTCTATTTATACGCTAAAATCTATAATCGTGCCCGATTCTCTCTGATTTGAACCAAAATCGGGCACTTCTCTAAGGAACGGACATCTGTCAGCATTTGAGGGTCGGAACGATGTCACTCTGATATTTTTCCCCCCCCTGTAGGTTTTTTTCTGGGATGGCTTCCAGTGTTCTTTTCCAGCATCCTACAGCACCCCTCGGCTGGGGGCCGCACATCTGGGAAGAAATACCTCACTTTTGATTACAGAAGCAATATTTTGCTATTTGGGTGGGTTTGAGGAACCCCCAACAATTTATTGTCCTTTGGACAATTGTTCGCTCACCCGATGACCCCTCCCCACCCAGGAAGGGGAATCGAGAAAAATCAAGGAGCGTCTCTCACTCTGTTCCAGCTGCTGGTAACAAAAAAAAAGCCCAGTAAATAAATATTGCACCTTGTCTTCAGACCAAATTAATCTCGTTTTGGCTTCTGGAGTTGGAAATTGTCCTGTTTTCTGGGCTGGAAGAGTGGAGTCAGCAAATCCCACAGTTTAGGGGCACAGTTGTGACACTCTCGAGGGGGTGTCCTGTCCCCCCAGAGGGACACCCGTCCTGCCCAGAGCAGCTCCTGGGGTCCCTGCCACCCATCTGAGGACACGGAGGTCCCCCCTGGGATGTGACCACTTCTTCGATGACAGCAGGGCTAAAAGTGCCGGGGATAAATCCTGCCCTCCCTCCGGGACTGGGATTGGGACCGGATCATCCCCCCCTGCCCAGGGCAGAGCCACCCCTGGGGCAATAGAGGGGGGGGGTGGTGGTCAGAAACCCCAAATTGTCCAATCCAACATTTTCTTCCTCATTTAAGCTGTTTTTTCTTTTCTTTTTGAGCCAGATCTACGCAGGGGCACGGAGACACACACACACGTATTTGCACACCCAGAGCCAAATCCCCGATTATGGCCCGTGCCCCTAAGAGGGATTACGGCTTCTTAGAGGCGGGGGGAGCCGGCTTTCAGCAGGGTTTAGGAGCCCAGCGGGGGCTTCGTTCCTGCAACCCGGAGCTCACGCTACGTTTCGGGGTCCCGCGGGGAGGAGAACTGCACCCCCAGCCCTTTCTCCAGCCCCGGTGACACTCAGCCCTGCCCTGTTTTCCTCCTTCACCACGCACTGAAATGGCAGGAGGGAGGAAGAGGATGGGAGGGGGATTGGGGAGGCTGCGGGGAGCCGAGAGAGGAGCAGCCCCCGAGGGGTGCGAACGGCCTCGTTCGCCCCTTCGGGAAGCTGCTTCTGCCCGGGGCTGGTGCTCTCAGCGGGGATTAAAGGGTGAAGGCGCTTAGCAAAGCCCCCGGGCAGAGCCGGATCCCTGCAGGATCCCAAAGCTGGACCCTCGGTCTCCATCCCATGCGCCCAGGCAGGGCATCCCGGGGCAGGGCATCCCAGGGCAGTTTCACAGCCAGGGCTTGGGGCTGGTGGAGCATCTGAGTCCTGGAGAACCATGGCCCCTCTGCCTCAGGGTACGGCTTCCGCTGGTGTTCGTGGAGCGTGATTGCAGGCACTAAAGTTTCCTCTGATTTTGGGGTTCCCTGGTCTTCAGGCACCTCTGAGCTGCCTCTTCCTGTTGATTATTTTATAGCAAATCGCTGATTATTGGCATTAGTGGTGGGAGCTAATTTGGGTCATTGCATTCCTAAGAGGTTGGGGTGGGTAGAGTTGGGTTAGTTTGTCCTTTCCTCCAGGAGACCAAGGCAGGCTCAGGGGTGGAGAATTATCCAGGGATACTTGCTTCACTTGTTTGGGCATTCTCAAGAAATGGAGAATTATTGCAGGTTTTTTTGACGTTTCTCCCTTAAAGAGAGACTGTGCGAGAGTTGGTGGGTTGTTTGCACACTGAGGGCATGTGAGCCGGTGAAGGTTGACCACAGGCTCACCAAGCAGCACCAGGTGATGATGGTGGGGACCTCATCTTCTCCAGAAACTACGGTGAGGAACAGATGGAGTGGGATTTGGGGTGGGAAGACAAGTCGTTGCGTGCCCATGGAAATGGTGTGCATTCCCACATTTGGGAGGAAGCAGAAGATGATGTGCTCATGGCAGGGGAGGATGGAGGTACCGTGGGCTTCACGATGCTGCTCTTCACAGCACGTTGAGGGGACGGATGCTCAACAGCTTCTCACTGGGATGCTTGAAAACCAGCAGGGTGGTGTAACCTGCATCTGTGACATGGGAAAGAGTTGGCCAAGGGGTACCTGGGTCTCTTGGTGTTGGCTTCAGTCAATCCCGGATGCTGTGGTGTAACCTGCATCTATGACTTGGGAAAGTGTTGGCCAAAGGGTTACCTGGGGCTCCTGATGTTGGCTTCAGTTAATCCTGGACCAATGTAGTGGTTGTAGCTGCTGTCCCCCACAAACGGAAGGGAAGGATGACGAAGATGGGCAGCCAAGCACCCAACCTTGGGTCTTTCAGAGCTGTTATCTCTATTAGCATCACCCAGACTCTCATTGAATTTCTCTTCCCCCCCCCACCAGCCCTCCCCGCTCCCCTCTTCACTAAATGCTCCCCAAACAACTCAGACATCAATCGACAGCAGAAGAAATGGCCAGGCTTTGTCTCCTTGGAGAGGCAGCTTTGCAGCGAGCCCTGTCAGGGCGGCCAGCGGCCAGCCGCCAGCGGGGACCATTTTCACATCTCCCTTTGTGAAGGAGCAGCCTTGAGCGAAATGCCACTCGAGGGGCATTGAACGAAATGTACGTTCGCCTCTTCCATGTGGCGCTCGGCGCCCGTCTCTGCCTCTGACGCTAATGATCTGGACGAGGGTTTATTTTATTTTTTTATTTATTTTTTTTTTCCCCGAGGATAATGGGGAAAAGAAAATGAAAGGGAGAGGGGCTGGAGGAGGGGAGGTCAGATCCATTTAGGAGCCCAAACGTTTATGGGGAGAGTGCCTCCTGAGTGGCCGCACAAAGGACCTGACTGTACCTGGCTCCATCCCTCCTCCACCTCCTCTCCCCCGCCACCTCCAGCCATGAAAAGGGGGAACCAGAAGTGTAGGGCCTCTGTGAAAGACGGGCATAATGGATTTCATTATAGACAAGCACGTTAAATGTCTGTCCACTCGTGTGCAATAAAGCAGAAGCTGGTCTTTAGCTAATCGAGCTGGAGGAGCTCTTGGCTGGGATTCGAGAGTGAGATGTTCCCCTTGGTCCCCTGCCTTGATCCATCCCCTTCCCCCTTGCCACCCCGTAAAGAGCCGGCTGTGGGGTGTAATGCATTTTATAGCCATGTTGGTGTCTGCCATCACATCCTTTTCCCTCTCCACTGGCCACAGGGTGGCTCAGGACAAACCTGGAGGGCAAACGTCTACGTCTGGCCAGTGGAACAACTCTTGGGGTGGTGGAGTGGGGTTTGCTGGTGCAGCGGTGGGATCCAGCCCACAGAGAAGTGTCAGCACCAAAAGGGCTTCACGTCCATCCCATCCATCTGGGGGGAAGCTGGGGTGATCTGCTCCCTGCCTGGACTGGTTGCTCTCCTTTCATGAGTGTGCAGGAGTTTGGGACAGCCTCTGCTCACAGGGGGGGACTTGCTGGTGGGACTTGCTTCTTCTCCAAGCCCCCTTGGGTGGTGGATACAGCCCCAGAGATGCTTGCTGTGATGGAGATGCAGAAATCAACCCAGGGGTGCAGCACCATGTCCTGAGCTGGCAGGACTCAGGGGCAGGATGTCCCCCTGCTCTGCCTGGACCAAATTCCTGCAGAGACACAGAAAACAAACAAAACCCCTTCGTCCAACATTTTTACAAGCCGAAAGCAAAGCTGGGGGCTCATTATGGGCTGGCAATCTGTCTGGGACTTCATTTCTTCTGCCTAACCCTAGAGCTGAACTTGGATTTCATCCTCCCCAGGGGAAGAGAGGCTGGATCTACAGGGCTGGACCCAGCTGTGGAGGAGTCAGGGCAGGACGTGGCCCCACCATGGCATGTAGGGTGGGGATGCCCGGGTGTCATGTCATGCAAGCTGTCTCATCCCCTTGCTGGGCGCCACCGGTGGTACAGAAAGGTCCTGTCCATGGGGGTCACAGGTCCTCCAAAGGACCATCTGGACTGTGGCCATCAGGGGTATAGCTGCTGGAGGACTGGTGAGGTTCAGCGCCTCTCCAAACCACCCGAGCAGACATTTGCTAACGAAGCTTCCCTTCTCCAGGCACTTCCTCTGTTTTTGGAGACCATCTGAGCTGGTTTGAGTATCTTCTTTGAGGGAGTCGGTCTGGGAGCGTCATCTGGAAACTCTTTGCGTTAAGGGAAGAAAACCCAACGCTTTTGTCCAATACAGAAATCTCTGGTTTCAGCTCGCATTCCTATGGCTGAGTGATTAGCATATTTAATTAAGCAAGCTTGTTGACATTACTCCCTTGCAAAAGCAAAGAGGAAGCCCTGGGCTGGTGAAGAAAATAAATCACGGCTGCTCCCTGCCCTGAGCCACCATCCATGGCCAGGTTGGGAAGCTCTCCCAAAACTGGGATGGGGCAGGTCACTGCGTGCCGGATGAGCCTCCCCTCTCCCCAAAAAACATTCCCAGGGTGGGATGGGGGGTTCCTAGGGGAGGGGGAGCCAAGGCTCCAGCCAAGGCACCAGCTTAATCTCCCGTACTCTGATAAGGTCACGCCGGGACCTGCGCTCCTCCCTCCCGTGCGTTGTCTGAGACCGGCGGCTCTCTTGGCCCTATTTATAGTGCGGTGATAGGATCAGGGGGAATAAGCATTTAGTGTCCCCTAAATCACAGCCCGCTCCCCATGGCCAGTCGGTGCTCTCCGCTCTCTGCTCTTGCCACCAGAGAGCCCGGCCAGGACTTTTGAAGGTATGTTGGGAGCTGGGGTACCGCTGGCTGGGAGCTGGGGGTGCTGCTGGGGAGCCGTGGCAGCCCTCCCAGTTCCCTGTCCCCACCAGAGTGGGACAGGGATGGCTTTTGGTCGGGAGAAACCTTGGGAGCAGACTCAGAGCGTGATGGAGCTGGGACCCCTGGTGTCAGGCAGGGATTGGGGGGCAGCTCTGGCTGCAAGGGGACCCCAATTTCTCTGGATAAAAGGGACCAAGCTCTGCATTTGTCTTGCCTGGATGGTGGCCAGGCCACCACCTTTCCATCCTCCCTTGGCCCTGAGCCCACCTGGGGCAACCAGCCCACGGGCAGGGCCCATCCAGACTGTCCTGAGGTTGAGTTGATGGTCTAACCCTGCCCAAGGGTGGGTTGGTTGGTCTGGGCTGCCCGTGTCAATGGACACCATCCATTTGATAACTCCATTTATAGTTATATCTGCCAAGAAAGCGCCATCGACGGGGACATGGAGAGAGCCCCAAACTCGTGCCCTGTGTCCCTGGGGCCGTGGGGATGGCTGGAGGGGGCCAGGGAAGGTGGGGGGACCTGTCGGTTTGCTGCAGGTGGGCAGAGCATGGTGGAGAGGGTTGGTTGCTCATCCTTCCTCTCCATCACCTGTGTCCTTGGTCTGGTTCCCATTTCAGGGATCAACGGCGTAGTGGGATGACCCATCAAGGGGTGCCAGCTCCTTCCCGTGCATGGTCCTGCGTGGGCAGAAAGCCCTGAGGGAGGAGCTGACCACCCCCGGCCAGACCTCAGCACCCTCCAAGCCAACCAGCAGCTCTTCAGGAGGCGAAACTCAGCCCACGAAGCTGGTGGAGTGTGGCCAGGAGAGCAGGGGATCTCTAGCTGGAGCTGGTCCCAGCTTGGTGGCCACGGGGTGACACCAGGGATCTATGGGGACAGACGGATCCCGTGCCTGCAGTGACCCCTGTGTCAGGAGCTCTGGGATCCCTACAGTTGCTCAGTTCCCACATAGCTGCAACCTCACCTGCTAGCTCTCAGGAGAAGACCTGGTGTTATGCCCTGGAGACTTCCAACTTTCTCCCCAACGGCGTTTGATGATGAGACACGTGGGGTCATCCCTGGGGACCATCCTCACCTGCCTGATGGAGTTTTTCCCCACCACCAGCTCTGCCAGGGCGGGTTTGCTGTCCCTCATCCTCCTGGCTGTGCTGAGCAGTCCCTCGCTGCAGAAGTCCCTGCCCCCGGCGTACAGAGACCACCAGGGTCCCCAGGAGGGCACGGGCTTGATCCGGTGCGGGGAGTACAGCAACCAGGTGCTGCCCAACGGCCGCTGTAAGATCGTGGCCACCTTGCCACAGGGGGACGAGCAGAGGTGCCCAGACATGTTTCGTTGCACTGACGAGGTGTCCTACTGGCTCCACGAGAACGAGGAACGCAAGCAGCAGGTCCTGGAGCTGAGGGAACTGATCTCGGAGCTGCAAGAGGAGCTGAGGAACCACCGGCACCGCATTAAAGTCCTTGAGCTTCAGGTAAGGGGCTGCCCTTCACAGATCCCCCTCCACATAGGTGCTCGTGGTCCCTCCCCATATTTCTTTCCAGTCCCCATGCAGTTGCATGGGGAGAACACTTAGAAAGGCACTGGATGTTTCACAGCTCTCCTGACCCTGCCTGGCAGCTGGGAGAAGCTGGTGGACAGGGATGCTTCTGGAGCAGCACCAGTGGGTGGGATTCCTCTTGCCCACCTCCTGTCTCTGCCATGCAAGGGTCTCTGTGGGATCCAGCCCATCTCGTAGACATCTGAGACATTTGATGTCTTCTGGAAGATGGGGTGAGCTGCTAGAACTTGTTTCTCCTCAACGGGAGCCCAGGTGAGCCACTCTGAAGCAGTTTTCTCTCCTGTGGGGTACTGCTGGGCTCCTCACCCTGCAAGGAGAACAGAAGGACACAAGGGTGTTCTGGAGCAGCAGGGCCCCAGGTCATACCTGGGTGACTCCGAGTGGTTCATACCTGAGGGACAGTAGCAGCGACCTCTGTGCCACCAAGATACTGCCACACTCAGAAAGGGGACATCCTCTGAGATCTTTTGAGATCATTTGTAGAGAGCTTCAGACCTCGAATGGAAAAGACCCCGAGCAACCAGTTTGGAAACTGACCCTTCTTTCTCCAGGGGCGTGGGTTGGGGACCTCCAACCATTTCTTCCAACTTGTGTTTTTTTTCCATGAGTCTTAAAAACAAGGGGATGGGAGGCCTGGAAGAAGAAGCAAGGAAACGAAAACTGGAGGGTTTGGCAATGAGTACGTCCTATCACCCTCCAAGTGCCAGTGGAGGGGAAAAGCAAGAAGTGAAGCAGTGGCCAGAGTTACAGCTGGATGGAGGAAACCAGAGGCTGTGGAGCTGCTTTTCCTCCACTCCCTGCCGGATTCGGCACTCTCCCGTTGGGAGTTCTCCCTCTGCGTTGGTCTGGACAATTCCCAACGCCTGTGCCCCAGCCTGGGAAGCTGCTTTCCCTGAATTCCCCGCTGTGTCAGCCTGGGGAGGTCTCCTCCGCTTCCCTTCCTCCCACCGAGGAGCTCTTGCTCCCTTAAATCCGCCTTCATAAATCAGCCACGGGCTGCTGCTGGTTGGTCTCCCTGGGGTTTGCCATCACTTATTTCTCCAGGAGCTCAGGCGTGGGCTCGTCTGCCCGAGCGGAGACGTCTCTCTCTGAGCTCAGCATCCCTTTCCCAGCCGAGGGAGAGCCACAGGCTCTTCCAGGTCACAGCTCCTCTCCGCCTGACGGGGACACCCGAGTGGGCTCAGAGGGGTTGACCCCTTCTCTGCCGTGCTTCCCTCCTCCCAGGGCAATTTAGGGAGCAAAAGGAACCCCTTCACCCGTCTCTCCCTGTCCGTTCACAGTCCTATTGCTTTTCCACAGGTGGGGAATGCAGAGAGTAGGGTCCTGGGGTGCAAAAAGACATCCCCGGTCCCACCGGAGCAGAGGGATGGAGGGGTGGGAGCAGCAGCACCATCATCATGGTGGTCTGGCCGTGATGTTTTCGATCAACATCAGGGGAAAAAAACCACCCAGGTATCAACTGTGGAGGAGGAGACTGTCTGGGAGAAAGCAGCACGGGGTTTACCGGGAGATCTGATGCGTGGGTGAAGGGAGCTGGAAGAAGCCGGTATCAGTCACAGCTCACAGAGCAGGTAGAGGGGACGGGTGATTTATGGTCCAGCCAGAGATATTGCGGTCCTGAAAAGGGAAGGACCACGTCCTCGCAGGCCATCGTTCCCACTTTGCTGCCCCTGCCTGTCCACCGGCTCTGGATTTTGGGATGTGGGCTGGATGGGCTCTTGGCAGGGTCATGCAGGCAATGCTCCAGCAGCATCGGGAAGGATATCGTAAAGCCGTTAGTCACCACTACAATAACGCAGCAGCAGTGATGCCATCTCCTGGGAACAGCAAGCCAAGGTGTGTCCTGGCAGGAACAGGGACCCAGGGTGTGAGTCGGGTTCTGGGAGCAGCTGGAAGGGAAAAAAATGTAGAATAGTAGAATCACAGGATGGTTTGGGTGGGAAGGGACCTTAAAGCCCCCCCAGTGCCAACCCCTGCCCTGGGCAGGGACACCTCCCACCAGACCAAGTTGCTCCAAGCCCCCTCCAACCTGCCCTTCAACCCCTCCAGGGATGGGGCAGCCACAGCTTCTCGGGGCAACCTGGGCCAGGCTCTCACCACCCTCCCACCAAGGAAGTTCTTCCCCACATCTCAGCTCCATCTCCCCTCTTTCCGTGTCCAACCCTTCCCCCTCCTCCTAGGGCTCCCCTCCCTCCTCCAGAGTCCCTCCCCAGCTTTCCTGGAGCCCCCCTTCTTGAGGGACTGGAAGGGGCTCCAAGGTCTCCCCAGAGCCTTCTCTTCTCCAGGCTGACCCCCCCAACTCTCTCAGCCCCCCCTCCCAGCAGAGGGGCTCCAGCCCTCCCAGCATCTCCGGGGCCTCCTCTGGCCCCGCTCCAACAGCTCCATGTCTCTCCTGTGCTGAGGCCCCAGAGCTGGAGGCAGCACTGGGGGGGGTCTCCCCAGAGCGGAGCAGAGGGGCAGAATCCCCCCCCGACCCTGCTGGCCACGCTGCTGGGGATGCAGCCCAGGGGGCGGGGGGCTTGCTGGGCTGCCAGCGCATGTTGCCAGCTTGTGTTGATCTTCTTGTCCACGAACACCCATGAGGGGACAAGGAAGGGCAATGCTGATGGAGAACCAGCCTTCCTCTAGTTCGGATGTGGGTCTGGGACTGCCGGACCCTTCGAGAGGGATTGGGGAGCTCCGTGTGGAGCTGTTGCGTTGCCCAGGGGAGGGACGGAGGGTGTTCCCAGGCTGCTGTGGGATTTTGGAGGTGCTGTTCAAGGCTCGCTCTGCCATCTAATGGACAGGGAGCACTGAGCAAGGGAGACGAGCGTGTCTGCAGTGACTGCATCTGGGGCATGTTCCAGTATCACACACGGATGGGGTTGTTGCTGTTTGCAGGACACCAACCGTTGCCCAAAAAGCAGGAGGTGGCTTCATCATGCAACATGTAGATAAGCTGTGGAGCTCCTTAAGAAAACATTAGGTGGTTCCAGAGCAGAATGGACAGCTTTGGGGGAGGAAACTCCAACGGTAATCATTAAATACATCAAGGCCACATCCATGTAGCAACGGGTTGCAGACTTGGAGGGTGTTTGGAGAGGAATCCTATATTCTTGGCCTGCTCCTGCACCCTTCAGCTTTCCTGTGCATGCCCTGCCTGCCCCAGAGCCTGACAATATCAAGCTGCCTGTGGCTCCCATGGTGAGCTGGGGCTGGAGGGTGAGGCTGAGGGTGCAGATGCCATCCTTGGGGTCCTTGGTCTCTGTTGGTGCACGCAGTGAGTGCTCCTCTTCCCTCTTGCTCCCATCCCTGGGGGTCCTGGGTCCACGTCCATGACTCTGTGGCGGTCTCCAGGCATCTACCCCGTCCCACCTTTCTCCTTGCCCGCAGCACGAGGAGGCGGCCGGCCGTAACCACAGCCTGGCCCAACGGGTGCAGGACCTGGAGCATCGGTACAGCGAGGCCAGCACCCTGCAGCACATCCAGGCCACTCTGCTCTACGACATGCAGGCGCAGATAAACAACATCTCCGTCCTGACCGACTGGGCCTGGCGCAATCCCACCTGCCTCGGCCCCGCCGAGATGCGGCTGCAGGAGGAGATGCACCATCCAGGTGATGCTGGGGAGCTGCTGGGGAGCTGCTGGGGCTGGCTGGGAGGGGGCACTTCATCCTTATAGGTTCTCACAAAAGGGTTATGGAATCATAGAATGGTTTGGGTTGGGAGGGACCTTAAGGTGTCCCTGCCCACGGCAGGGGTTTGGAACAAGATGGGCTTTGAGGTTCCCTTCCAACCTAAACAATTCTGTGCTTCTCTGATTCTATGATTTTGGTGTTGCCATGAAAAAAACCAGTCAAACCGAAGACCGTCCCTCAGCCGCAACATCCTTAAGCGCAGATCTGTGCTAACGAACCTTATCACTAATAAGCCGCTGCACTCGGGCATGAAGCCATTGTGCTGCAGAGGTTTTCATCTTCAGAAGCAGCTCTTAATCTAGGATTATTTGTCCAACTCTGCATTACCATTGCATGAAAACCATGCTGGTTTGGGTTGTTTGCCCTAAACTGGGCACTAAACACCGTGTCTCTCTGCTCTCTCGCTCAGAGGTGAAACACGGCAGGAACTGCCCCATCGATTGTGCTTCCGTCTACTACAACGGGCTCCGGCGGTCCGGGGTCTACAGCATCATGCCCTCAGTCGGAGGGATGCCCATTGAAGTGCTGTGCGAGATGGACACGGAAGGTACTGCAAGAGGCACCTACAACGTCTTCCAGCAGAACTTTGGGTGGGATTTGTCTAACCGGAGAGTTGTATCTTATATCTGAATTATTCTAAGACTACTTTATAGTCAGTGAGAGCAGCATCTCCAGAAGGACTCTTCTCCAGGGACAGAGGACTTGTCCTCTCTGCTGGCTAGAGAAGGGGTTTGGATGAACGGTTCAAACCAGACATTATGGCTGGGATTCAGTTGCCTAAATACAGGCATTTAGTGCTTTTTGACATATCCTCAGGCATCCAAGATATTCGCAACACACTAGTGGATATGACACAGGGCTTAGGGAAATAGAAGCCCTTCTGGAGTAGTAGCTAGTCACTGAGGGGTGTTTGGAGAATCCCTGGGTAGCTGTGGGGGCAAAATTAATTTGCAACACTTGAGTTTTGGAAGAATAATGGCAACTGTCAGGGAGATGGGGCGTTGGGTTGTCAGTTCCTTGTGCCATGGATTTACTCCAGCCTGGATGGTTGTGTCACATCCACAGACCCCTTGCCGGAGGAAGGGGTTCAGCTCCCCACATGTAGGCATCTCACCTTCTAGAGGATCTACAGGTGTTTGCAGCTTTGGGATGCACGCGCTCGTTAAGAACCAGGCTGTTCAGACAATGTGGTCTCCGTTATGTCATTACTATTATTTCCCTGACCATCCACACGATCTTGGACGCTGTAGAGTAACAGGCTGTACAAACAGCAAACAAAAAGATGGCCCAAGTCCCGTCCCCCCATCCCACCCCGCCCCGAGCCTACAGTATTGGAATGAAAGGAGAGAGGAGAGAGGGATTTGGACAGATGGGAGAGCAGATGGAGACAGTGAGACAATACTGAGAGAGCTCGTCTGCCTCTCTGGTGCTTCAGGAACAGTACATAACAATCTCCAAACTCCAAGATCTCTAGTTCATTCCAGTCCCAAAACATTAGCCTCCTGGAAACCACCATCTCTTTCCCTCATTTAAAACCACCTCAAGGTCTGGAATGACCCTCTGGCAGCCAACAGGGGAACACCATCATGAACCAATACAGGAGAGGTGGGAGACTCTGTCCATGAGCTATGACGGGCATCATGTTTTTATGCCCATGCAGCAACTAACACTGTGTTTTGCCCATTGGTGGAAGGACACATGACAAGGAGACACCTTGCTGAGCTGCAGATGGATCCTCAGAGGTGATCCACCAGTAAAGGGTTTGTCTGGGACCCTTGCATGCTCCCTGGAGACTCCCATTTTATCTTATCTTTTTCCTGGCAGGTGGGGGCTGGACGGTCATCCAGAGGCGTCAGGATGGCTCAGTTGACTTCAACCGGACCTGGAATGAGTACAAGGAGGGCTTTGGGGACCTCAACGGCGAATTCTGGCTGGGCAATGAGAACATCCACAAGATGACGAGCCAAGGGGACTACTCTCTGCGTATCGACCTGGAGGACTGGAACAACAAGCACAAGCACGCCTTCTACCAGGTCTTCAGGTAGAAAGTGTGATGGCCTTCCCTGGTTCTCATAGACGTAGCTGAGTCAATGCCGTGAGACCTTCAGGCATGGGAACCCCGTTGTGGTCAGGGTGACTATGTCTAAAGAGCTCTTCAACCTGGTCCCAGGCTGTCTATCCTTTCATCCCTACCTGGATTTTCCACCAATTTTTGCTCCGGGTTGAAGCCTGGGTGTGAGCTAGCAAATATGCCACATCATTTGGCCATGGCCAACATCCACAGCCCCAGGCTAAGGGAGCTGTAGGACCCAATGGACAGTCCCCAGCAGCTTAGGGGTATTTTTTATTGCCAGAATTATTGAGCTCTATGTCAAAAGTAGGGTTTTGAATCCCTGGGCAGGTCCTCCAGCATCTTCCTGGTTTAGAGTTGTGTTTTGATTTTTACCCTCTCTACTCATGGCTTTTCCTTGCTGGGCCTGAGGTGACGTCCTTTAGTGTCTATAGCCCTTCCTGGTGTTTTATTTGTCCTTACCACATCCTTTCTTAATCAGGGATGACCCATCTAGACCGTCCCAGATGGACTCCTTCCCTGTCTCTACAGGAAATGCTTGTGGGTGACTGTGGGAGGATGTCCAAGGGATCACTGCACCTGATGGACACTTGAAGCTCGAGGGCATTGAGTAGAGCCCAAAATTGCTGAAATTGCTGGGTGAAAAAAAATAATCCCATTGCCTGAATGTGCTCTGGAGGATCGTCCACCAGCAAATGTGTGCTCTGACTGGTCACCCCCGACTTTCCTCATCAGACGTCATGTGCAATGGCAGTGACCTTCAGCCTTTGCTAGCCTAGGGGTAGATTACTAATTAGCTCAGTCCAGGTGAAGAGCAGGGTGCTCGTTATGTGGAGAGGGGGCAGTGCTGTGTAATTAAGGCCTTGCCAAAGCTGCCGCAGCCCTTTGTTGTGGTTTTAGAGTCACGGTCTGCCCAGTCCCACCCTCTAACAAGTGCCCTGAGTCATGACAAAACCGTGCACATCCCACAGAAGGGAAAAACACAACATTTTGGGCTTCGAGAGGTGATGAATCACAGCAGGGAGGCCGGCCAGAGCTTCTCGATGATTACTAGGTGTCCCCACCAGGAAAGCAGCGTCCAGGTTGGAAAGGAGACCCAAACACTCCCCATTAAACGCTCCCACCTTCGTTTCTCGCAGCATTGAGGACGAGGCAAACGATTACCGCCTGCACGTGGACGGGTTCAGCGGGACGGTGGAGGATTCCTTTGCCTGGTACCACAACAAGAGGAGCTTCAGCACACCCGACACGGGGAACATCTGCGCCGAGATTTCCCACGGAGGCTGGTGGTACCACCAGTGCTTCTTCTCCAACCTCAATGGGGTGTACTACAAGGTAAGGTGGGAGGATGAGGTTGCAGATGTTAACAGGTGAGGTCCAAGGCTCGGAGGAGGCTGTTGGCCCTCACAGCCGTCCTTCCTGGCTTGACCAGCCTCTGCTCTCCAGGGAGGGAAGGAAGTGAGTGCTGGGCACCAAGGCAGCCCAACCTTTCCAGGGCCATGGGCCAGACATGGGTATTGAGACACCTCTTCACGCTGGGGTTTGGGACTTCATGGTGGAAACTTGTGGTGCGGGTGACTCACACAGCCTGAGACGGAGGGATGCCAGCTCCATTGGGACCATTTGAAAAATGTTGGGTTTTACATGCTCTTTTTACCACGTTGTCATGAAGCTCTTTGCTCCGGTGTTTCAGAGCAATCAGTTTTCCCATGCCCCCATCCAGATGAGGCTGCTGTGCATTTTCCACACCTGACCATCCTTCTTTCTCTGCCTCGCAGGGCGGCCGATACTCTATCAAAAACCGCAAGGTCCTGGGGCCGGATGGTATTGTGTGGTACTCGTGGAAGGACACAGACTACTACTCCCTGAGGAAGGTGGTCATGATGATCCGACCACGTACTTTCCGGCCTCACCTCTCCCCATGAAGGACCCTGGGATGTTCTTCGCTTCACCTCACATCGAACAGTGAGATCAGAGGGCTGGGAATAGTTTGCTGTGAGCAAAAACTGATGCTGGAGATCCCAGAGGGACTGAGCCACCATGCCTGTTGCTGCCTGTTTCCTTCGGAGAGATTTGAACCAACCGCAGAGGTGCCAAGACCTTCAACAAGTGTTTGGGTGGTGAAAGCTCTCCTAGAAACATGGAGGTCATTGCTGAGAAGGGCTTTTCAAAGGCAAGTGTGTGTGTGGCCAAGTGGTTCACAGGGTTCAGAAGAGTTTGTTACACCTGGTTCATTGGCAGTTCTTGGTGGGCTTGAGCATCCCCAAAGCTTGAGACTTCATCTGTTGACCGGGTGATGGGAGTCAACCGCATGCTGAAGTTGGACCTTACATTGAATGAAGACATTGAGTGCTTTGACTCCCAATCCAATGGTATTTTAGAGAGAAGCAAAGAACCAGCAATCCAGTATGAGTTTTCCAAACAGGATGTGATGGAGACCAGTTCTTGTGCCGTATGATGAGCCTCTCTCCAGTCTTCTCAGAGTTTCTCCGTTCACATCACTGCCTCTGCAGGCACACCACCCCAGGGATGTGCTAGGGTGGCTCCAAGGTGCTGAGATGGCCTCGAGGAAAGCCAGGAGACCCAGCATGCATCGCCCAGGGACGGTGTCATGGGCAAATGAGGAGGAAGGTCTGCAGTGGCCCTCACCTTCTCTGGCAGGGATTGTGTTACGCACGTGGACATTAGTTAGTTGTGATAATAATACTCCAAATGGAAAGATTTAAAAATAAAAAATGTGGAAGGTTTTCCATTTTCTATTACATTTTCACTTTTCCATCCTTTCTCTGGCAAAGAACTTTGGATGAATTTTCTATCCACCCTGAAAATGGTCTGCAGGAATGATCAGACATGATTTTAAGTCCATTTTTTACTGCCTTACTCTGGGTAAAGAGAGTTCGCTGTTGCTGTCTTTTAATTTTCCATTTGCTGTTGCAGCGAGAGACCCTCCTTTTTTCCCAACTTCACCTTCTTGCAGGATCAAGCGATGGAGGCTGGGACTTGGCCTCAGCCCTGATTGTGTTTGGTGATGAATATTTAATTAAATTACCTTTTTCCTGTTTCGTGCGCGCGGATGAGTTCAAAGAGGGTTCAGTGAAGGGGAAAGGCAGATGCATTAGAGACAAAGCACCCAGTTCCTCCCAACTGCTTGTCTCCTGCTGTCTCCCTGGTGGTTTCTGTAGCTTTCACACTGCTCTGGACTTACATTTTGCCTGGAACCTCATCACAGAACCATTCTATGATTCTGTGATTTTTGTGGGCAAATCAGGCAGAAAAGTTACCTTCCAAGCATTCTACAAACTAATATCCCCAAGATTATTTGTCCTTTCCCCATGCCTTCGTGTTCTGCCTGGAGTGGTGTTCCCAAGACATGTTGGATGGTGTTTGGGAGTTGCAATGGCGCTGCTCTACGCCGCTGTTGGACCATCACTTGCTGTGAACATCTAGGCACTACCGGGAGGAGGGAGGAGAGCTTTCTTGCCTCATGGAACTCACACCTCAGATACAACACCATCCCTGCAGGGTACGACCTTCCCTCTTTGGACTGCAGGCATTCAAAAGGCCATGGTGTCCCCTGGTAAAGCAATACCCTACCAAGAAACTAATAAATCACTTGAATAAGCAAGGAACCTAATTAGCTAATGATTGCACTGTCATTATTAATCTACAATCAGATTTTGCACATTATTAACCACAATGATAAAGGTATCACCCTTAAATCTTATGATTGACATCTGTCATGTCTGCTCTGAGGGACACTTGAGCATCCTCTGATATCCAGGAGGTGCGACTCACAGCACAGGTCTTGCTTGGGCTGGGACTTAGGGATGGGATTGCATCCGGCTTTTCAAACGGGAGACGTGGGATCAGGTGCAGAAGGTCTGTCCAGATCTCAGCCATGAAACGTCTCCTTGGAAAGTTCCTTGAAGGCACCAAACCTTCATTTTGTGCTTTCTCCTTGTGCGTCCTGGCTGTGCCTGAGAGATGGTGCTTCAGGAGAGGACTCCGCCATGTAGGCAAGGACTTGGTTTCCATGACATCTGTTCTCCTGTGTTTGGTGGAGGATGCCCAGGTGTGAGGCTCTGAGCTCCAGCCCCTCACCCAGGTGAGGGTGTCTTCTCCCATTTGAGACTTGTGGGCTGCCAGAAGCTGGCACATAGGGTGGGCAGAGGTGACATGGGACCCACAGGACCCTTGGGAACCAGGTGGGAAACCCTCACAGCACTTCAAATGGCTCTGTGTGGAGAGATGAAGGTATGTGGTAGACCAGCAAGGCTAAGAGCAGCCTGACTCCCATCTCTGCAAGCCCCAAATCCAACCAGATGGTTCCTCAGTTCCTCCCTGGATGGAAGGAAGAGAAGTGGGGCAAACATTTGCAAAAGTGGCTCTGCTGCAGAAAGGGAAGGCTAAGCCTGGACCCCTGGGTGCTCATGTCCCATAGCTTGCAGGAGATGGGACAGGGGGACACCTCCCCTGCCTCTCCCCCCTGTATGGGGCTGACAACCCTGCTGGCTTCCCCTGAAGGAAGGTGATGGTGCTGGTCCAGGTGCCTGCTGGGTACCAGGCTTTGGGCAGGGCACAGAGGTGTTGTTAAGCAAGAAACTCATTAGAACCCATCAAACGACTCTGCACATGGCACTGGGGGAGGAAAACATGTTTGTCCCTCCACAGGACACGGCTCCTGACGGTGAGCCTGGCTCCTTCTTCCCCCCTTCCTCTTGCCCCTCAAACTAACCCCGGCCTTGTTAATTTGGCTGACCCCATTATAGTGCTGTCCAAAGTGACGTGGGGCAGGAAATCATGTTGACAGGAGCCTCATTGAGTGCAGCCACGAGCTAGACACCCCGCTGGGTCCTGGGCACTGGTGCACGAACCCGACAGCCCTTGGAGACCCCCACACACATGGACATGCATCATTCCAGCTGAGGAGCAGCCACCGGCACTGTGTGTGTCTCGCTGGGGGAACAGCTATGTGACCTGGCGTTGTTTTGGCTCACAGCTACCCAAGAAAGAGGAAGGTCCGAGGCCAGTTTCCACCTGACATGTTGGGTCAAGACAAGTATTTCTGTCTTTGTGACAATCAGTTCTCATTGTGTCTACTGGAGATGGAGAAGGTTGATGAGGGCCACCAGCCCATGGTCCCACGGGTCTCCAGTCCCCATGGCTGGGAAAGGCATCTGAACTGAGACTGGAGGAAAGGCAAGAAAGGGCTCGTGGAGTGAGGGTCATCGAATAATTTTTCGTGAGGTGTCCATGGCTGGAGAACTGGATCTTCAGACACCTTAGGGTTGGAGAGAAAGAGCTGGGGAGGGAGAAGAACAGGGAAATTAAACATGAGCTATTCTAAATCACAGTGCTGAAAATGCTGGAAAGGAGATTAAAACTTAGTCATTTTAGGGAGGAGATTATCCCAGGTGGTTCTCTGTGATGGACAAAAAGCTGGATGCAGGAAGAAGATCCGGATCACCTCTCTCTTTATCCGAAGCCACCATCATCCCTCCCCCTTGACAGCAATGAGAGAAAAATGATCCTCTGAAGCCTCGCTGCAGCATTGACCATGTTCATGAGGATTTAGGCCATGGAGCGGATGATCTGAGATGCAGATAATTATGGGTGGGGTGGGATTCTGCTCCAAGTGCCTGGAGAGAGTCAGAAGTTTTTTGGATGGGCATCCTGACACCCTCTGCATCATACTTTGCCTGATTTTGACTCACCCTCATCTTCTTCAGATGGCATCCTCCAAACAGCCACCTCTGATGGTGTTGGTGTCATCAGCTGTACCCCCAGCATCATCTTCTTACCCTGGGGCCCCATTTTTCTCCCACGACACCCACTGGCTTTTCCCCAGGGAGAGCTGTGCTCTTCTGGTTCTGCTCCCCGTTTCTCTGCCACCCTCCTCTAAGCTTCTGGGTGCATTTTAGGGCTCCTTGGAGGAGGATCTTTTAGTCTCTCCCTATTTTTTTCATCCTCGGACCAGCTTGGGTGCCCCTTTCCATTGTGTCATGGTTCCTGCATCCCTTCATGCCCATCAATACACATGGAACAAGCTCTTCTGCTCTCCCCAAGTCCTCTCCCACATGGCTTCTAAGGGTTGCTAAATCATATCTCACCAGTTCCTATGACCATCGTGGACTCTGCCACCTCAGCGCTGACTCCATGTCCTTTTTTGCATGGTCTGTTTTGATATGGACCCTTCTCTGTTGCACTTGAGCATGATGAGAACCCCTGGGCATGGCTGCTGTGTTGACAGGGAGGTCTGAGTCCCCTCCTGGGATTTGTCCTAATGTTGGCACCAAATCCCACACCTGTGAGACCACCAGCTCCTTAGCTGAACACCCACAAAGTACTTCCTAGTCACAGCTTGGGATGAGGTGTTGGTGGTGTCCCAAACCGCCCTTGTATCACCAGGAGGTGCCATCACTGAGGCTTCTCAAGGTCAGGAGGACCTCCTTAGCCCAGATGGGAGTAGATCAGGTCAGGGAGGATCTCCTTGGCCCAGAAGGAGTGGACTCTTGGGCCTACTGGGTGGCTGGTCTGAAATGTTGGTGCCATCATCTCCCTCAAGGCTGAGCAAAGATGGGAGAAGAATTAGAACCACTTTCTCCTTAGGGTTGGAGACCCTTTCTCCGTAGGGTTGGAGACCCTTTCTCCGTAGGGTTCTTCTTAGAACCTCCTGAGCTCCTCTCCTGGCACTGGGGACATGATGTTTTTCTTTTGTCTACTCCGTGCATAGACCAGTGGGTCATCTGGCCTCAGCGTAGACCTTGGCACGTGTACATACCCACCCCCCCCCCAAAAAAAAGCCACACACAAGACACTGCACAAATCATGAGAAACCAAAAGAAATGCCAAGGCAGTTTATTTACAACCGTTGTGTACAAAAAAAGGACAGCTCGTGCCACAGTAGAACAGCCCCCTCCATCTCCTTTACCTGCTGCCCTCTTCCATGCTCCCCCACCCCACCCCAGGGTGGTCCCCCCCAGGGCCTCTGGGGTCCAGGTGAGCATCTCGTGGCACAAGAAGAGACATGGTTCCCTCCAGACCCAAACCAACGCTTGGAAAGCCTTGTGTGGCCATAGTGGGGATCAAACCCTCTGTTAGCATCAGGGTTGGAGGCTGATGAGATGCCAGGGCATCGCGGCACTGGGACCACCGGGAGAGGAGGGGACACACACCCACCCCCCTGGCAGAAAGCAGAATTTCCACCTTCTCCCACTGGGAAGGATCTCGCTGCAACCTCTCTGCTTCGCTCGCCCTCCCTGGAGGCAAAGATCACCCAGGGGATTGCACAGAAGATCCCACAAAGCACCTCCTACGCTGGTCATGGCTTGGGGTGAGGTGTTGGTGGGGTCCCAAACCACCCTGTGTCACCAGGAGGTGCCATCACCATCCCCACGATCTCCCTACGGCCGTTGTCTTCTCCTGCTCTCCAGAGAGGCACCTCCATTCCACCTCTGGCTCTCCAGCCTGGGGTCCCCCAGCTCCTCTTTCCCTTTGGATATTCCCCATCCCTTCCATGACAGTTTCCACAGCCCTGCCCTCTTTTCCTCTCCTGCTCTTGCTCTCCATGGGGGTGATCTCCCTTTTCAAATAACCACCTCTGAAAGCTGATGGCTTTCCAGCTGCTCGACAGCAGAAAAGGGGATTTCATCCAAGAGTTCCCAGAAAGATGATTCTCGGGAGATTCTTACCAAAAAAAAAAAAAAAAAAAAAAAGGCAGCTCTTTGGGAAGTCATGGGGCTTTACAATTTCACCCTTAAAAAGGATCATCGGCGTCTCCTACAGCTGGATAGACACTTTGGAGCAAACAAACCTCATGCTCTGACCACCTCTGAACTGGGGGGGTCCTCTTCTCCCCCTTCCCCAAAGTGGTTCTGTAAGGGCTATGGGCAAATCATGCCCGGTTTGGGCAAGAGGCCCTGAGTCCAGGCAGGGAAAAGGGAGGCAGGGAGGGAAGGACACCAAGAGATGCCGCTGCCCATTGATGGGGTGGGATGGAGGAGAAGAAGGAAGCCGGAGGGATGCCCACCTGCCCGCCCTGCCTGCCCAGCACCAAATTAAAGTCACACACGACGCACATTCCCCCCAGTTTCTTCCCTCCCCACCCACTCTGTCATCCCCCCACCCCGCCCCGGGTAGGGGGGCACCTCCGCCGCTTGGCCAGCCCTCGGCTGTCTCCTCCGGACCTGGTTGACGGGCGGCTCGTGAGACCCACCGAGGAGGTGGGCATCCCAAAGCTGGCACCCTCCCGCCCGCCCACCCTCCCCTCCTTCCTCCTCCCTCCCCCACCCTCCCCGAAACGAATAGGATGGCTTCACTGGTCAACTCTTTACATTCACGAACAAAGAAAGCAGAGGAACGTCCACCCTTCCACCATCCGGACCTTGCGCTGCGGCAGCCTCCGCCACCTCCCCGGAGCTGTCAGTCCAACCATCGCCTCTTTACCTGGAGGCTTCTTCCTTGAGCTCCTTGTTTTTCCTCACTTCTTCCGCGTGTTTGTCCTGTGGGAGGGGATGGAGGGGGGGGGAGTTGGAGGGAAGGAGGAGGGGGGGGACACGCGTTAGCTGGACGGACTTCGGGGTCCCCACGGGCGGGCCAGCGGCTTCGGAGGGGTTCGAAGGCACGAGGGCGTTGGCGAGGTTCATCCCCGGAGGGGGACACCACCACTGATGGGTCAACAGCGTCCTCTCCTCCCCTGGGGTGTTTTAAGGACTGTGGAGGCACTCAGGGACAGATTGTCCTCGCCCTCTAGCTAGGAGGTAGACGTCAACCAGACGGGATGGACCGGGAGCCCCAAGGAGATGGGGTTAGCTCGGATTGTCCTTCATTATCTCGTGCTCTCTGCCTCTGACCCAAGGCTAGCTGAGGCGTTTGGAGAAGGGCACTGGGCGAGCTCCTTGCAGAAGGGATGTTTTGGAGGGAGCTGGAGGTGGTGAGGGTGGGACCTTCCATGCTGAGGTTGGGAACAGACCTGCTTCAGGGAGAGAGAAGAGGTCTGCACAGGCTGGCAGGGTGGAAGCGTCTCCTAGCATGGCAGCACAGACCCCTCCAGCTCCACTGGGAAGCTGAGGGCTCCACAGCCTCTGGGAAAGGGACCAGGGGAAGATCTATCACCCAGGAGGTGGAAAAATTGCCAGCAGTGGGTCAAGGATGTCACGGTGGGACACGGGGAAAGCAAAAGATGAGATATGGGTCCCAGCTCTCCACCCACCAACCGCTCATGAGCCCATAGATACGTCAGGCTCGGTGGGTCCCCGGGCAGGACCTCCCACCCCAGGTGGGACATTGCACGTGGATATTGCTGCACAGTGGGAATGGAAGAGGGACTTCCCCCTTTGGTGGTGTCCCCAAGGGAAAATGCCACCCCAAGAGCCATGCAGGGTGCCCAGGTGTCCTGTGACACCCTCCTCTGGACCGGTGTCCCAGTGCATCCCACCTCCCTCCTCAACATGCTCTCACCTTCTCCTGCAAGCGCTCCAGCATGGCCGCTAAATGGGCCTCCCGGTTCTCCTTGTTGGACTCCATCTTCTGTGCCAGCTTCTCTTTGGCCATTTTGATGAAGTTGTTGTTCTCCTCGATGGCCTTCTGGATGACCTCCCGCTCGTGCTCCCGCTTCTCTGCCAGATGCTTCAGCAGCTCAGCCTCTTGGTACTGCATGGGCAAAGCGGACACCATGGCCATGTGGACCATGGGTTCCTTGCCCTCTCAGTCAAAACCATCCCCTCCAAACTTATCAACATCCCCAAAGGTGGGTGCACCTTGCTTTTGAGCACCCCAAGTGCAAGGTTGTGTGTCCCCATGGCACGTCCCTATGCTGCGGTACTGTGCATGAGATGCTGGACTTACCTTCCTCCTCTCCTCTGCTGCCTCCAGCTTCTTCTGGATCTCCTCTAGGGATGGGTCGCGCCGCCGGGGCAGGGAGGCGTTGAACTCAGGGATGCCATCAAATGATGGGGGCTTCAGGATGACCTCGAAGGACTGCCCCGAGGTCCGCTTGTTGAGCTCGATGACTTCCATGTCGGAGATGACACACCAGGTGAGGTCTACCGTGTCTGCTGGGAGAGGGGTCCGGGCTGACCACCGGCATGGATGGATCCCATCCCATCGGGAAACCATCTTGGGGTCCCACAGCCCCCTCAATGGGCCACCAGCTTTCCCAATCTCCAGGGGTTCCACCCAAATCCCTGCACCCCAAATGTACCTCTGGGGTCCAGCCCCAACATCGTGGGTTGGGGTAGGGGCTCCAAGACACCCATCAAGGGGGCTGAGCTGGGAATATTTGGATGACCTGAGGGGCTAGGCATCCCCCCTGGGGAGATGTGAGCAAGCAGGACACTTCAGACCTGCTTTGGGGACTTGGGATGGGACCATGAAGCTCAGACCCCCCTGCACCCCCAAGGCTGGGCATCCCATTCCACCACCGCTGTCGCCTCTAGACCCATCAACATGAATCAGTCTGAATCACCCGGCGCCGTCTGCCTAAAAATACTGAGCCCACGCCTGGCGCTTCGTGCAGAGGAGCCCCCGGTGGAGGGGGGCTGTGGGGCTCCCAAAGACCCCCCCAAGACCCCATCCTGGCCCGCCTGCTTCCAGGTCCAACTATGGACCCACCTTAGTTTGAGGATGCTCATACCAAGGCGGGGTTTGGATGGGTCCCCACTAAAACTAGGGGTGCCCCAGCATGGGGTAGGTGCCAGGGCTGGGTTCATGGGGTTGGGGGAGCAGTGCTGTCCCCCTACCCCCACTGTCCATGCACCCCTTGACCGTGAGTGGGCGGTGGTCTCCTACCTTCATATGTGTACGCCGGCTTGTTCAGGGGGTCTGAGAGGAAACAGGAGCAAAAGAGGGAGACAAGAGGCAGCTCCTTCATCTTCTCTTTGTAAGCTGGGAAGAGATGGTGGGATTGGGGTCAGAGGGGTGGTGGTGGTGGGGGGGAGGTTCTTCCCAGGGAAGGGATGGGATGGGGACAGTGGCTGGCATCAAAGTTTGCCCAGATATTGCAAGCAGGGTGATTTGGGCAGGGGAAACAAGCTGTGGGCAAAGGGGAAACTGAGGCATGCAGAGGTGGGGTGCTTTACTCATGGCCACATGGGTTATGTCTCTGCTGGGGCTTTCACCCCATGCGCAACCCCTTCCCAGGAGACAAGTATCCCAGGACAAGGATTAGCCCAGGGTAGGGCCATCCCTGGGGGGCGGTTGGATGGGTCCCCACTCAAACTAAGGGTTCCCCAGCATGGGGTAGGTGCCAGGGTTGGGTTCATGGCGTTGGGTGGTGTCCCCTGTCCCCACACGTGCCCCCGAAATAGTGTCATACCAGCCAGAGTCATGGTGTGGAGATCCTTGGGCTTCTGCAGCAAGAGTGTTCCTGGGGGAAGAAAAGAGCCAGGATCAGTGTGGGGTGTCCCAGGGGTTGGTGACATTGCCCAGCCCTGCCTGTCCCCTCCAGGCAGTGGGACATCTGCCCATGCATTGCCTTGTTGGGCATGAACCTTGGGGCTGCTGGGATGGGCACAGTCTGAGGTGGTAATAATGGGAATGCACTGATGAGATGGACACACACTGGTGAGGTGTGAGGGACACACTGGTGTGATGGGCACACAGGCGTGGTGTGATGTGGTGGGTACACGCTCTTGGGGTGGGCACACACTGCTGTGATGTGACCAGTGAGGTGGGCACACACTGGTGTGGTGTAAGGGGCACACAGATGTGGTGGATACGTGCTGTTGGGATGGGCACACACTGGTGTGGTGTGATGGGCACACCAGTGCGATGGGCACACAGATGTGGTGGGTACATGCTGTTGGGATGGGCACACACTGGGTGGGGTGTGAGGGACCCACTGGTGTGGTGGGCACACAGACGTGGTGTGATGTGGTGAGTATGTGCTGTTGGGTTGGGCACACACTGGTGGGATGTGGTGGAAGGACACACTAGTGTGACGTGGGGGACACACACGCGTGGCTCATGTCTCGAGAGCCCCAGTCCTCAGCTCCTTGCCCAGACCACACACACCAGGACCCTCTCCCACATCCCACTGGGACCCTCTCCAGGGGTCTACGTGGCTATGGGTCAGGTGTGGGGGCCATCCCCAGGACCCCCACCCATCCCTGGGGTGCAGAGCCCCAGAGTGAGGACCAGGCATAGGGTGGCAACACCCAGAGCCTCATTGAAACCCTGATAAGCCAGGGCTGTCCCCCCTTCCCCGGGGTTTCTGGGGACACAAACGGGGTGTTGGTGGCATCTGAGAGGTTTCCTGGTGGAAATGCCCTTAAAGCAGGGGCTGAATTCGGGTTTTGGAATTATTTATGGCTTTTGTTTCTAAAGGGGATTGGGGGGGGGGGATCCTTCTTTGAAATAGAAGCTCTTAAATCCTTGCAGCCCCCACCCAGGGAAGGGGCAAAACCCCACCCTGTGGACAACCCTGTGGACATCACCGCCAGCTCCCGCAGCGGCAACGCACCCCGACCCAGCTCGAGCCGGGGTGGGGGGGTCCTGAGAAATCCCAACCCCTCGTCCCCCCCCTCCTGCTGGGATCTGGCACGGGGATCCCCCAAATACCCTGCCCGCAGCTGCCGGGGGGGTGGGTGGGGAGAACGGGGACAAAATGTGGGAACATGGTGCTGGGGACACCATCCCTGGAGATGTTCCCCCCCCGAGACCCCAAAATGGGGAGGAGAATGGGGTCCATGAAGTGACCCCCCTCCACCAGACCCCAAAATGGGGAGGAGGATGGGGTCCATTCTAGGGGGTGTCACCGGGCGGGGGGGTTGGCCACCAGCCCCACTGAAGAGCATGAAGATGTTCTTCAAGGGGTGTGGAGGCTCCTCCAAGAGGACCCCCCTTCTCTGCCCCCCCCCCGCCCTCAACCAGCACACCCACCCCAAGGGGAGCGGGGTGTGGTTGGGGCTCTGTCGCCGCTGTCCCCCCCCGGGATGAAATCCTGTCACCCCCAGGCTTAAACCTGTCCCTCCCCCAGGGCTGAAAACCTGTCCCCCCCCCCCGCCCCCCCCAGGCTGAAAACCTCCCTCAAACCCCCATCGCAGAGACGCTGCGGGAGCGATCCCGCACCCAACGAGCCGCACGTGGCGGGGGGGGGG
>QJSC01024864.1:62803-89826 GCA_003697955.1 Calidris pygmaea
CATCCATCCATCCCACCCACCCCACCCCCCTTCTTCCTGGACCATCCCTCACCCTGAAATCCGCCGCCACCTCCTGCACCAGCCGCATCTTGTGCCCTTCGTGCTGCTTGGAGCTCTGGCAGACCAAGCAGGCCAGCTCCTTGTCCTCCAGGCAGAAGAGCTTGGCTTCTTCTTGATGGAGGGGGCAGAGGACGGCCGCCCGGCCCCGCGGCTGGCCTTCCTCCTTGAGGACCATCTCCACCAGGTTGTTGAGGGTATGGTTGAGGCGCAGGTCGTCGAAGGAGGAGGTCTCCTTGCAGAGGGGGCAGACGTGGTGCCCGCGCTCCCAGGAACGGCTCACGCAGCCCTTGCAGAAGTTGTGGCCGCAGCAAAGGGTCACGGCTTCTCGGAAGGGTTCGTAGCAGATGGGACACAGCAGCTCCTCCTTGAAGGTGGCCGTGGAGGACGAGGCCAAGGCCACGCAGCTGCCGCTGGTTGAGGGTTCGGCTTCCACCTCCATGGCGCTGGGGAGGGAAGGGATGGAGGGAGCGGGGTTTTTCCGGGAGTCCCGGTTGGAAAAACAGCTCCGTTCCTGATGCAATCGGTTTCCTGCCGGTGACTCACCCCGCAGCTCCCCCCGCGCCGTCACTCGCCAGAGTGAGTGACACCGTCCCGGGCCACTGGTGGCCGCCAAAGGCGGGCAGGCTCCGGCGGGACTGAGGGCGACCGGATCCTGCGCGGGACTTGCCCTGGTCCCCTACCCTAGCCCCCGGGGCCGCTCCGGTGCCCGGACCCTCCCCACACCGGGTTCCCAGAGCGGGACCCTCACCCCCTGGTGTCCCGACCGGGACCTCCAGCCCCCGGGGGCAGCCCCGGTACCCGGACCGGGACCCCACTCCCGGTGCTCTGCCCCGGTGCCGGGACCCACGCTCCACCCCCGGGGTGCTCTGGTTCCAGGTCCCGGACCCCCACCCCCGGGTCTGCCCCCAGCCCTAGACCCCTCAGTCCGGTGCCCAGACGGGACCCCCACCGCCGGTGCTCCCCCCCCCGTTCCCGGAGCTGAACCCTCACCCCCCGCTTCCCCAACCGGGACCCCCCCAGCCCCCGGGGCAGCCCCGGAGCCTCACCCCCGGGGGATACTCCGGTGCCCGGACCCCGACCCCCAGCCCCGGGGCAGCCCCAACTTCGGTGCTGCTCCGGTGCCCGGACCGGCACCCCCCACCCCCGGTTCTGCCCCAGCCCCGGACCCCCCACCCCTCCCCGGGGGGATGCTCCGGTGCCCAGACCGGGACCCCCACCTCCAGGGCTCCTCCGGTGCTCGGACCCCCAACCGGCAGGGCAGCCGCACTGCCCGGACCCCCAGCCCCCGGGATAGCCCCGGACCGGGACCCCCACCCTCGAGGCACCCCCGGTGCCCGGACCGGGACCCCCACCTCCAGGGGTGCTCCGGTGCCCGGACCCCAGCCCACGGGGCAGCCCCGGTGTCCGAACCCCGGCGTTCCCCGGTGCCCCGTGCATGCAGGGGGGTGCTCAGCACCGGTCACCGGGGGGGTATGTGGGGGGGTCCTACCTTGCCGAGGGCGAGCGGCAGCGCTTGCAGAGGCTCCTCCGCCGCGGCGAACGAAGAGGGGCTCGGGTGGGCGCCTGCGGCATCCCGGTGCCGGGACTCGTCCGGTGCTGGCGGCGGCGAGGGCTCCCCGGTGGGGCGGGACGGGGCGGGACGAGGCGGGGGGGGCGGGCTACAGCCGCGGGGGAGGGCCCTTCCCCGGGCACGGCCCCCCCCCCGTCCCATCTCCGGGGGCTCTACCGCCCCCGGTTTCAGCCCCCCAGCAGCAGCTGGGGGGGCATCTTCACCGGGACACGACCCCCCCACCCCCTAAGCGTGGGGTGTGGGGGGTTTAGGGGTCTCCTGCCACCCTCCCCCCCACCACGTGGGGATGGGACCACTAACACCCACTCTGTCCCAGGTTCCCAAACATCCCCTGACTCCGGGGGCTGGTCCCTTGGTGGTCCCGGGAGCCCCAGAGCCGAGATGTGCCGGGCGGTGTCTGCAGCTCCCCTGCCCAGCTCTGCCCATTCCCCTGCCCTCCATCTTCTCAATTTGGGGTGGTTTTTGTTGGCATTTCTGCCCTGTGGGTCCCGCTGTCCCCCAGACCACACAGCTTTGCAGCACGAGCGGGGAAATGCTCTCCCATGGAATCCCCCCGGATCTGGGGGACACTTGGCTGTGGCTCCCCAGCACCTTCAGAGGCGAGGGGGATGCTCCTTGCAAGGCCACACGCACATTCCCGGCCCAGGTTTGGGAAGGGTTTATTAATTCCTGCCAGGAAGCCCTGGCTCCGGGCACAGCTTGAGCTGGGGACAGAGAAAAAGTCGTGCCCCGGCCATGGGCACTCACCGTGCTCCCCCAGGCCAGGACATGTTCAAGTCCCTCCACTTCATGGGGGGTGACAGCGGCTTGTGGTTCACCTGTGGGGAGAAACAGCCCAACAGCGATGGGCTCCAGGCCCCTGGGACCTCTGCGTGGGGCACGCGTGGTGGCATGTCCCCAAGGCTCTGCAGGGGCTGAGGATGACACTCACCCCGGAGCTGACGTACTCCTTCAGCAGCAGGTAGAGCTCCGAGTTCTGCTGCTGCAGGACGGCTGTTTCGGTCAGAAGGGTGGACCTTCGCATCAGGACCTCGCTGGGGAGAGGAGGACAGAGGGTTGGCACCGATAGTCAGTGCCAGCCCCACTGTGGTCCCCCCAGCCTGCCCTGTCCCCAGCATGGCTGCTGTGCACTCACTAATATTCCTCCAGTGCCACTGCCAGCGCGTCCCACAGCTTCAAGGTGGGCTCAGGGATAACGTGTGCCAGGGATTCCCAGTATTCCCCGTCCTCAGAGCTGTCTGGTACCTGTGGCACCTCCTTTGCTGGTCTGTCCTTCTCCCTGGGGGACAAAGAAGAAAGCCCTGGGGCTCAGCTCTTCACGGGTGAGGAGCAGCTCAGCTGCACTGAGCACCACCACAGAATGGCTGGGGCTGTAAGAGACCTTCAGAGATCGTAAAATCATAGAATTGTCCAGGTTGGGAGGGACCTTTCAGATCATGGAGCCCAACCATCAACCCACCACTGACAAACCCACCACTGACCCATGTCCCCCAGCACCACGTCTGCCCGGCTTTTAAATCCCTCCAGGGATGAGGACTCCACCACTGCCCTGGGCAGCCTCTTCCAAGGCTTCACAACCCTTTTGATGAAGAATTTTTCCTAATATATCCACCCTAAACCTCCCCTGGTACAACTTGAGGCCATCTAGTCCAACCCCATTGTCAAACAAGTGAGCATGACCCCTCAGCTGGCACCTGCCTGCCCCATGGCTTTGCTGCCCTCCCCAGGCTGCTGGTCATCTCCTGCCTTGTTGTCCCCATCCATCCTCTGATGCTGGGAGGGCTGGAGATGGAGCTGAGATGTGGGGAAGAACTTCTTTGGTGGGAGGGTTGTGAGAGCCTGGCCCAGGTTGCCCAGAGAAGCTGTGGCTCCTCCATCCCTGGAGGGGTTCAAGGGCAGGTTGGAGGGGGCTTGGAGCAACCTGGTGTGGTGGGAGGTGTCCCTGCCCAGGGTGGGACCTGGTGGACCTGTCCCTTGCCCTGGTGGGACCTCCCTCTGTGATCTTGCAGGGGAAGCTCTTGCTCCAGCCAGGGCAATACCATCACCCCCATCCCTGCCTGCACAGCCCCCTCTGTCCCAGTCTGGCTCCCTCCCAGTGACAACAGCCCTGTTCCCCCCGCCAAGTCCTACCTTGGTTTTTCAAAATCCTGCACAAACATTTTCAGGATCTTTAGGACGTCATCAGCGTGGACGTGCAGAGATGGAAGGGAGCCCAGCGAGGTCCCAGGGGATTTGAGCTCGTCCCTCTGAGCACCCGATCCACCGTCTCCTCTGTCCTCAGCCGGATCCGTGACACCTCCACCCGGGCTGTCCTGGCTCTGGAGAGAAGGCCAGCAAACTGGGCAGTGTGTCTTCCACCCCCTCCTCCTCCCCAAGAATCACCTTCCCCATGGGACCTTCCAGCTGCCCCCAGCCTTCTCCCTTGTCAAATTTAGCGAGTCAAGGCAAAAAATCATGTGCAAGAGGCCCTGTTCAACCATGGCAGAAGATTAAAACCTCTCCAGCCTGGCACATTCACCTCCCATGTCCGGTCACAGGGAAATATTTCAGGGTCCCCTTCTCTGCCTTCCCCGGGTGTTCAGATATTCTGCTCCCCCTTCCCTGGACCCCCAGCTCTGCTGGGCTGTCCCCACTGCTGTCCCTGGTGGTCCCACCTGGCTGAGAACCACCTCCTGGGCTTTGTACTTCTGGAAAAAATCCACCAGCTGGTAAAGGTCATCCTCAGTGTCAATCCCGAGAGCCTGGGGAGGAGAGGAACCAGGTTAGGTGTCCCTCAGAGATGTCATGGGAGGGGGAATGAAATGGAAAGCATTTCCCAGGAGCAGAGGGTGCCCCTCTGGCCATGCCACACAAGGCTGGAAGGGCCCTGGAGGTGTTTCATTCATCAGCAGGATGTCCTTGAGCTGCGAAGTGTCTGGCCACAGTTCTGCACACCCTCTCATGGTGTTCCTCCCCACTTGTGGCCCAGGGTACCTCCCAGCAGCCCAGCCAGACCTCCCTGGGGTGGCTCAGTCCTACGCCACGTGGACGTGGAGCACAGAACTTTCCCTGGTGACCCCCTGATGGGCCAAGCCATGACTCACCGCAAAGATGGAGTCGAGCTTCATGAGGGTGCGCTCGTGCCTCCCCAGCGCATTCAGGGGCTTCAGCAGCTTTTTCTCAATGAGGAAACCCTTGGGAGACACGCAGAGAAGATGCAGAGAAATAGTGTCTCCGTCCCTGCCCAGAAGCCAGCCAGTGCCGTGCCGTGCCATGCCATGGCTGTGCCATCCTGCGATGGCAGGAGGAGTGGGGAGGGTGGGCAGAGGCTAGGCAAGAGGCTCCAGAACAGCCACCCAGCAGAGAAAAAAGATCAACATGGTGATGCCCAAAGGACCTCATGGTCTGAAGCTCTTGCTCATTGTTCCCAGAGATGGGGAACAGCCTGGACTATCAGATCCCAGTTTGCCTGTGCTTATTCTGGTCTGGGACACTGTGAATTTGGGCAACTGTGTCTCCCAGTACATTTTATTAGCGTCATATGTATGCCACACACAGTGGAAAGACCTGGAGATCCTCTCCCGGTCTGTGGGGCAGTTCTCTGATCACAGCCTGTGCCACACAGAAGCCTTCACCCCAAGAGGTGGAACTCAGAAAATGTCCACTACAAGCTGGAGGGACCAGGGGACATCGTCACGCACCGACTCATCGCTCACGAGCTCCAGGATCCTCTTGGCAGTCTTCTTGGAGATGTTTCGCAAAGGTGTGACTCCGTCCTCAACCTTCACTGCCTTTTCTTTTACTCCTTCTCCACTGCTTGCTTCTTCCTTCTCCTTCCTTCTCCCTTCCTCCTCCTGTCTCCCAGAGCTGCTCTCTGAAACAGGGAGAAAGAAAGGTGAGGAAAAGCCTTTGTGCTTTGGTTGAGGTCCCCAGGCTGTGGTCCCTGGTCACATCACTACAGGAGTCATCAGGGAAATCACAATTATTCCCTGGTGACCTGGAAACCACTCTGAAGACCCTGGGACACGAGCTGGCTCTTGGTCAGCTTGTCTGGAACAGGGCAAAGATGCCCAAGCTCAGGGCTGGGGACACAAAGTCACCCCTGTAAGATGCCACCTTGCCATGGCAAGGACAGGAGTGTCAGTAGGGGCTGTCACGGAGGGAAGTGAGGGTCTCCCAGTGCCACAAGGGTGACAAGGGCACCGTACATCCATCCCACCTGTCACGACCTCCGCAGCCAGCTTGGTGGCCATCCTCTTCGCCTTGTAACGCTTGAGGGGGCCCACATTGTGCAGGAACCAGTAATTGGGCTCTTCCCAGGGCAGCCCCAGTTGCTGGGCATGAATGATGCGATCTGCGTTGAGAGCTTTCCGCATCAGCCCTTTGGCTTCCTCCTCGTTCATAAGCCAGACCTCTGTGAACTTCTCGGCATCGCTGACAGCAAAGTGCCTGTGCAGAAGGGAGGTGGCCTGTGGGAGGAGGTTCCGTGCCCCCAGATGATGAGTCAACCTCCCCTGGACCTCACATAGGTGCTCTGAGGCCTCACCACAGGTGGACACCAGCGGAAACCCCACCTCATGCTCCTCTGCGCCTCCTTGCACTGCCCCGCGATGCGCTTGCAGTCGGCTGCCAGGCTCTGGTTCTCCTCTCTGAACTGCTTCTCCTGGTTGGCCAGTTTTGTTTTCAGATTATTGAGCAAGCTGTGGAGCCTGGAGAGGGACAACAGAACTGAGCATCCCCGAAGAGACACCCAGCTTGTATGAAGACTTTGGGACCCTGAGGCAGCGGGCACAGGTTGGCCATGGCGCTCTGGAAATGGCCCTGCCCTGGGCTAACCCCTGCTTCTGGCCAGGGGTGGGTTGGGACAGAGCTTGTTGGCCTGTGCTGGGTGATGGGCTCCAGAAAAAATGGCATATAGGAGGTAGGTGATGGCAGGTAAGGCAAAGCCCATCTTCCAGGGATGCATTTTTACCGGTTGAGCTTCCTCCTCTGCTGGGATCTCATGATGGTGTTCTCCTCATCCTGCTTCTTCAGCACCTGAAGGCTGTAATCCAGCTTCTCCTGGTTCATCAGATAGATGGCTTTGAACTGCTGGAGCTGCCTCTCCAGGTGCTGGCGTTTCAAAACACATGAAAAACAAGCCGTGCCATAAGCGAAAGCCCCACTGAAGCCTGGATCCTACTCATCCTGCATCTCCAAACCCCCTCCTCCCACTCACAGCTCCCCTGGTAACCCCTGGCCACGTGGCACCGCTCACGGGCCAGTGATGGAGATGCTGGTTGTCCATGAGTACATGATACAGGGCTGTGTCTAGGGAAGGGAGAATGGACTGAAGTTGTAGCCCCAGTCTCCTGGGGCTGAGAGACATCCCACTCTGCCTATGAGCTGCTCTCTCTCAGCCCTACAGCTCATCTGGAAATGAGCTCAGGAGGACCTAAACATGAGGAGGAACTTCTTTCCTGTGAGGGTGGCAGAGCCCTGGAAGAGGCTGCCCAGGGAGATGGTGGAGTCTCCTTCTCTGGAGACATCTAAACCCCAGCTGGACACGTTCCTGTGCGACCTGCTCTGGGTGGACCTGCTCTGGCAGGGGGTTGGAGGAGATGATCTCCAGAGGTCCCTTCCAACCCCATGTGATTCTGTGATCCAGGGGCATGGAAACTTTGGGAGCAGGCAGCACGGGTGGGTGAGAGGTGGTGTCTTGGTCTGGTGTGGTTTAATTAATTGGTATAAATGTTTTCCATGTGCAAAAAGAGGCAGAAATCTGAAAAAAAACCCTCATAATACGGTGCTTTACTGGGGAGGCCCATAAAGACTTCTTCCAAGATAGGAAGGGCCTTCCCTTAAGCTGCTGCACGGCTCCAAATTCCAGCTTCAGTGCCCAGAAATCTGCACAGCAGGGACCCAGCGGGGTTTCTCCCCTTCTCTCAGCTCAGGGGCATCTCTGGGGGCAGGTAGAGGGTCCTGAGGTGCAGGCTGGAGGCAGGGAAGGGACTGCTACCGGGGTTAGCTGGCTCAGAGCTCTCCTGGGTAGCCCTAGGTACAACAGGGAGCGTGCAAACAGCCTGGGAAGACACCCAGGAGCAGTCCTAGATGGCTGAGATCACAGCTGGGTGGAAGAAAAGATGGAGGTAAATCCAAGCAGGGCCAAGGGACCTTCTTCTCGCAGCAGATGGACAAAAGCCATGGCCCAACCTCTATATTTAAAAAGCTGATTCCCATCTGGTGAAACTGGGGAGTACTCCATAACCCCCCAACCATAGACTTCATCTTTAGGTCCTGTCTAAGCTCCTGAGATACCTCAGGATGATGATATCACAGGTTAATCAGGAAAACAGGTGTTTTCTCTTTCTGTTTTCTTACTCTCCCTGACCTGGAAGGGTTAAGTCTGTGCTATACAGTTAGACAGCTGTGGTGCTAACAGGAACCAGGAGGACATCCATCCAGTTCTTCTACCCCACCGAGGGCACAACTTCACCAGCAGAAGTTGATTTACCTAGACCCTAAACCCTCCATCAAAGAGCAGCAGACCATGTCACTCTAGTTAACCATCAAGCAAGCCCTCGCCCTTTCCAGGCTTTCCTAGCTTGGAATTTCAACCCTAAATCCAAATGCCAATTTAAATCTTCTCCACCAAAACTCAACCCCGTGATTTTTTCTTGCATCTACAGCAGAGACAGAGAAGAAATCACTCTCTATCATACAGAAGTGTGAATATTTGTAGACTTATCACTTCCCTCCATAAATCTCTTCCCTGGTCTAAGCAGCCCCAATCTTTTCAACCTTTTCTTAGGGGTCATTTGTCTCCTTGGTCTGTTCTAGACCCTCTCCCCCGTTTCCAAACTGAGAGAGAAGAAACAAAGGGCTTAATCATTTAGTGGAAAGAAAACAAGGGAGTTAACCATGTAGTGGGCATATAGAAAACAAAGGGCTTAGACACTTAGTGGACGTATATCACAACCTTGAAAGAGGAACGTTATGACTTACTAGGGGATGACAACAGTAAACTTGAAGGCCTCAGTCAGCAGAACAGCCGGTGTGAACCAACTCGGCAGTTGGGAAAACAGCCAACTTGGCAAAAGGGAAAAATTCACCGTGAAGAAGACTCGGGGCCTTCCTCCCAAAGACCCCAGAAGAAGACCACCAGGAGGCAATGCGCATGTGCCTGAGGGAGGAGACTTATTATAACGAGCTCCCGGAAATAATTAACATAGTCCTGCCTATCTGAGAACTAATTGTATTAGTCTGTCCCATAGCTTTACATAGGGATGATTTGCATTACAAATAAGTGCTCGCTTTGCATGAGGGTGTGCAAGTCGGGAGGAGAGATCCCCCTTGCACCCGGTGCCACAATAAACATTCCTGCTTGATAAGTCTATTCGAGTTGGAAGGTTTGTTTCCACGCATCAAAACGTGCTGCCAAACGTGGACAAGGCCATGCGGGTATGAAACAGAGAGGAATAATTATCTCTCCTGCCTTTTATATAAACTCTCTCACAACTGCAGCAAAATGCAGCGGGTGCTTTTATACAACAGCCCCAGGTTGCCGTTTTTGAGCCTCAATCCCCAGAGTGTTGCCACCTCCCTCCCCAAACGGCTCAGAGCCACCTGTGAGTGTCACACGCTCTGTGTCACCTCCCAGGTTATGGATATAGAGGTGAAGAAACCATCGAGTCAGGACCGGCCTCCCTGGACTTGCCCTTTTTGAGGCTGACGGGGATCTTGCAACACTAATATTTCACCTGAAGTTGTGCAAAACCTTCTAAAAATAGCCTGTATTTCCCTGGGCTTCCCGGGAGGACATCCCATGGGACAAACAATGAGCTTTTCTAAAGTCCAAATGCGATGTGTCCCATCTCTACCTGGGAAGAAACACAGGAAAACAAGATGGGAAGGTGTCAGAAGAGCAGAGGCTGCACGGTGCTGGGCAAAGCCACCCCTGACAGCTTTAGGACCAAAGCTGGAGCTGCCGTCCCGCAGGATGGCAGAGAGCCACTGACACTGCTGCTCCCAGAGAATGCCGTGGATTAAAAGTATCTGTTTCTCGGGAAAGCCACGGGTACGAGGTTTGGATCTGCAGTGAGAGGCCCTGATGAGTGAGGACATACTTGTGATAATTCTCACACTGTGTAGACTTCAAGGGCATTAGAGAAATCCTGAGTCTATGGGCAGATGTCAGAGGAACAAGATCACACCTCCTAGGACATGGACCCTGGAGAAGGAGGAGATTAGGTTGATCTGAAATGATCTGGTGTCAGGACACTCACACTACTCAATCCTTCTATCAATCATGATGCCAGGAGTAGCAAACCCCTTGACCTTCCCAGGTGCTTCACATGTCCTAGAGCTACAGTTCTGTGCTCTGAAAGCCAAGGGCAGATGGACACTGTGGTGTAGGACCCATGGAGAGGACAGAACAGCTCCATCCCCCTGTTGACATGGGGCTGGAATGTGTGCGGTGAAGAGTCGATGTGACCAACATGAGAAGATCAACAGAAGCCAGCAACGTGGGCTGGCAGCCCAAAAAGCCCCCCGCCCCCTGGGCTGCATCCCCAGCAGCGTGGCCAGCAGGGCCAGGGGGGGATTCTGCCCCTCTGCTCCGCTCTGGGGAGACACCCCCCCAGTGCTGCCTCCAGCTCTGGGGCCACCAACAGCAGAAGGACATGGAGCTGTTGGAGTGGGGCCAGAGGAGGCCCTGGAGATGCTGGGAGGGCTGGAGCCCCTCTGCTGGGAGGGGGGGCTGAGAGAGTTGGGGGGGGGTCAGCCTGGAGAAGAGAAGGCTCTGCGGAGACCTTGGAGCCCCTTCCAGTCCCTAAAGAAGGGGGGCTCCAGGAAAGCTGGGGAGGGACTCTGGATGAGGGAGGGGAGCCCTAGGAGGAGGGGGAAGGGTTGGACACGGAAAGAGGGGAGATGGAGCTGAGATGTGGGGAAGAACTTGTTTGGTGTGAGGGTGGTGAGAGCCTGGCCCAGGCTGCCCAGAGAAGCTGTGGCTGCCCCATCCCTGGAGGGGTTGAAGGGCAGGTTGGAGGGGGCTTGGAGCAACCTGGTGTGGTGGGAGGTGTCCCTGCCCAGGGCAGGGGGTGGCACTGGAGGGGCTTTAAGGTCCCTTCCCACCCAAACCATTCTATGATTCTATAACCAGATACCAGCTGCATCTTTCACACCATCCAGCTGCCCCACAGCGCCAGCTACAGACAGAAAAGCTCAGGGAGATCTGACTCTCTGCCTCCCCACATGGCACACGTTCAAGCTTTTCTGTACCTCCACATCGTTCTCCAGCCGGATCTTCATGCTGTTATACTCCTCCTCATCCTGCACCCGCAGCTGATGCAGCTGTTTCTCAAACTCTTCCACCTTCTTCATACGGCCACGTAGGTATTCCAGCTACGGGCAAAAGGAGAATGTCATCCATTAGCGGTGACAGCGTCCTCCTGCGATCACAGCTCCTTTGGCCAGCCCACAGCAAGGTCACGCATGGATAATTCCCCCACAGAGCAGGCTGAAAAATTGCCCCTCTGCCCCCCACGCTCTTGAGAAACCAGCTGCCTTTGTGCACATGTGTTTTTCAAGGCAGCCTTTGGCCCCTCACGACAGGAAAGACCTTGAGGGGCTGGAGCATGTCCAGAGAAGGGCAACGGAGCTGGTGAGGGGTCTGGAGCACAAGCCTTGTGAGGAGCGGCTGAGGGAGCTGGGGGTGTTCAGCCTGGAGAAAAGGAGGCTGAGGGGAGACCTTCTCGCTCTCTACAACTCCCTGAAAGGAGGGTGTAGCCAGGGGGGGTCGGTCTCTTCTCCCAAGGAACAGGCCATGGGACAAGAGGAAACGGCCTCAAGTTGCACCAGGGGAGGTTTAGGATGGAGATTGGGGAAAATTTCTTCATGGAAAGGGTTGTGAAGCCTTGGCAGAGGCTGCCCAGGGCAGTGGTGGAGTCCCCATCCCTGGAGGGATTGAAAAGCCGGGCAGATGTGGTGCTGAGGGACATGGGTCAGTGGTGGTTTGGGCAGTGTTGGGTTGACGGTTGGACTTAATGATCTTGAGGGTCTTTTCCAACCTAAATGATTCTATGATTCCATGATTTTAAATCTCACATGGACATTACCTCCTGTGTGTTGTGGGCCTGGATGCCTTCCTCCCACTTCTTCCTGTTGTTGTCCAGCAGCTCTTGCCGTTCGAGCTCAAAAGCTTTCTGTGAAGGAGACAAAGCCCTTCACCATCATGTTGGCACTGCTCATTGCCAACCTTTCACTAGCCCAGGCCAGCAGCCCCCAGGAGAGGATCGGCTGCAGACTGGGGCTACCATCTGACAAACACACGGTGCCTTTTTGCCACAGATATGGAGGAGCAAGAGGCTGCAGGTTTTCTCCTTGGACTATTCTTCCACCGTACGAACCGGCTACCTCAATCTGGAGGAGATTGTGTCGGTAGGTTTTCAGCAGGAGCCTGATCTGTTCCTCCATTCTCTCCAAAAGCAGGTGGATGTCGTCCGACTGCTTCTTAATGGCCTGCACGTATTGCTCGTCTTTGTTTTTCAGCTCCTGGGAGAGGAGAGCGGATGTTGAAATCAGAGAGAAGCATTTGACCAGGAATCCTCAAGGACTGACTGAGAGGGTAAGAACCAGCTGCTGCCTTTTCCAAAGGAGAAAGAGGGGATGAGAGCAAAGAGCCAGAAAGTCGAGAGGCTGTTAGGAGGGAAGGTGGGAGGAGAGACAGATCGTCGCTACCAAAAGGTCCAGGAGAGATGGAGAGGGAGGTGACACGCCTGCAGACACCCCACTCCTTTCTGGGGGGCCAGAGAACCTGCTGTGGGGAAGGGTCTCTTCCCTCTTCACTCCCTCTCTCTCCTCATTTGCCTTTTTTTCACTGTGCAATTTGGGACCTGCCATTTGTTCTTACTGCCACCAATGTCCCGTGTGTCTGTCCTTGCACGCTGAACGGTGCCAGGGCACCCAACCTCATCCTCCACACTGGGACACTGGCACTCCAGGTCCTGGACAGACTTAAATTGAAGATCCAGACAGAGGGATGACTGAAGAAGCCAGACAGGGATGGCTTTTGCTGGAGAACAGCGTCCTCCAGAGCTTGAACCCCTGATCCTTCCTGGTTGTCCCTGCCTGGTCCCCACGCTACCTGCTGCAGGTCACTGATGAGCTCATTCTTCTTCTCCAGAAGCAGGGCGCACTGCTCCTGTTGTTGGTTCAGCAGCTGCCACAGCTCCTGTGGGACCTTCATCTCCTCGGCCAAGGCCCATTTGGAGGTGATCTCCTCAAACTTGAACGTGCCAGAGTCAGCTTCACTCTCCAGTTTCTCCACCCTGCAGGCAGCAAAGAGCACATGGAGAGCTGGAGCAGGACAGCAAGAGGTGGTGGACAAGCAGTGTCAAACAGCCTCCTGGCTACATAGAATCACTGATTCGTAGAATGGTGTGGGTGGGAAGGGACCTTCAAGATCATCCAGTGCCACCCCCTGCCCTGGGCAGGGACACCTCCCACCACACCACGTTGCTCCAAGCCCCCTCCAACCTGCCCTTCAACCCCTCCAGGGATGGGGCAGCCACAGCTTCTCTGGGCAACCTGGGCCAGGCTCTCACCACCCTCCCACCAAAGAACTTCTTCCCCACATCTCAGCTCCATCTCCCCTCTTTCCGTGTCCAACCCTTCCCCCTCCTCCTAGGGCTCCCCTCCCTCATCCAGAGTCCCTCCCCAGCTTTCCTGGAGCCCCTTTAGGGGGGACACCTAGACTTGGGATTCAAACTGTCCAGACACTGCACTGCACTCTGGTTAAAGCCAAATGGCACTGAACAGTCCATGTCCATATTACAAAACTCTTTCCTCTTCCAACCAGAGGTACCACCCAACGTGCTCTGGGGATGGCCCTTGGCTCAGCCTGAACAGCGGCCACCACTTCTGTCACCCCCAAACCTGCTCTATGGGTAGTTCCTGAAGCCAGCACCTGGTTCTTTAAGGAGATTCCCACTGGGAATCCCACTGAGTGAGGAACAGGCATCCTGCTACAGCAGCCTCCCATAAACCGTTCCTGCAGTGCCCTCCAAAGGCAGCAGGAGCAAGGACTCAGTGTCTCCTCACTGATGTCCCAGTCCTGGGGACAGGAATGAAAGATCCAGCCTCTTGGAGACTGCCCAGCTCCTCTGGTGAAGCAGGATAGGTTTCACTGGGAAGGCACAGAGAGTGGATCTGAGAATAATCGAGGCTGGAAAGGCTTTGGAAAATCACAGCAGGATTAATTTCAATGTCAGAGCAGGTTGTGCAGGGCCTTGTCCAGGAATGTGCCGAGTATCCCCAGGGAGGAAGATCTCTAGAACATCAGGGGCTCCTGACCCAGCATCTGACCGCTCTCACTGCAAAGACCTTAATATCCAATTTCTCCAATTAGCACAGTTCTTCCCACTCCTCACACAGTGGCCGTCTCAGTGCGCTCCCATGGCATGGCTAATAACCATCCCTATCTCCATCACCAGAAGGCAACCTCTGGAAACAGGCCATTTAATGAGCCACCTCTTAGCACAAGGTGGCACGTTCTCCACCACGGTGTCACCTCCAGGCTCAGGAGAGCTGCTGAGCTGTGCCTATGCCCCTGGAGCAAGGAGGCCACAAGCATACGTGGTAGAGGCTCCTGGTGAAAAGCTGAGAACCAGCTGCGCTCCTCACACTCTGGAGCTTGAAGATGTGAAGGGTCTGGAGGAGATCAGTGACCAGACAGTCCGTGGTTACAGCAATGCCACCTGGGGAAGCCACCAGTCTTGAGCTGCAGAGCTCTGCAAAGTTCCAGCTGTGGCAGGTTGGACCTGGAGGCTCTTTGTGTGCCTAAATTTTCCTTTGGAACATAAATTCAGTGTTGTCCTAACTGCTAAGCGTTCCTGGATGCCCAGGGTTAGGAAGTCCTCCAAAAGCTAACCCACCCATGCCATCTCTTACCTCTGCAACTTCAGCTCTGCCTCCTTTGCCCTCCTCTGCGTTTCCCTCAAGTCAGCAGCCACCTGGATATTTGTCACCATCTGCGTGCCATCGAAGAGCAGCTTGGCCAGCCTCTGTGAAGAAGGTGAGACACGTCTCACACCCGGAGACCTGAGCTCTGGAGGGAGGGATAGTGGAGGAACTCTTGCCTGTCCAGGATTTGGCTCCTATCCCCATGCTGCGGTCCCTTGTGGACCCACAAGCCCCATCTTCCCATGTTATGGCGGGGTTTGATGAGCACTGCGAGGACCTCAATGCACCCCGTGGGTCCTCCCTCTCCTGGAAAGCCCCGCGGACCCTCAGCACCAAGAGGAACATGCTCAGAGCACCTTATTGTGCTTCCCCAGAATATGTGGATGGTGTTAGGCACAGGGGGGTCAGGTTTGGATGGACAGCATCCGTCCCAGATCCTTCCAATCCATGGGCTGTTTGTCACAGGGAAATCATATTCCCCCCAGGATCCAGCCCAAGGATCACCTCCCCATCCAGTCCTGAGGAGCTTCTGTCCCAGCTTCTTCTCACACAAATACTGCTGTATGACACTAAGCACCTCACAAAGCTAAAAGGAAGGTAAAACCAAGTGTCTAGAGATCAGGGACCTGAGAGGACCTTCCTGTCCTACCTGCCTGCTCTCCTCAATCTGCTTGTGGCTCTTTCTCTGCTCTTCCTCCTCCACAGCCACCTCTGGCTCCTCATCTTCTCCAAGAGTCTCCCTGGGCAGAAAAGGGGAAAAGACAGAACATTTCACACCACACCATCTTCCTGATGCTCAGAGGTGGCCTTAGGTCTGGGATCCCACCCCAGAACTGCGTGGTTCAGTACTTTACTATCTCTTCTCCTCGGCAGGTCTAGTCCCAGGCCAGGAGGTCCCCACGGATGCAGAAAAAGAGGCAGAAAAGGGTGGGACCAGCCTCCCTGAGGGAAAATGGGGTCCAGGCTTCCCTTTCCGGGGCTACGAGGGCAGGGCTGGGGGGCTCAGCCCCTCTTTGCTTCCCAGAGGGGAGGAGGGCAGGGGGCAGAGGCACTCTGGGCGCTGCCCTTAGGTGGCTGTGGGGGACATTTGCTTGTCCACGAAGACAGCCAGCTTCTACCTGGAGGCATTTCAGGGCTGGCACCGATCCCACGCTAGTTCCTTGGGATCGGTCTAACCTCAAGGGAGGGCTCTAGGATCAGGAAGGGGAAAAGGAGCACGTTGGGCTGGATGTTAGCAACCAGTTTGGCCCCAGGGGTTGGTAACAGGATCCACAGGCACCTTGGTGTGGTTTACTCGTGGTTTGAGGAGATGGTGGTGGTTAGCACTCTGGTTTTCCCCAGGCTGGGGGACAATGGGGACGATGACCCAGCCCCAGCTCAGGAGAGGGTGACAGGATACTGCCATTTCACAGTCCGATGTCACCCAGCCTGGAGGGACAGCAAAAGCTTGGGATAGGGCCCCAGGTCAATCCTGCTTTGGGGAAAGGTGTGCCCCATTGTTGGTGAGTCCCAGTTTGGGGAATATCGGCCTGATCCAGGCTGGGTTTGTCCGGGGGGGCAGAGGGTCCATGGCAGGGTGATATCTTAGGGAAGGAGGTATTACTGTCCCACTGCTGGGCTGGGATTCAAGGACTGGGATGTCCTTGAATTTGGGCTGGGATTAAGAGTGATCGTTCCTGACCCCCTGCCATTTGGCAGAGAGTGGGGAATGTATCTGACCGTTTCAGGATTCAGGGTGGTCCCTGATCCAAGACCAGTTTGGGGAGAGGTCTTGGGCCCCATGAAGGCTGGCAAGGCCACCTCGGGTCCCTGTCCCCTGCCAGTTCCTGGTAGTGATCCTGGTCCCAGTGCTGGTGTGGGGCAGGGGGTGTTCTGAGCCCTGGGGACAGTCTCTGAGCCTGGGTGGGGGGTCAGGACTGGGTGCCAGTTTGGGGTGAGGGATCTCCAATTGGCACTGGTCTGGGGGCATCAACCTCACCACCAGTTTGGGGGGAGGGATCTGCAACCGGCATCAGTTTGGGGTGGTTATCTGCAACTGGCACCGGTTTGGGGCTGTGGGCATCAACCCCACCACCAGTTTGGTGGGAAGGATCTGCAACTGGCACCACTTTGGGGCTGGGGGCATCAACCCCACCACCAGTTTGGTGGGAAGGATCTGCAACTGGCACCACTTTGGGGCTGGGGGCATCAACCCCACCACCAGTTCGGGGAAGAGGAGCTCATCTGTGACCAGACATGGGCTTTGGGGGGGAAGATGAGGGGCTCGGTGGCGGCGTGGGGCAGGGAAGGGCCTGAACCCAGCTCAGATTTGGGGGTGGCGAAGCCGCCTGGAAGCGCAGGCCGCAACCGGTGCAGGGAGAACCGGGGTGTGTGTTGTGTGTGTTGGGGGGGGGGGAGGCGCACCCCGTTTCTCACCGGCGCTTGGCATCGAGACGGGCGGCGATGCGGCGCCGGCGGGCGGCGATACGTTCCTCGGGGCCGGGGTCGGGGTCGCCGAGGGTCGGAGCCGGGTCCCGCCACCCTCCCGGCGCCTCCATTTCCTCCTCCCGGACCGTTCCACGCCTCATGAGGCCTAGTCCCCCACGGTGAGGCGGCGGCTAGTGCGCATGCGCGATGGGGCTTTCCCGCCTTCCCCCGCGCTGCGCACGCGCAGAGGCGGTCGCTGAGGGGAGGCAAAATGGCGGCGAGGCACGGAGGGACGGCCGGTCCAACGTCTCCTCAGGGCCACCCAGAGGCGGTTTCTGGAAATCATACGGTCGCCTGGGTTGGAGAAGAGAAGTTTAATAGGATGTTAGGCCAGCGAGTTGCCACGTCCCCCGTGTTGCCGCCAACGGGCGGATAAAGCTCCCTCAGGCGCAAATTTGGAGTTTTTGTAACGAGTTTATACTATAAGGAGCTTTTGGACACGCCTGGCCGCGCCTTCTGGTGGTCCTGTTTCTTCCTCATCTTCTGTTGTGCACCCCGAATGCCGCCGTGAAGCCCAACGTATACAAACCAGGTCTACATAGGCAACGTAATTCCAAGAAAACATTAGCATTTCACTGAATTTCACTGAAGGCCAGGGCAGGGACACCTCCCACTAGACCAGGTTGCTCAAAGCCCCATCCGGCCTGAAGATGCCCAGGAGATGCCCAGGAGATGCCTGCTACTCACACACCCTGAAGACCCTTCGCTCAGAGCCCCCGGTATGGACCCCAGAGCCCCTTTCTGCCCCCAGACTGAAGTCCAGGACTTCATTACATTTCGTCGTATTTGTTTACATATTACAATGAACTTCGGGGCATGCGTGGTAGCGCTTTCTGGTGGTCCTCGTTTTGAGTGAGGGTCATTTCTTCACCTTCTTCACCTGTCCTTTGGCTCACTTTTCATGTTGGCAAAACATTATAACTGCTTAATTGATGATTAAAACTAATGATCTTCCTGCTACCGCCTGTTTGTCAGACAATGTCGTATTGATTCCATCCTTGTCTTAGGCCACCATGTTCTCAAGGCCACAGACATCCTCTCTTATCTGACTTAAGTCCTTGAAGGGATTTGGGATGGTTACTAAAATAGCTCCATTTTTTCTCTAAAAGAGCATTCCCTACAGTTTAACCATTTAAGGAATGCATAAAGTCTGCTTCAGGTATCACCTCAGCATCATGTCCTCCAGATGGGGCCCCACCAGGGCAGAAAGAGGGAGAGGATGACCTCCCTCAGCCTGCTGGCCATGCTCTTCTTAATGCTCCCCAGGAGACCACTGGCCTTCTTGGACACAAGGGCACGTTGGTGGCTCATGGGCAACTTGTTGTCCACTAGCATTCCCAGGTCCCTCTTTGCAGAGCTGCTCTCCAGCAGGTCGACCTCAACTTGTACCGGTTCATGGGGTTATTCCTTCCTCGGTGCAGGACCCTACACTTAGCCCTTGTTGCTTCCAGACCCTCACCGAGGAACTGAGGAGATCTCAGGGAAGTTTTCAGGATAATACTGTTTTAATCAGTCAATAAAAGTTGACTTTCACGTCTGTTTGCTCCGCCGAGGTCTTGCCTTAGTGGGGAGACGTCTCATCGCTGGCTCCTCTTCCAGAGGATCCCATTCCTCCTTCTCTCCATCTTCCCACTGCTCTCCGGTCCCAGCCTCTTCTCCTGTGGCCTCTCTCTGGTTCCTCTGCCTGGGGTGGCAGCCTGGTCCCTCAGCTGCACGGGGACCAAACAGGGCCGGGACTTGCCACACCTCTGGGGCAGGATGGCAGCAGGCAGACAGCCACATCCTGGGGACATCAGGGACCAAGAAGGGTGGTGATGGGCAGGGGACTCTCAGTCACTGCTCTCCATCATCATCTGGAGGTGCTGCCCAGTGGGTAGAGTCTTCCTGGACACCCTAGAAGAGAGAAAAAAGATGAGGGAGGACCCCAGGACTTCAGTCTGGGGGCAGAAAGGGGCTCTGGGGTCCATAATGGGGGCTCTGAGCGAAGGGTCTTCAGGGTGTGTGAGTAGCAGGCATCTCCTGGGCATCTCCTGGGCATCTTCAGGCCGGATGGGGCTTTGAGCAACCTGGTCTAGTGGGAGGTGTCCCTACCCATGGCAGGGTGTTGGAACCGGATGGTCTTTATGGTCCCTTCCAACCCAAACCATTCTATGATGCCTCTGCAAGCCCCACAGGATACGCACCTCCACTGGCCTCTTCCAGGCATCTTACCAGTGCTCGTTACACCTCCATCAGCGTGACGTGGTTGTGCGCGTCCACCTTGCGCTGCAGATGGAGTGGCAGCTCCTCGTCACCTTCCCTGGTGCTGCCGGGCGCTGGCTCCTCTGAAATCCACAGCCAGTGGCACTCCTCCTCCATGGTCCTCCAGGCGCTGGCCTTCGCTTTGTGCCAGGACCGGCGGATGCGCTGCAGGCTGAGCCCCGTCCCCACACCTCTGAATCCCACCTGGGGCAGGGCCTCCGTCCCAGCTCTCAGCAACCGCTCCACGGCCGCAGGGGAGGGAGGCTGGGGCCACCTGGAGACCTCCATGGCGCGAGACCCTCCATATCCAACTTGCTGCAGGTCTGTCTGGTTGTCCCTAGGGCTCCTGGGCAGAGGGGTGTTGCAGCTCTTGCAGCATCTCTCCGGGGTGTTTTCGGGGAACCGCTGTATCCTCTCCCACACAAAGACTGGCTCCCTGTCGATGGCCAGCTCAAAGCTCAGACCCACTTCCAGCTGCAGGTCCTCCTCATGCACCAGGATGTTCACAATGTGGAGGATGGTGGTCAGTGTGGGCAAGTCCTGGTCTGCCGTGGGCACCTGGCAGTGCGGGCAGTGGCCAGTGAAGCATTGGCCACACTGCGGGCAGAGATGATGTTCTTTCCTCACAGCTCCGCAGAGGAGCGCAGAGGTGCTATCTGGAACTTCCTTTAGCTTGCCCAGCAGGTCTCGGCACATTTGGGTTATGTCCAAGGACTCCATCAGGAGCACGGTGAGCTCCTCCGCGTCGATGCCCAGAAACTCCAACAGCAACCTGGTGAGCTCCTGCATGTCAGTGGTGGGCAGCTGGTTCCCCAGGAGCTCGGTGCTGGTGGCAGCACTAGAATTTCCACCTTGAGCCATGCCCTCTGTCTGCCGGGGGAGCTCCCTTGCAGAAGCCTCTTCCCTACTGTGGTCACTTCCCCACTGTCCTCCTCCATGGGGCTTCTCCCACCTGTGAGGGGAAATACCGGCTGGTCTGTGAGGCTGCTGTGGGATGGGATGGACCCAGCACCCTCTCTCTGCCTTTTCCTGACCCACTGGGAGGTCTCACGCATCCCCAGAGCCAGACTTTCTGGCTCTGAGATGCTCTGGGTGAGGTGGGGTCTTGGGGGACATCGGGCAAGCCCATCCCAGCAGCACAAGGCACACGGCGAGGGGCTGGGTGTGTTCCAGCCCCAGGAGAAAAGGGACTGAGGGACCAGGGGCTCAGGACAGAGCTCTGGGGCCACCAGTGGGCTCTGTGGGAGGGGGTACAGTGGGTGTCACCAGAAGGCTTTGCCTTGGAAGCTTCCCATCGCCGCAGGGCTTTGCCCTCACCATCCTCAAGTCCCCCCCCTGCATGGAAGGGCTCTTCTTACCCATCATTCAAGGTCTTTGTAGACCCCTCCACACTTTCCGAGTGGGTGGTGGCTCCTGGAGGAGGAAGTAGAAGAAGAATGAGGAGGGACAATGATCATGGGGGCCATGCAATGGGTGTCGCAGAGCCTGGTGCACCTCTGGGACAGGGACACTCGCCTCTCACATCCTTCCTTGTCCTTTTCTGAGAGCTCTTCACCATAGATGGCCCCTGCCCCCCAACAGCAAGCCCTGTGTTAGTGCGGGATGTCTCCCCTTGTCCAGGAAGGCTCTTGCCTGGTAAAGAAGGACCCTGGGAAGAGGACCTGGAGTTAGAGGGACAGGAGCATCCCTGGCCCCAAGCCTGGTGCCCAAGTGGAGGTGGCTCCAGGGCAGGGGCCTTGGTTGGGTGGGCAACAGCCAGTGTTCACTGCTCCCTCTGAGCTCTGCCCCGGGCTACCCCCATCCAGGGAGTGTTGGCCAAGACGGACGCCTACCTTGGCCTTGCTCTTGTGACTGAAGATGCTGGCGATGAGCAGAATGAATATGGCCACCAAGCCAAGGACGCAGAGCAGCGTGCACGTGCAGAGGAAGCCCCAGATGCCTGAGATGAGGGGCGACCCCATCCACTGCTCCACCATGCCCAGGGAAGCGCCATCATCTGCTGCAGGGTTCTGCATGACGACGGGGTGCGCAAAAGGGGTCAAGTGGGGAGGCTGAGGAACCCAACGAGATCCCCTGAGGGGAGGAGAGGGGTCTGCCCCAGCAATGACTCCTACCTGGGGCCAGGCCACGGCCACCGGGATGCAGCGGACAACCAGTTTCACTACCAGCGCCATGACAGCAGAGTCGGTGGTGAAGGGCGCTGGGCTCATTCCCCAGAGCACGGCAGACGTCCCTGTAATGTGCCAGAAAGAGACAAGGAGAGCTTGAGGACGCGTGGCCAGACCCAGAGAGCAGTCCATCGGCTCTTCCTTCCCAGCTCAAGAGCGTTTCTCTTCACCTGGCAGCTCACAGGCAGAATGTCACCCGGCCTCGCTCAGCCCCCACGTGCAAATCCCACCCGTGTTTGTGATGCAGGCGTGACACGTGGCTGCCACCCTTTCAGCAGCTGTGGTGTCTCCGGCACTCGGCTTTGTGATGCAGGTGACCCTCCCTGAGCTGAGCATAGTCCGGGGAGGTGACAGTCAGCTGAACGCTGGCCAACGGTCAGTACAGCTGGACCAAGTTCAGCACAGCTGAATGGCCAGCCCACCCCATCTCCAGACCTGGGGGGGTGGATTTTGGGGAACCACTGGGTCCTCTCCCACACGAAGACCGGCTCCCTGTCCATGGCCAGCTCAAAGCCCAGATCCACTTCCATGGGCTGCAGGTCCTCCTCGTGCACCAGGATGTCTGTGGTGTAGAGGACGGTGGTCAGCGTGGGCAAGTCCTGGTCTGCCGTGGGCTCCTGAAGGAGGAGGTAGAAGAAGAATGAGGAGGGACAACGATCATGGGGGCCATGCAATGGGTTTCGCAGAGCTTGGTGCACCTCTGGGATGGGGACTCTCAGCTCTCACATCCTTCCTCGTCCTTTTCCAAGAGCTCTTCACCACAGAGGTCCCCTGCCCCCCAACAGCAAGCCCTGTGTTAGTGCGGGATGTCTCCCCTTGGCCAGGAAGGCTCTTGCCTGAGAAAGAAGGACCCTGGGAAGAGGACCTGGAGTTAGAGGGACAGGAGCATCCCTGGGCTTTTATAGGCAGTTTGTGAAACATTCCCTCTCAGGAGTGGTTCTCTCCCTTGTCACTTTGGAGAGAGAGGTGGGGGAGAGCATCTCTTGGTTTCAGTGGCCAGGCCAGCCCAAACCACCACAACCTTCCAGTGCTGGGAAGGGGGGAGCACTAGGGCAGCCCCAGGTGTCTGTGTGGAGGGAAAGTCAGAGAGGCTTTTTATCTCCAACAGAGGTTTTCAAAGCTCTGCTCACAATCCAGGAGCCTCCTTTGCAGCCCATGGCACCTCTGGGTCTTCATTCATAAACTGTGAGCCTCTAGTTCCCTTTTCACAGCCTCATCCAGGAAGGCCAGATCCTGCACGATGGGAAACATCACACCACATTAGGGCAGTGATGGTGCCTCTGTCCTGGGCACTGGTGAGGCCTCACCTCGAGGGCTGGGTTCAGTTCTGGGCCCCTCACTACCAGAAGGACGTTGAGGTGCTGGAGCGTGTCCAGAGGAGAGCCACCAAGCTGGTGAGGGGTCTGGAGAACATGTCATCCGAGGAGAGGCTGAGGGAACTGGGCATGTTTAGTTTGGAGGAGGCTGAGGGGAGACCTCATTGCCCTCTACAACTCCCTGAAAGGAGGATGTAAAGAGGTGGGTCTTGGCCTCTTCTCCCAAGAGGAGAAGTTCCTCCTGCTGGACAGGAGCAGAGGAAATGGTCTGAAGTTGGGGCAGGGGAGGTTTAGATTAGATATTAGGAATCATTCCTTTACTGAGAGGGTGGTCAGGCACTGGAACAGCCTGCCCAGGGAGGTGGTGGAGTCACCATCCCTGGAGGGATTTAAGAAACGGGTAGACGTGGCACTTCAGAGCATGCTGTAGTGCCTGAGATTGTTGGGTTGTGTCTGTTTGGAGGTGGGGTTTTTTTGGGTTTGTTTGTTTGGGGTTTTTTTGTGGTTGGACTCCATGATCTTAAAGGTCCCTTCCAACCATGAGGATTCTGTGATTCTGTGATCAAGCTTTCCTGGTCACTGGGGTGTTGGAGGAGCTGGGGCTGGAACATTCTGCAGAGTCTCCTCCCCAGGGACTGGCAGGCCCAGCTCCGTTTTGAGTTCTGGGATGAGGCACTCCATGGTCTCCTGGTCTTTGTTGCGGTGGAGAGGCACCTCCATTTCCCTGGAGCGGGCAACTCAGGAGCTGGATTGGGAGCATCCAGCTGGATCTTGAGATGTTGCTGGTGCTGCTCTACGCTGCTGGGCTCGACTTCACAGGCCATGATGGAGGTCAAAGAGTTGTTGTTGTCCTCAGCCGCCTCCCAGTTGAGCCTGTGAGAAGGAGGAGGAGGATGGAGGAGGCAGAGCGAGGGGATGGGGCAAACCCCGCGTTGAGTCCGCACCGGGGGAGGGAAATGGCGGCACAAAGGCTGGGCAAGGAGCTCCTTTTGAGGGCTTTTTGAACCCCCGCAGAACGGCTGGTCCCTGCCGGAAGGCGGTGGCTGGTGGGCGGGCTACTGAGGCGGCGTGGCCAGGAGCCACCACCTCCAGCGGCAGATTCAAACCAAGCGGAACCGCCCCGGGGCCACTCCCCCCCCCCACCCCCGCAAGGAGAGCTGGGTAGCCCCAGCGCCACCCAGAGTGCCACCTGGTGGCCACATGGGATTTGGTGGCCAGCCGGTACCTGGTGGCCACTCGGGAGCACCCACCAGCAGGCGCGGAGAAAGGGCACCTAGGAGGGAAGCTCCGCCAGCTCGACAGGCGAGTCCTTGCTGGTGGTCATGGAATCATGGAATTGTCAGAGTTGGAAGGAACCTTCTAGAGATCATCCAGTCCAACTCCCCTGCCAAAGCAGGGTTGCCCAGAGCTCATCACTCAGGAGCATCCAGGCGGGGCTTGAAGATCTCCAGAGAAGGGGACTCCACACCCTCCCTGGGCAGCCTCTGCCAGGGCTCTGCCACCCTCACCCCAAAGAAGTTCTTCCTCACATTGCAGTGGAACTTCCCATGTTCCAGCTTGTGCCTGTTGCCCCTCGTCCTGTCACTGGGAACCACTGAAAAGAGTCCTGCTCCATCCTCCCTCAAACCGCCCTTTAGATACTTGTCAGCATGAATAAGGTCTCCCCTCAGCCTTCTCTTCTCCAGACTAAAGAGTCCCAGCTCTCTCAGCCTTTCCTCACAAGGCAGATGCTCCAATCCCTCAATCATCTTGGTTGCCCTACGCTGGACTCTTCCCAGTAGTTCCCTGTCTCTCCTGAACTGGGGAGCCCAGAACTGAACACCACCCCCTGGCAAAGAGCTTAGCCATGGTCTCCAACTGGAGGAAGGTCATGCTCTCAACCTCAAGCAGAATGGATGTGGGAACTCAAGACAGAGCTCCCCATGGAAATATGGGGCTGTCCAGGTCACGAGGAGTGTCAGGACCTTTTACTGGTATTGGCTGGCAGCTCTGAGACCTGCTGTGTGAAGTGTGAAGGGGTGAATGATGTGCTCAGCCTGGTGGTGGAGCTGAGAGAGGAGGTCGAAAGGTTGAGGAGCATTAGGGAGGGAAGCAGCCAGGCTCTAGGAGCCTCTGTACCCAGCCCCAGTCAGAAGCCTAAATGAAAAGAGCAACTGGAGGCAGGTTCGTGGTCGGGGCAGCTGAAGGACTCCCCCCTTGCCCACCTCGCCCTGTCCGGTACCACTGAAGAACAGATAGGAGGTTCTGGTTGAGGAAGGGCAGTCGAGTGAGGAAGTAGATGATGGGCACTCTACACCACAGATGTCTCCGCATTGATGAGGTCCCCTCTCAGTCTTCTCTTTTCCAGGCTGGATAGCCCCAGGTCTCTCAACCTTTCCTCAGCAGAGAGATGCTCCAGGCCCCTCATCATCTTTGTAGCCCTCTGCTGTTCCCTCTCCAGCAGTTCCCTGTCCTTCTGGAACTGGGGAGCGCAGAACTGGACCCAGTGCTCCAGATGGGGCCTCCCCAGGGCAGAGCAGAGGGGGAGGATGACCTCCCTCCTCTTGGTGGGGATGTGGTCATCCTCTTTTTAATGCACCCCTAGACCAGGGGGGCTTGGAGCAACCCCAGAACCCTTCCCCAACACCCCCTCTGGAGGATGCCTTTCAGTTCTGCCTGGCTTCTGTCCCACCCACCCATGAAGAAAGAACACACAGCCATCAGAGCCGCTTGTAGCAGGTTCCACCAGGGAGGTTCAGTTCCCTGGAAGAGGGATGCCACTCTTATCTTCAAGAAGGGCAAGAAGGAGGACCTGGGGAACCACAGAGCGGTCAGGCCTGTGACTCCTCCCTGTGGAGCCTGGGGGACATCCTGGCAGCCCCGACAGCAGCCCCCCACTCCCAGCCTCCTCTTGTCTCCATGGCAACCGCAGATACAAATACCATGACAACCCCATGGCAACAGCACAGGCGATGCCACCAGTTCCCAGCCTGGAGGTGGGCGGATGCCCAGGCGTGCTGAAGCTGAAGATCTCTTCTTCTGAGCTTCATGCCCCTGGCAGGATCTCGGCTCTGCTGGGTTGAGGGAACCCATCACGGCTGGACCAAGGCACCAGGAGATGGCTGGGTTGGGTGAGGGAGGACAGGCCAGGGGCTGACTTGGGGTCAAAGAGCAGGGATATGTGCACAGATAATTTGTGCAGGACCCTATTGGCTTCTAGGATGGCCCAACTGGCCCCCCAACTGTCTGCTTGGCCCCCTTAGATGTGTCATGGGTGGAAGAGCTCCAGGACCCAGCGGTCTCCTCACCAGTGACCATCAGAGAGCAGATACAGCCCCATATTGGGTGCTTTCCTTCTACTTCTCGGGGCCTGACCCCCCCATCTCCTTTCAGCCCTGAGGGCCTGACCCTACTGCTCCCAAGGGCTGAGGAGAGATGGGGGGTGCTGGTGGGGAGCACCCACACTAGGGACCCCCTGATGCTCACACGGGTGGTGATGATCCTACAGGGGCATCCTGTATCGCTGGCGCTTGTCCCACCTCTTCCTGACAGCCCCCCAAAAAACCACCAGGTCATCACAAATCCTGCTCCAGGATCCCACCCACAGCTTGGCATCCCACTGGTGTGTCCCCATCGCTGTGTCCCTATCACCGTGTCCCCTTCGCTGCCCGTGACGGACAGCACCCGGCCCTTCCTCCTGGTTTCAGGGGGTTTGGGGCTTGAGAAGATTGGGAAAAGGGCCTTTTGCATCTCCTAAATGTGCAAAAAAGGTTGATTGTCAAAGTAATTATTAAAAATAACTGCTTTGCTGGAACTTTCTGTAGGTTGTGGGGCCTGGGGGGGAGCCCCACACTTCTCGGGGTGCTGGGGCCGGGGGGCAGAGGGTATTTCTCCAGCTCAGGTTGCCTCAAGATGGCAGCAAGAACATGCAGCAATCCCTCTACCCGCTTGGAGGGAGTGGGGACCGCTCCATCCAACCCATCCTGGCTCCGAGGACACCCCCAGCCGCCTTCTCCCGGCATCGTCTCCCCCACTTCTCCTCCTCCTCCTCCTCCTCCTCCTGGTGCGACACAACTTCTCCTGCTCCTTCTTGGTGCCCCTCCTTCCCCCCCCCTCCCCCCAAGAAAATCCCCCCCACATCTGCTGGTGGCTCTGGAGCTGCCACCCATGTCCTCCTCCGTCACCCCGACCCTCCGGCCCCGGCTCCGCTCCTTGGCAAAAGTAAGTTGGTGCTTTTCTCCCCTCGCAGCCGTTTCCCCAGCGATGGGAAGAGGCGCTATTAATAAATCCCGTCAGATTTTATCG
>QJSC01024868.1:0-18252 GCA_003697955.1 Calidris pygmaea
AGGGGAGTGGGGCTGGGGGAGGTCTGGGGGGGTCTGGAGGCAGGGGGTGCTGTGAGGGGGGCTGTAGGGGAGGGGGCGTTGGAGAGGGGAGCTGTTGGGGGGCTGGAGGCGGGTTGGGGGGGGTCTGTGAGGGGGGGCTGGAGCAGCTCTGAGTGCAGTGGGTGAGGTGTTAACGGGTGGCGGAGCGGGTCCGAGTGCCCGTGGGCAGCACAAAAAAAAGGGGGGGCTGGAGCAGCAGTGAGGGGGGCCAGGGGACCTCCGAGAGGTGGTGCTGGGTCCCCTACAAGAGGTCCCGGCCACCCTTTTTGGGGAGGGGGGGGGGAGATGAGTGGGGAGGGGAGGTGGCAGGGATTATATGGGGGTCTCCTCGCTGCTGGCGACCCCCTCGCGATGATTTTTCTCCCCCAGGAGCGAGGCGGCAACAACTCCTTCACCCATGAGGCCCTCACGCTCAAGTACAAACTGGACAACCAGTTTGAGCTGGTGTTTGTGGTGAGTAACCCCCCCTCCGGCCCCCAAATCCGGGGGGGGGGAGCTGAAAAACAAGGGTGTCCAGGTGTGGCTTAGTTGGAAAAAAGCTTCCCCCAGGGGTGAGGCTTCCCCAAAATCTTCCGGGGAGGGGGGCCGTGGCCGCCCTGGCGAGGGAGGAGGCTTGGGAAGAGAAGCAGCTCGTGCGTTGATAACGGGAAGGTTTTTTTCCTGACGTGGTGTTTTCTTCCGCCTCCACGTGGGCAAAGCGGGGCCCGTGGGGCTCAAACATTAGGGGGCCAAAAAAAATCCCATCCGAAAACGGGGAGAACAATTAGGGTTGAAGCAATTAGATGATTTAATTGCGCCGGGCCGTAGCTCGACTCCCAGAACTGGTTTGGCTCTTCCTGGCTGTGGGATTTTGGGGTGAGGTTTTGGGGAAAGGCTCCCCGGGAGCTGAGCACCGATCCCGGTGTCGCCGCTTCCTCCCCGAGGGAGCGCGGGGACGCGGAGGGTGGATGGAGGTGTCTCTTGGTCACCAGCAGCTTATTGTAATCATCTGCCGTAGGATTAAAACTCCTTAAAGCTCAACCAGAAGCCGTACAGGCTGTTGCGTCCTAATAGAACTTTCTACTTTCACCAGATCTATTTATAAAAAGCCAGAAATGTGCCAACCTCTTTACTTCAGAGACTATTTTACCGCTCTCCCTTTCAGTCTCCTTTTATCTCTCTAAATCCACACAACATTCCTTGTGTACCTAAAGATAAGCAAAAAAAAAACCCGCGCTGCTCTTTTGTGCCTTTGTTGCCATGAAACAGTCATTTCAGGTCGTTTTTATCGGCGTTGCCTTTTAAAGCGAAGCTCAGGGCTGCGCCGTTTGGTTTTCCTATTTTTTTTTTATTTTCTTTTTTTTTTTTGAGAGCATATTAAAAGCTCAGGAGGTCGGACTAGGAAACGTAGCCTGAAACCTGCCGAACTGAAAGAGCTGCGGATCAGACTGAGGGCTTGCCAGCTCGATGCTGCGCTTAAATCGGCTGGAAGAGTGATTTGTGCTGTGCTGCTTTGCAGGTGGGGTTTCAGAAGATCCTGACTCTAACCTACGTCGACAAGTTGATAGACGACGTTCATAAGGAGTTCAGGGACAAATATCGCAATGAGTTCCAGCAGAAAGGCACCCTGGGCCTCCTAAACGGCACCTTTGATTTTAAAGACGACTTCATGCGCCTCCTCCGGTACCACAGCCTGGTTTTTTTTTTTCCTCTCTGGTTTTCATTTAGAGCGGAGATAGTTGGGGAGGGAGGGGAGGCAGAGCTGAAATTCAGGCTAACGGGCCACCTCCCCGCAGGGATGCAGAGGAGAGCAGTAAAGTCCGAGCTCCCACGGTGATGAAGACGTTTGAGCAGTCTCTCAAGTCCCAGAAGACTGTCAAGTGTATGATAGAAACCCGAGGGGAGAAACCAAAGGAGAAAGTCAAGAACAAGAAGAACAAAGGTTCCAAAAAAGAGGGTGAGTTGATGGGAGAGAGAGATGGGGAGGGGGAATAAATACTCCTGAGTTTTCCCGGTCCTCTCCTAGCGCCCAAACGCTGGTCTGAGCGTGTGTTGGGGCTTTTTCTGGCAGGAATTGAAGCTGTTACAGCACCTGGTAAAGCATCTGCTGGTGACAAGCAGCCCTCCGCAGCCGGGGAGAAGGAGGAGCTGACCAAGGATGAAATCCTGCAGAAGAACCGGGAGGAATTCTTCAAGAGACACATGAAAGCCGGGGAGAAGTCCAGGTGGGTCATGAGGACGCTGTTGCTTTGCCTGCGCTTCCTGGCGTCCCTCGGCCGTGGCCGAATCTCTCCTTCCTGGGAGTCAGCCCTTATTTCCCTGCTTACTGGAGAGAGTGGGAGAGGGCGCACTGGGACTCCTGGAAGGGACCATAGAGCCTCCCAAAAACCCAGTGTGTGCCTGGGAGAGGTCCAGACCTCTTTTCGGTGAGGCTTTGCTGCCGCGAGCAAAGGGCAGCGACGCATCGATGCCTGGCTCGGGGTGAAGTGGTGGGATACAGGGTTAAAGTTCAGATAAACTCTGGAGACACGGAATCAGGCAGGTTTAGCCTTAATTTCTGGGTCATCCCGGCTTTTAATCTTCGCGCCTTCTAAGGAGGCGGTCGCTGCCGCTTTGCTGCGCTGAACAAAGCACGTTTCTGGTCTTTATTTTGACAGATCTCCAAAGCCCGAAGCGCAGAAGGAGAAGGGGAAGAAGCCCCGAGTGTGGGATCTGGGGAACTCTAATGCCAAAGTACTCGATTACAGTAACTCTGCCACCAACGGCAGCGCGGAGGCTTGTCCCGTGGAGGAATTTGACCCTGATATAGTAAGGAAAAATGGGGTCACTCTGCTCTTAGAGGGTTGTTCTGGGATCGGTTGGGCGTTGCGAACCCAGCCTGGTCTCCACGGCTGGCTGAGAAAGATCTGGAAACGGGGAATGGCAGCGCCCAGCCCCTCAAGCTGCTGCCGAAAAGGATATTGACTCTGGCTGCGAACGGCGCCGGGTGGCTGAGCCAAGATCTCTGCCGCCGAGGACAGCCCCGGTGGCAGGGACAGGCCACCGTCAGCAGCTGCCCATTTTCAAGGTGTGTCTTTTCCCCCCCCTCCTCCCAGGCCCTGGGGGATCGAAATCGTGAGCCCGGCCGCCTCTACGACCTTGAGTACGAAAGCGATGATGAAGCTGAAGAGGAGAAGGTTATTCAGAACCCTTCGAAACCCAGGTAGAGGCTCTTGCAGCCTCCTGCTTGCCACGCGCTTCTTGATTTCCCTCCCAGTCCAACCAGTAACGCAGTGGGGACAAATTGGTGTGTTTGGCAGCTGCGTGGTGGGCTCTTCTTGCGTCTGTCTGCCGTGTGCTCTGTGCCACGTGCTCCTCAAACCCAAAGGTAACTCCTCTGCTTCTCCGCAGCGCCAAGAAGGGTGGGCTGGGGGGCATGTTTGGCATGCTGAAAGGCCTGGTGGGCTCCAAGAGCTTGACGAGAGAGGACATGGACCCTGTACTGGAGAAGATGCAGGATCACTTGATCGGTATGTCTGGATCTGCTGCGAGTGGGTTAGTTTGAAGGGGTTCCCTGCGCTCCGTTGGGTGGGCACCCATGGTTTGGGACATTCTTGCCCACAGGAACCATGGTGGGTTCCTGTCTTGCCTCTGGGGAGCCCTCGACAGCGCATCGGAAGGGGGGCGAGAGTCTAGTCTGGTGGGGATCCTGCAAAGACTCCATCCTTCCCCTGACGCCGATGTCTGGCGTGTGGAACCTCCTCAGCAGCGCTCACTCCCCTTTCTCTGTCTCTTCTCTCAAAGCAAAAAACGTGGCAGCTGAGATTGCGGCGCAGCTCTGCGAGTCGGTGGCTAAGAAACTGGAAGGGAAGGTGATGGGAACGTTCACCAGTAAGTGGCTGCGCGGTCTCCCGCTTGTGGTTTGGAGCTCAGGAGCGTTCCCCTGACGGGTTCTCCTCCCATCTCCTCCCCAGCGGTGACCTCGACGGTGAAGCAGGCCCTGCAGGAAGCTCTCGTGCAGATCCTGCAGCCCCAGCGCCGCGTGGACGTCCTCCGCGATGTCATGGACGCTCAGCGGCATCGCCGACCCTACGTAGTCACTTTCTGTGGCGTCAACGGTGTCGGGAAGTCCACCAACCTGGCCAAGGTAAGACACGGTCCTCCTGTGACCAACGCTGAGGTGGGTCTGCGGCTGCCAATGGGCTTTTTTTTTTTTTTTTCCTCTTTTCTTTATGATCTCTTGCCACCTACAGATCTCCTTCTGGCTCATCGAGAATGGTTTCAGTGTCCTCATCGCCGCCTGCGACACCTTCCGCGCAGGAGCGGTGGAGCAGCTCCGCACCCACACCCGTCGCCTCAACGCCCTGCACCCTCCGGAGAGCCACGGCGGGAGGACCATGGTGCAGCTCTACGAGAAGGGCTACGGCAAGGACGCCGCGGGGATCGCCATGGAGGCCATCTCCTACGGTAGGTGGGAAGCCGGGGGGTGGGAGAGGCTGTTTTGGGGGAGTTATCCCCCTTAACGTGGCCTCTACGGCTCCCCAGCCCGGAACCAGGGCTTCGACGTGGTGCTGGTGGACACGGCGGGCCGCATGCAGGACAACGCTCCTTTGATGACAGCGTTGGCCAAACTCATTGCCGTCAACGCTCCCGACCTGGTGCTGTTCGTTGGAGAAGCACTGGTGGGAAATGAGGCTGTGGATCAGCTGGTGAGTGTCGAGTCTTTTGTTTCCTCAAAGATTGGGGGGGGGGGGGGGGGGGAGAAAATACACTTCTGTAGGTTTTACCGGAGATTTGGAGACCGGCAGCACCACAAAGGAGTTTCTCTCATCCATTTTCTCCCTCAGGTCAAGTTCAACAAAGCGCTGGCTGATCACTCCATGGCCCAGACGCCGCGCCTCATCGACGGGATTGTCCTCACCAAGTTCGATACCATCGATGACAAGGTAGGGAGGTCGTCAAGACGGCTCCGTGCGGAGCTTCCCGCTGGTGACCGGGAATGGTCGAAGGTGGGATCCGCGGGTTTAACGGTGCTCGTTCTCCTCGGCAGGTCGGTGCTGCCATCTCCATGACCTACATCACGAGCAAGCCCATCGTTTTTGTCGGTACCGGACAAACTTACTGTGATCTGCGAAGCCTTAACGCCAAGGCCGTGGTCGCAGCGCTCATGAAGGCCTAAAAAAAAAAAAAAAAAAAACAAAAAAAAAATCCCACCAAATCGCCGCTCGCAGATGTCTGAGAAGAACATGCTTTACCCCGTTACCGACTAGTCTTTCCTGTGTAGTGCAGACCAGAATGAGGGGATACCGGCGCGAAGGGGTTGGGTTTTTTGGATAAAACCCCATTTTATCCAGCAAAACCCCTTCCCCCAGTTTCCCTCCTTCTGTATCGGCGACGCAGGCTCCCTCGCGGGGAGGCTGAAGCCAGAGCTTTGTATTGTTCGTGCTGCACGGGGTGGGGAGGGCAGCACAAGGACCTGCTGTGCTTTTTTGGGGGGATTTGAAGGCTTTTTTTTTTTTTTTTGAGCTGCTTTTGATTTTTAGACGAGTTTAGGGAGGACATGGGAGCGACTTTTGTCAGGGGTGAGCAGGAAAGGCGCTGCTTTGCGGCAGCGCTGGAAGATCTGTTAATGTCACTGCTCGTGGCAGCTCCATCCAAGCTGATCAACCAAAACTGGCCGGGGGCTGCGCTGGGCTGGAGGGGGAGACGCTAAATTGCCTTAAGGTCCTTGTTTCTGTTGTCACCGGGACACCAGAGCAGGGCACCTGGACATGGCACATCTGGGCAGGAGCCGGGGAGCTGGAGGAGGACGGCACCGTGCTCCTGCCTGCTGGCCTCAGTGTTATTTGCTAGTAAAAAGGTGACAAAAAAAAAACAAAAACAAAAACAAAACCCCAAACAATTAATACTGGAAGGTAATGGTGGCTGCTTGCTGCTTTCCTGCCCCCTTTCTCCCCCCTTCGAGTGCCTCTTGATCCCCATCTGAAGTGCTACACTGAATAATACAAAACTCTTACGATGTCTTGTAGCTCTGTATCGCAGGTGTGCTCTAGTGCAATAAATTGAATGCTGTCTGCTAAGAGACATAATTTATATAAAATAAACTTCATAATTTGTTCTCCGTGTATAAGTAACTTGCCTCCCTCCCCCCCCAGCCAGGACCTGTTTCCTCGGGCACGTAAATCACACACCAGCCAAAAGTTTTAAGCGAACAGGCCTTTAATACAAGCTTCAACATACAAAATACTGTACAGTATAAAGACAGGGCTAGAAAACTAGAGCTTCAAGTAAAAAAAAAAACAAACAAAAAAAAACCCATGCTCAAGTTTCATGTTTTTAATTGAAAGTACAGAATACAAAAAAAGCACTAAGTATGAAAGTAGAGGAGGCTGCAGCTCCTGCAGGGGGACCACGCTCCCCAGCTGCGCGCAGCCCTGATAAAAAGAGAGTGACTACGTTAACCCAGGCGTCTGTCTGTCCTGGGGGGGCTCTGGTTCCTGCCTGTAGTGTCCGGGCTGCGGGTGCGTGTGGGCGGCAGCGGGATCCCATCCTCCCTGGGACTGGTCTCAAACCACCTGGGACCTCTCTGGGAGCTGCCGGGCTCCGGCTTCAGTCCGTGCTGGGGCCGGGCTGGGACTCAGCTGCTGCATCCTGCGGGAACACACCAGCTCTGCAAAACTCTGCCAAACCCACCTGGGGAGTCCCAACGGGGCTGGAAAGGGTGAAGCCACTCGGGGGAGTCTTTCTTACCTTTTATGTTGGCAGCGGAGCCGTTGAGCTGTTGTCCCTCCTTGGGCACACCTGGGAGAGAGCAAGGAGCGGCTGGAAGGGCAGCCCTGCAGGGACAGGTTTTCCAGGCTGGATTTTACCCTCCAAACGCATCCCAGCGAGGCTCCGGTGGACCCAACTCGCTTCTTTTCTCCATTTGTATGATTTACTAGCAAGTTCTCTTGTGTGTTACAGCGTGAAAATGAGCGAGACTGGAGTACCTTTTCACTTGAAAGGGAACAAACAACTGCAGCTGCCAGATAACGTGCGGGAAGCAGCAGAGCTGTTTAAACTATAAGAACAGAAGGTGGTTTTGTAAAAGTAAACCCCAAATTTGGCTACGCTTGCAGACAATTTTTCTAGGGCAACAGAAAAGAAAAGCTTAAGGAATAACACAGCGTAGAGAACGGGGGCTGTTAATGCTGCCTACACTCCAAAGGCCAGGGTGACAGTCAGGAACCGTGTTGTGCGTGACGGGATCCCCGCGCAGCCCGTAACCCCCGTACCTGCTCGGCCCCGCATGGCGATCTCGCTCGTCAGCCTCTCGAAGTACTCGGGCAGGTCGGCGTATTCATCTCCGTAGGAAATCACTTTAATCCCTTTGTCCAGCATGTTCTCCCGGAGCTTCTTAAATTCATCCACGTCTCCCCTCCGTACGAGCATGAAGTGCTCCAGGTCTGACTTGTGCTTCACAGCCTCTAAAAACAGGGCCTGAAACGTGGTGTCATCAACAGTCCAACCACAGCCCAAGAACAGGAATGACTTATTTTCATACAGCTTCTGAATCTCCCGCTTTAAAAAAGGGAAAGATGTTCTTAGTCAAGGCCAGCTTTACCTTTACACGGCACAAGAGAGAGCATCTGCCTCATCCCTGATGAGACTCGGAGTGTCATCATTCAACCATCCTCAACACAAGGTGCTGAGGTGGCTTTGCAGCTCGGTGGGAGTGTCCACCTGCTGGAGGGCAGGAAGGCTCTGCAGAAGGACCTGGGCCAAGGCCGATGGTGTGAGGTTCAACAAGGCCAAGTGCCAAGTCCTGCTCTTGGGTCACACCAACCCCATGAATGCTCCAGGCTGGGGGAAGAGTGGCTGGAGCTGCCCGGTGGTTGGTTGACAGCCGGCTGAATACGAGCCAGCAGCACGCCCAGGTGGCCACCAGCATCCTGGCCTGTATCAGGACCTGTGTGGCCAGCAGGACTGAGGCAGTGACTGTCCCCCCTGTACTGGGCACACCTCAGGGGCTGTGTTCAGTTTTGGGCCCCTCATGACAGGAAAGACATTGAGGGGCTGGAGCAAGTCCAGAGAAGGGCAATGGAGCTGGTGAGGGGTCTGGAGACCAAGAAGGGTCTGGAGAACTTCTGAGGGAGCTGGGGGTGTTCAGCGTGGAGAAAAGGAGGCTGAGAGGAGACCACCTCACTCTCTTCAACTCCCTGAAAGGAGGGTGTAGCCGGGGGGTTGGTCTCTTCTCCCAAGTCACAGGTGATGCGACAAGAGGAAAAACAACCTCAAATTGTGCCAGGGGAGGTTTAGGATGGAGATTAGGGAAAATTTCTTCACTGAAAAGGTTATCAAACATTGGAAGAGGCTGCCAGGGCAGTGGTGGAGTCACCATCCCTGGAGGGATTTAAGACATGGTGCTGAGGGACACGGGTTAGTGGTGGTTTTGGAAGCACGAGGTTGATGGTTGGACTCAATGATCTTAAAGGTCCCTTCCAACCTCGGTAATTCGATGATTCTAGAGAACCCATCTCTCCTATTGCACACAATTAAGGGCTCTCCCACCACCCTGAGTCTTTAAACTCAGCTGAGTCAATGCCCAGTTAACACAGGGGCTTGGAGGGCTGCGGGAGATGTATGTACCCAACATATGAGCCCCCAGAGCACGCCCTGCCTCACCATGACCTCCGTGTTGCGCAGCACGTTCTGGTAGCCGGCCGGGTGGAGCACGATGCCGCTGGGGTTGGTGTACACGCCGTGGATGTGCAGGACACTCAGCTTCCTCTTCTCCTGTGCCCACTCCAGCACCTGCACAAAACAAACCCCTCCAGAAAGGTCAGCGAGTGCAGCACGCCAGCGTCCGTGGTGCTCCTCAAAACACCGCGGCGGGGAAGCGCTTTAAAGAGGCAGCTTCTTCCTCATGTTCCATCTGATCTCCTCAAGAGGTCATGAGTCCACCAGCCTCTACACCGCGGCTACGGCGCTTGTTGGGGTCAGCACTTCAGCTGAACGGCGCATGCGATGGGGAAAGACTAAATCAACAGAGCAGACCCAGCAGAATAAAGAGAAAAAACCCTCTACAAATTATGTCAGTGTGTTTCTCAAGCCTAGAAAGCTTTATTTCTTGGCCCCTCTAGGCTCTGAGAAGATCTGAGGAAGCTCAACAGCTGACCCTCATTTCAGAAAGCCATTTCCGAGGCTCTCAGTTTCCTCCTGCAGACCTTAGCTCATTTAAGCTTGCAATAATTAGAATGCTTACTTGTAACACTGTAAGCACATCTTGCAGCCACGCAGATTAAGAGGTCATGCAGGAAACGTGAAGCACAGAAATGACTGGGAATGGAAATAGACCTGCACGTGGTGCGTGTTTAACGAGCAAACAGAAGGACGAGATGGTCTCCACCAGTGAAAGCCAGGGTGGAAAGAGGAGGTGGGCAGATGGTGAGGAGCTCAGGGTTTCCCCGTCTGATTTTCTGCCCGCCTGCGGCAGGAGGAGGGAAGCTTTTGTGAAGCCAGCAGCTCTGAATCCCACAGCGTGGCAGAAGAAGCCAGAGCAGGCGAGGAACCCAGCAGAAGCCACCCAGCCGTTTCAGAAAGAGGGAACGGAACACAGGGGAAGCCTCGAAGGCCGCAGCCCCGAAAACGCTCTGTCACAAAAAAGCACTCCCCAGCACGTTATAAAAATAGAAAAGTCAGCTTCGTGTCTCACACAGTTTCCTGTGTTGGTTAAAAACATCACCCCGTGCCTTATGTGGAAGCAGGGCTTGCAGTACTTCAGCAAGGCCAAGCCAGAGGTTTCAAGGACAGAGATCAAAGAAATACCAGGCTTAAGGGCTCCTCCTGAGCGATGGATGCCAGCCAGCAAGCACAGCACTTCAGAAACCAGCATCCGCCTCCGCGCCTCTGCTCACTGCCCCACATGGTCAGAGCTTCTGCTTGGAGTTTGTCTAATGTCATTTAAATGACTACGAACAGCGCATTCCCCTTACACGGGCGTGAGGGCACATCCCCCAGCTGCCGCTTTCCTCCGCTCTCCCAGCTCAGCCCTGACATTTCAACAACAAAAAAAATCATCATCGTTTACCTTCTTTTCATCAGTCAGGTCAAGAGACTCCAGGTGCTTCCCCTGGTGCGCTGCGTACAGTTCCAGCAGGTTATCGAAGTTTGTGGTTAACACCAGTGCCCCGTTTTCCATCAAGTGAAGCACAGACTGAAGCAGCTGCTTCCCAGAATCTTCCATTTTAGATTCCAGGTCATCAAACACCTCGTATAAACAGTCTTTGAAAAAGGTTGAGCGAACGTTGCTTGTGCGCTGAGAAGGGGAGGGAGATTAAGATCAGCTGGGCTTCTTTTAACGCTTCATGCTAAACGACTCGATGCAAAACCACCCACGTATTTCTCAAAGACCTGGGCAAAGCTGTGGGTGCTCGCAAGGGAAACACCGAGAACTTAATGCACCGAGGTGGGCACTCCCCCCACCCCAGCATAATCCCAGTGAAATACCCAAAAGCTGGTATCCCCGGCTAAATTATGTCTCAGGAACCCGGCACTTGGGATTCCTTGTAGGTAGAGGCATTGGGGGAGAACCAAGCTTGGCTATTTCTGAATGCTCAGGGCGGGGTATGCGATATTTCCGTGCGGTGCTACGAGCACACTCACCGGAGACAGCTTCTGGATAAGGTCGTGGGCAACATGAACCAAGTTCTTGTCTTCATGGAGACACTTTTGAAACCGTTTGCTCTCTTCATCTTCCAGGAGATCAAAGTCAATAGCAGCATCCAACAGGGCCTGGATTAACCCCTTCCAAGACTTCAGCGCCGGGACCTGGGGAGCAACTGCTGCACTGATTCCTGTCCCAATCACCAAAACCAGTTCCCGAGGCTTCTTGGTTTTGAGGCTTGGCAAGAGCTTCCTGCAAGAGGAGAAAGTAGCCCATCTGGTACCATCATCGATGGAAGGGTGTCCCTGGGTGGTGTGGCACATGCAGACTGATGACAAGGGAGGTACCCTCTGCCTACATTTTGAATCAACACGTCCATTAGGGTCCTCTGATAAACAGAGGATGGGAGGAGCAGCTCGGTATCCCTTAAAGACAGGGATCAGCATCACAAATGCCCACAATTACAAGGTAGGTCATTACAACACATTTGACAATCGAGACCGTTACCAGGGGTAGTCAATACCGCCGAGGAATACTTCCGAAGTGAAACTAATTCAATTAAAATTTGGAATAAGGAAGGTCTTGTTAATAAAAGTTACGTGGAAGCTTGTAGAAAGGCTGGGGAGAGTGGAAAAGGTGTGGTGAGCACTATGGACGATGTTACCAATGGCTGTAGAGACACACACACACACACACACACTCGATATCGACAGCGACAGCATGTATCGGACCCCCCCCCAGGGAGTAAACACCACCATGACTGCTCCTGGTTTAAATAAGGTGCCAAACGGGGATCTGAAGACAGCAGCCCCATTAACCCCAGCACAAAAGGAAGGAAGCAAAGACTTCCTTCCAGCTCTGCCCTGGAGAGGACCTTCCCACCCCCCAGCCCCTCTTTGTTGAGAAAACCACTCAGTGGGACCAGAAATCCCTTCCCTGTCACGCCTGCAACGTAAGCGGGAGGCTCGAGACTGATCTTTTGGAAGCCGAGAGGGTAGGAGGAAGAGTCTCATGCAAGAGCTGTGTGGCTATGTTCTCCTCCCTCCTCCTCCTCCCCTCTTCCTTGTTTTCCTGGCTTTACACCTGCACAGTGCTTTTAAATTTTATATTTAGCATTTATGAAGTAGGTGTGCTTCTCCCCATCGGGCCTCGCCTGGTGTGAAGCTGCTTTTCTGAAGCAGGGGACCGGCTGCAGCTTCCCAGAGGATGGAAGCAGCAGCCCAGGGAGGCAGCTCATTTGGAAGGAATGGTTTTTATCTGCAAACATGTGATATTTAGCGAGAAGGGGAAAGGAAACCGACACCACACAGGCAAAGCTTTGCCTTCCCTCTGCTATTGCCTACAAAAACAGATGAGTTAATCCTTTTCTTTAAGAGGTCTTCATTGTTAGTGGCAATAAATGGGTTTTAATTTTGGGACTGCAAGCCTCACTTGCAAAGAATAAGGTAGTGCTTATGCCAATGAGCTGGAATAAAAATACAACCAGAAACCTGGGGACTGAAATCCAAAAGAATAACAAATACACAAGTCTTAACGTCCCGTGCGACAGCTCTGAAAGAGGCATTCTGTTCCCATGCTGATAAATACACCTGTTTCTACCCTGATATCCTGAGCAAGTTAAAAATAATCTCCCAGCCGCTTTTCTGCTCATTCCACGGTCACTGGACAAACCTTGACACCAGGGCTCCCTCCCAGAAACTATTCTGCAGACCTCAACAACTCGTAAATAAATCAGATTAGTGGAAGACAACTCCCCAGAAGAATTAGCTGCCATGAACTCCCCAGAACAATTAGCTGCCCATGCTACCGCAGCAGCCACAGCGCCAGCCCTGGATGGAAAGAAGAGTGGGTATGTCCCGTTAGTGTCATGCTCAGCTTGGAGAACTGTTAAAATGACCTGCTAATTAGTATGGGCAGTCTCCAGAGTGGAATTATTTAGCCTTGACATGCAGCAAAATCATACTAATTTGAGTAATTGCCTGTCCTCCCAGGAACCGGCGTTCAACCCGCGCAAAGCACAACCTTCTGCAATGACCCTAATGTGTGGACAGGACCTGAGCCAGGGGCGACACCGACCAAAACCACGGAGACAGTAGAGGAAAAACCAGCTTTCTCTGCAGCCATGCATCCTGGCTTAGGGGTTAAAAAAACCCACACTGCAACAAAGTACTTTCTGGGCGTTAAGGTCTTTTGTTTCCAGGCACCTCAGGAAAATGCTAGTTACAGGGCACAGCTAGAGACAGCGCATTTCCTTGGATCAGCAGCCAAAACGACTGCTGGGGCTCGGTTCCAAGTGTCCCACTCTTTAAAGAAGAATGCACGGTTAAGGAAAAGCTCTTATTAGAAGAAATTCACTGGAGTATGATTAAATTTACCTGGGCTTTTTCGCAGGTGGCATTCCATCTTCCAACAATGTTTCTTTACCCAGGCTGAGCGTAGAAGCCATCCAGTTTCTATAGTAGACAAATCACCACAAGCAAAGTCACTACATATATGCAACAGGACGTGGAACAGACCACAGGTTTTTGTCGAGCCAGCTTTTCCCTGGCGGATAAACACCGGGGTTTGTTATCTTTATGAGATCACCTTCGGGCTGAGAACTGCACTTTTTTTAGGTTTCTGAACTTTGCCCCGCCGCTCTCATACACATCCTTAACTTCCCTCACAATGAAGCTCAATAAAATCACAGGGCTGTTTTGCACAAAAACGGGCTGCAGTCGCCACTGGCTGCCCACTTCATTTCACCTCGGCCGGTCATCTTCTTCCCTGGGAGCCTGTACCCCAGAACAGGCGCTCCCTTCTTCCAAGACGATGCCTTGTTGGCAAACCTTGGGAAAACAGCGGGAGGGAAGGAAGACAAAAAGATTTCTGTTGGCTACAAAAAGCCACCAAGAGCATTTCATTCTCCGGTGATGAGAGAAGGATTACCCAGCCCGCCATACGGCTACACACGGTGGGATATGACCTTGAAGGAAGTTTTATGTCTGAGAACTCTATCAACAGCCCATGACATAAACCACCACAGGTCTGCCAGCACACGGTCCTCTCCCCCTCTGCTTCTCCAAAATAAGACAATTAAAAGGGAAAGAAAGCAGACAGAACTATTCACCCTTATCCATTTTTTCTTGCCAACTGTAAGAAGAGTCCAGCAAAAATTCTGCTAGGCAGGCTTTTGCCAAAATGAAACGCTGTGCAAGAGCTGCTGGCCCAAAATCAGAGGTTTTTTTTACAGGTTTCACAGCCTCGGTGACATCTCAGCATTTGTCCTACAGATGGGATGCCTGCGATTCGCTGCAGCAAAGCAGCAGCACTGGCAGGTGAGACTTTTATAGGTATGAAACCTCAGCTGTGCTGCAAACCTTGGCAGGGATCATTGAAGAAAGAGTCCCAATAATCTACCTAACTGTCAGCTTTCAATGCTGGCTGATGAAAACAGGGCACACCGGCTCCCGCAGACACTCAGATACAGTGTGCCTACCAGCCTTTCGTTTCTGAGCACTACTGAAAACTTTCTATTTATCATTGCAATAACAATATCTTATTATTATAATATTAATATTACAACACCTCAGAAAGCTGCTCTTCACACCCTGTCTCCCAAAACACCACTCAGCACATGCTGCCCATCACCTACAATAACCAGATTTTTATTTTACTGTAGAGCCTGGATTTTGGGGAAAAGTTTCAAATGCGTTTTGCTCCCGCCGACTGCTCGCACCTCCCGGTTTTACACCCTCCACCCTTGCACAAAAGGGCCCCGAGCCTCCTCCATCGCACACCCTTTTCAACGTTGTACCCCGTGTTTTCTCAACACACCACCGAACCCAACAGCACTTTGATGCTGCTGTGACAACGAACCCCTGCAGCCTCATGCCCCCCCGAATGCCTACAAGCATCAGGCGTGGGGTGAACCATTTCGGGGAGTTAAAGGGGTGTCTCTTGGGGAGACAGTCAGTCAGGCAGTAACATCAAACTCACCCTGAGTGAACACAGCCAAGAACAGTCCGGATGGAAAACAAGGCGGGGGGAATGAAAAACCTCTTTTTTCTCTTTTCAGTAGGGTACGATCTCTCTTTTTGGATTAGCTGATTCTTTTGGAAGAAAGGGCTACTTCCACAAAGCCAGCCAAATTTTAATTAACGGTGCAAAGACACTTGCGATGAGCTAGGGACTAAAGCATGTAACCTTCGTTAACTGGAATACGTAAGAAGTTGTTTGTGTAAAGTAACGCGCTCAACTCCCGCTGCTGCCCAGATCTGCCCTCAACTCCCCCCAAGGCACCTCACAGCCCAAGGTCAAACCTTCCCCGCTTTCTCCACCGGCTTCATTTACGGATCTAATTTAAGTTTATATTAGCTTCAGGTTGCGAATTATCAGTTAAGTCTCAAACATCAAGCCTGTTTATAAACTGCTCCCTAGGCCTTCCTGGGTTTCGCCTGTTCACCTGCCCAAGCACTGCTCCTGTTCGCATCCCTTTGAACAGCAGAAACGGAGCCATCAATTCCATTTTTAAGTGCCTCTCAAGACAAAAGTGCCTCTAAAGCACTAAGGACATTTCAAAAGTCATTCTGAACTTAGGAAAAAACACCTTCTACAAATACAGTTATCAAGAAATGGTTGTCTAATATCATGAACTTCAACCTTCATTTCTATTTAACGCCAAAAAGGAAAAAAACCAACAAAAATCAGAAATAACGTCATCATAAATAATTCCATCTCAAAAATAATGTGCTTACTTCTCTTAAATCTTGGAGATTCAGCCAAGAAACGTAAACCTCCAGATTTTAGGCGCAGGGAGAAGGTCTGCTCTCCAGGGGGACAGATCACACCATCACGGGGGAGGTAACGGGAATGAAACGGCATCACCTCAGGGCACGGCACCACCACCGCGGGGAAAAGAACACCGAGGGAACCCTGCCGTACCGGGCCATACTGGGAACGCGGGTGCCGTGAAGGAGAGGGAGCAACAGCCACTCACAAGATAAGAAGCGTTGCTCCAGTCTGCCTCTTGGAGATGTCGGGAACTTTCCAGCTATTCAGACTGCAGGGAGCCTGAGAGAGCGTAAACATCAAGCTCCTCGGGTTCTTGGCTCAGCTGCCCCATTCTCCTGTCACAGCGTGGTCTCTCATCACCTTCATTAGCGGCACTAAGCCTCTCGAGTCCCTGCAGCGTTCTGCTTCCCATAAGAAATCACTTAATTTATCCTAAAGCCCTTGAGGTACAGATTTCAGCGAGGAATCATTATCTTTAAACGATGCCCAACCTGCCAACGCTGAATAAACCTAACCACAGCGACTCCATACACAATATAAAGAAGACACATCCAGCTGCACAAACGCCCAAACTACAAAGATGCATCTCAGCTAAAACCAAACGCCTCCACAAAGCAGATGCCAGATTAACGCTGAGGCTCACAGAGAGTATATAGTTACAAAAACCTTGCCATAACTCTACAAAACACGACTACAATGCTCAGTCAATGTCAGACCTCAGCCTGCAGAACCAACCCAGGAAATTTTGATGTTTTCTCCACCAAAGGAGATGGGCCCTTTGACTGCCTCCGTGCTCAGAAGCTAATTAAAGCTACACCTGAACGTTTAAGGTTTAAAGAAAGTAAAAATTGCACGCGTCCAGCTCAATGCTGGGAGAGGGGCTCCTCTGGAACAGCCCCCTCAAATTAAATAAAGAAGCAAGTACAAATGAATTGCCCATTGATAATTTTTAGCTTCTTTGAGTGCTGAGAAGAACCACCACCAGTGGGGGCAAAATTCAGATCTCCTTTTTAAATGAAGTCGCTTTAAGATGTCGGGATAAGAAAAACGTTACGTTTCAGTTTAAAACCCACTATGTTTCTGCTAGAAGAATCCAAAAGGAGGTTAATGAGTCGTCCCTGGCCCATTCCCAAGCTCTGTCCCTCCACGTGGGAGCCGCAATTGGAGCAGGCCCACACCGGCTTGGCAAAACCACCCTGGAAAGGGACAGACTTCAGTGATAACGGGGCCTGGCGGCGCAAGGAAAACGAGCCTCGCGCCGGTGTTACCAACGCAAGATTCAGCCTCCTCGGATGCGAGGTAAAATAAATCAGAGGTTTTTATTCAACGCTGCCATTCTCCACGCGCTGCGGCCTCCTCCCAGCTTCGTGAACAACGGGAGGGAGCGACACAGGGAAGGCTGAGGAAGGGAGAGGTCTGCATCCCAAAAAACTCGCTCAGGAGCCTGCCTCGCCTGACAGCCACCAGGCTGCCTTCAGTCCGCCCAAATTAAACCCCAGTAGAGGAGGCTGCGGGACGGCCCACAGGCAGGAGCAGGGCTGATTTTCCAAGAGCGTTTTTGGAAAGCAAAGCAGGCTGGACATACTGCTGGATAGGGGGGGGGTTTGCACCTTCAGGGATGCCCGGGGCCTCCAGGCCTTACCTTTCCTTCCCGCTGCTCCCCCTCCTGCTCCCCCTCCTCGCCCCCCTCTCACGCTAAACCTGAGGGAAAAGCAAGACCGTGATATTTCAGCAGGCAGCGGGGAGGCCGAGGGGGTAAAAAAGCCCGAGAAAACGGCTTTTTAAGAAAGCAGCGGCCTCACGGAGCGGCGCCGCTGAGGGGAGGCTGGGCCTACAGCACCCCCAGCCGCCTCTCGGGCTCACCCCCAGCCCTCTCGCCTCCTCTCGGCCTGACCCCCGGCCCCCCTCGCCCCCCAGGCCGCCCCGCACAGCCCGCTCCGTGCAGGCGGAGCGCCCGCCGACATGGCGGCCCCTCGGCGCTCCCTCACGGCGGCCAGGGGCTGCGCGCGACCCCGGCCCGCCGTCACCATGGCAACGCGCGCGCCCCCCCCCCCCTCCTCCCCCCGCCGCCACCGCCCCGCGCTCACCTGGCGCCCGCGCGCCCGACCCACGGGAAGGGATTGGCCCGCCCCCCTTCCGCCCCACCCTCTCATTGGCTTGCAGGGGAAGGGGCGGGACTATCTCGGGTCCGCGCTGGGGAGGGAGGGGGAAGGAGAAGGAGAGGCGCTTGCGCGAGAGTTCAGCTCTGTTCTCGCGATGCCTGGTGGCGTATAAAATGCGGCGGGCGGAAGCGGCGCTCGCCAGTCTCGGTCTGTGGGCGGTGTGCGAGGGTGAGGTTCTCAGCGTGGTTGTGGTCTGTGGACCCTTCAGGGGCCTGCCTTCCTCGAGCTGCCTCTCTCCTTGGGCTTATGTCCCTGCAGCGATGTGTCTGGCCCCGTGAAGTAGCAGGAGCAGCGCTTGGCCTTGTCGGGCGGCTGCAGTTCTGTGTGAGGGAGTTGGGGTGTCCTCCGGGGGAGGAACAGTTCTCTGGCTTTCAGGATAGCTGTGCGCCGCTTTGCGTTGGCGCCATAAATAAACAGTGTTGATGGTGGGTGTATTTAAAGGCAAAATGAGCCTTATTTTCTCACCTGAGCACCTTTCCGGGGGCTGGCTTTGACCCAGCCTCACGCTCGACCCCTTTCCTGACGCTCTCTATGGGCTTCTCCGTGACGGCCAGGCCGCTGACAATGTAGCCAGGGGATTTCAACTTAGTGCTGCTGCCGGTGGAGATGGACCTGATGGAGAGGGTCCAGAGGAGGGCCACAAGGATGATCAGGGGGATGGAGCACCTCTGCTAC
>QJSC01024868.1:35145-51271 GCA_003697955.1 Calidris pygmaea
AATCGAGTCCTGGAAAACAACCGTGTTTGAACATGTGTATGGTGGGAATCAGACCAGGCTGCCCTTGTGGTTTGCATTTTCATATTTCATGTTACCAGCATTTTCCTGTGGATTTCATTAAGCTGGGTTTGGCATGAAATGAAAAGCCCGAGTCCTCCCGGCTTGTGCAGCGCCAGCCTTGAAAAAGAACAGAAAGCAGAAAACTTAAAAAAAACCCAAAAACCCTAAACCACCCTAAATCCTGGCTTTAAGAACAAATAGATATTTATATTCCTGTCTGGCTAGCATCTATACATATATAGAATGTGAAGCATGGCTGATGGGCACCCCGATGAGTGGGCAGCCCATGGTTTTTGGAAGCATGGCAGACTTTGGGCACGAGCTGCAGTGTCTCAGGGCCCCAGCCACTTGCTTTGGTCCCGTCTCCTCGGGGTCCGTCCAGGCTCATGGGTTTTTTTTTTTTCCCTCCTTCCTGTGTTAAGTTTTATAGCAGCTCTCGTTGGCTGGGAAGGCAGAGTGCCCTCGGAGCCCTTGTGGCAGGCTCTCTTATCGCACATCTCATCTCAGCCAAAAAGGGCTATTTTCCAGTTGTTTTAGCGCCGTGGGTAAGGTTTACTGCTGCCAAGGCCAGAGCTGCCAGGGTGACGAGGTGGCATCCTATTTAATGCCGCAGAAATTCGGCAGCAAAGTTTTAATCTCCAGGTAAATGACAGTCGTTTTCCAAAATGGTTTTCCTTTTGTCCCTTACGTCGGCTGCTGCAGGGGAATCACCCAGCCCTCTTCCCTTGGCTCGTCCCGCACCGTGATAACCCCCCAGCCTGCGTTGTTAGCTCCGGATCTGTCCCCGTGCCCTTGAACTCATTGTCTCCTTCAGCTTCCCGATGGCCAGGAGCTCTGGGAAGGAGCTGCTCCTCCAGCTCACAGCTCACGCCACCTCTGGTTTCGTGGCTGGAGAAAGTTGCTGGGTGCTCGCTCGAGAACATCCCATGAATCACAGAATCACCGAATCTTCTAGGTTGGAAGGGACCTTAAAGATCATCTTGTCCAACCGTCAACCTAATTCTGACAAAAATAAACACCCACACAACAAACAAAAAGCAACACCATCACTAAACCATATCTCCCAGCGCTACATCAACCCCTCTTTTGAACACCTCCAGGGATGGTGCCTCAACCACCTCCCTGGGCAGCCCATTCCAATGGCTGATATCCCTTTCGGTGAAAAAATTGTTCCTAATATCCAGCCTGAACCTCCCCTGGAGTAACTTGAGGCCATTTCCTCTCGTCCTGTCGCCTGTGACTTGAGAGAAGAGACCGACCCCCACCTCTCTACACCCTCCTTTCAGGGAGTTGTAGAGAACAAGAAGGTCTCCCCTCAGCCTCCTCTTCTCCAGGCTGAATAACCCCAGCTCCCTCAGCCTCTCCTCATAAGACTTGTGCTCCAGACCCCTCACCATCTTTGTCGCCCTTCTCTGGACCCGCTTCAGCACCTCGATGTCTTTTTTATGGTAGGGAGCCCAAAACTGGACACAGTACTCGAGGTGAGGCCTCGAGTGAGCTCCGGATTGGAGTATGAGGAAGATGTGTCTCTGCCCCCCAGGGTTGTGTTTCTGTCCTGGTTGTTGATTGCACATAAGCTCTTCCCTGGGAGGCCCAGCTCTGCCCCGGTGTTGCTGATACACCTGGAAGAGCAAGCGTGGGGGGAAAAAAACCCTTCCAGGCAGCAAACTCCCCCACCTGAACTGGAAAGACAGGCCCTGGCTGTGGTGTTGGCTTATCCTTCCTCAAGAAAAGCAGCGGTGGCAGCCTGGGAGGTTAAAGCACTTCTTTGCTTTCCGTGTCCGTTCTCCTCCACTCTGCTATTTTAGTGATATCTTTGAAAAACATCTTAGCGTGGTGTTTATTGGAAGGGAAAGCAGATTTATTGGGAATCGAAGGAAGCCGATGTGGGTTTGGTCTGTGATGGTAACTCAGTGAACGTATTTGTTTCCAGAGATAAAAACCACAGTGGTGTACCCGGCCACGGAGAAACACCTTCAGAAGTACCTGCGCCAAGAAGTGCACCTCATCCGTGAAACCTGGGAGGATTACAAGAGCATAACGCTGCCCTTCATCCAGTCCCAGAGCTTCAGCATCCAGGTATGGGTTACCTCTGCTTCCCCTCTGCAGAGGTGGGCATCTTTGGGCTCCTTCTTCCACAGAAGAGCCCAGGTTGGAGGCTGAAGAGTCAGGAAACCCCCGTCTCCCTGTTGGTTGGTCCTTCAAAGTGTTGCCAGGTCTCATCTGGCAGGGCAGCCTGCTGCTCAAACGGGTTATTTCTGCTGCTCCTGAGTGGTGATGCTGCCTGAAATGCCATCTCCTCATCCATCGTGCTTTCTTGAGGCTCCCTGACCTTTCGGATACACTCAGTGCTGCTAAACAGGCCTCTCCCCTCAGCTCCCCCGTGTCCCCATCCTTCTGTCCTCTGGGGCATCCTTCTGTATCTTTGCTGCAGAAAAACATTTGCTTGGGAGATGTACCCAAAGTTGCTTTTCCCAAGGTTTCTGGAGACTTTTCTATGCCGAGGCGTTCCCCCTCTCCTTTCCAAGGGTGGCTCCCTGGGCGTTGCTGCAGTTCGCGGGGCGTTTTAGGACTCCCTTGGGTGTTGTGGAGATGGGAAGGCACAGGCTGCTCTTGGATTCCTGCATCGCAGCTCACTCCTGGGGCTTTGCCTGCAGCTCCTCTGCCATTCAGCCCTTCGGTCTGTATTCCACGTGGCAAAGCTGTACTTCAAGTGTCCTCCTCACCCCAGGCAGCAGCAGTGGACTTTTTCCTGGTTTCCCTCCTTTTTGACCGTTCCTCTCCCTGTCTGTAAGAAAGGACCAAAGGCACACAAGTCTGTAGGGGCCGATTCCTGCCAGCCTGTGCAGAAGGGGGCACAAACCAAATCCTGGCTGTGCTGAGGCTATCCATGAAAAATGAACCCCAAAACCCAACCAACTGCAGACCTTGGGTATCCCCCCCCACCTCTTTCCTGCTGCTTTAAACGGCAGCAGAACGGTTAACAGCGTTCACTGTCGCAACCTCTGTTTGCTAATGGCTTGCAGATTGAATGTGAACCCTGCGTTCTGCTTCTGGGAGGAGAAGGCACCTCTCGTGCGCTTGGTTGCTCCTCATCTCGCTGGGGCTGCAACATCAGTAAGGTACAGGTGGCCTTCGTTAGCTGGAGGAAGACTAGAGCGTGTTTCCACCAGCCAGCAACCCCCCCGACGGACGTTTTCTCCCTGTTTTTGCTTTATGGCTGTTAAGTTTCCTGCTTGAGCGCTCTCTCTCTCTCTGCCTCTCTCTCCCTAAATGCTTGTGAGATGGTTTTTGTACATGGAAACATATTCCTGGTGACCATCAGGAGCATCTGCTGAGAAATCACGGTCAGCACAGTCAGTCCTTGACCTCCTTGATTTCATAATGCTGTTTCTTGTCTTTATCTAACTGATTTTAACGAGCGGAAAGGAAAATGTGAAGAATGACAGAAATATCGGGGGACTACAGAGGCAGCTCTGTTTTCTGCTGGAGGATGCAAGGCATGGATGATTTCAGTATAATAGTTTTATTGTGGTGCCACTCTCTGGACATGTGTTCTCCTCGCTGGGCTTGCTGGAAACAGCAAGAGCCATCAGCTGATGATCTGCCCATCACATGAGGTTTAAAATTCAGCTCATCTGATCGGTGAAGTTATTTAGGGCACTGATAGCTTGGCCCTTGTGAAAAGAGCAGGCATTAAAAAAAAAAAAAAAAAAACCAAAACCCCAAAGAACCTAAAACCAAAGGGCAAACCTTAATTTCCTGCTGAGCTTCCTGCGCTGCTTTTCTTCCGGGGTGACAGAGCACAGCGATCCTGTGCCTTGCTTTCCCAAATCGCTTTGAGAATCTAATCTTCTTTAAGACATTGTTGCTAGGAAGAAAAAGAGGAGAAATTTAAGCAAAAAAAAACAGATCAAGGGAGGTGAGGTTGGTTTCTCCCTGAGGGTATATTCAGGTCAGTTCACAATGATCCTAAGTTTTGACTGGATTAATTAAACTCTTGACAGAGCTCCCCAAAAGGGCTCTTTTTTATCTTGAGCATCTGAGGTGCACAGCATCCACTGACCCGGCTCACTCGGTGTGTCTGCAAGGCTGGCTGTGTCCTCCCTACCCACCTGGGGCAGCAAAATGCTTCCTACCTAAACATGATGGGAAAATCACCTTTCAAAAAATGGTTTCAGCTTTAAAGCCCTAACCATTTTCTGCTGCCTTATCTTTTAGGGACCTGGCTGGGAGCTCCCTTGGCAGTCCAATACTTAATTAGACTGAAGCTAGAGCAGAAAGTTTGTTTTGGAGGTGCAGGGAAGGATGCTCGAGTGCAGGTTGGGAGCCAGGAAAAGCAAGGATGCTTTTTGCTGGTCTCTCTCTGGTCGCTTATCCCTGGTCTTGTAGCCAAAACTCATCTCTGGATGGTGCTTTGCTTTGAAGGAGGAGCGCGGGGGGATAACGGAGGAGGGGTACGGATTTGATGGGTGGACTGTTCAGTGGNTAGACAGGGGGATTAAAGGCACCATCAGCAAGTTTGCGGACGATACCAAGCTGTGTGGTGTTGTCGATACACCAGAGGGACGGGATGTCATCCAAAAGGACCTGGACAGGCTGGAGAGGTGGGCCCAGGTGAACCTCATGAGGTTCAACAAGAGCAAATGCAAGGTTCTGCACCTGGGCCGGAACAATCCTCGCCATCAATACAGACTTGGGGGTGAGGTATTAGAAAGCAGCCCTGAGGAAAGGGACTTGGGGGTGCTGGTGGATGAGAAGCTGGACATGAGCAGGCAGTGTGCAGTTGCAGCCCAGAAGGCCAATCGCATCCTGGGCTGCATCAAAAGATGCGTTGCCAGCAGGTCCAGAGAGGGGATTCTGCCACTTTGCTCTGGTGAGACCTCACCTGGAGTATTGTGTGCAGGTCTGGAGCCCTCAATATAAGAAGGACATGGACCTGATGGAGAGGGTCCAGAGGAGGGCCACAAGGATGATCAGGGGGATGGAGCACCTCTGCTACGAGGACAGGCTGAGGGAGCTGGGGTTGTTCAGCCTGAAGAAGAGGAGGCTCCGGGGAGACCTAATAGCGGCCTTCCAGTACCTGAAGGGAGCCTACAGGAAGGCCGGGGAGAGCCTGTTTAGAAAGGCCTGCAGTGACAGGACGAGGGACAATGGCTTCAAGCTGGAGGGGAACAGATTTAGACTGGAGATTAGGAGAGGGTTCTTTACTGTGAGGGTGGTGGAGCACTGGAACAGGTTGCCCAGGGAGGTGGTTGAGGCCCCTTCCCTGGAGATATTCAAGGTGAGGCTCGATGAGGCCCTGGGCAACCTGGTCTAGTTGGGGGTGTCCCTGCTGACTGCGGGGGGGTCGGACTAGATGACCTTTGGAGGTCCCTTCCAGCCTGGGCAATTCTATGATTCTATGATTCTATAACCAGAGCAGGGAGTATGGGCAGTCTGGAGGCTGAAGCTTCAAGTCTAGAGGAAGAAGAGCAGCGAGCCGTGTTCTAATCAGCCAGGAAACCAAGAGAGACAGAAAACACGTTGCCCAGGAAAACACAGGCCTTTCGTATTCGCCCGGCGAGCGCTGGCTGCCAGCAGCCGGAGCTGCATCCCACCTCAGGCTTGCAAACAATCTGCTCTTCCCTTTCTGACTGGGAAAAATCAGCCGAGTTCCCTTCCCAGACCGAGTTGTGAAGGTTTCGGTGCAGCCTGGGAGGTAAAAAGGTGGAAAACAGCCCTGTGGTGCTGCGAGAGGCATCTGCTGAGCACCAGGAGAGCTGGTGTCCACCGCTGCCCTCCTGGCCGGGGTCTGGCACGCTCTGTGTCGCTTGTGTTGGTGCTGGTCTGCCCAAATGCCAGTGGGAGCCAGGAGGAGGGATTCTGCTGCCCCTCTGAGTCGGTTGGTGCCTCTAGTAGCTCCATCTCCACCTAATTCACAAAGCAGCCAGGTCTGGTTTAGCGCTGGACTCCCATCGAGGAGAATGATCTCCAAATCCTCTTAGGGGCAAACGCGACCGTTCCTCCACTGGGCTCAGCCATCTCCGTTCAGTTCCCCGTCTCCAGCTGTGGCCAGTTCTTAATGCTTGAGAGGAAAAGAAAAAAATCCCTGAATAATTTAGCGGTGCGGTGCCACACAGCGGGGTCAGGGGTACCTTTGCAGTCAAGTGCTCGTAATAGCCTGGAGTTTGTTGTTGGAATGTTTTATGGGTAATTAACTGCAAACGTTATCAGCCATGAAATTATTTAGTCATCTTAAAATCAAGTCGTTTGGGGTTATTTTTGGTTTATATTCTGCTTGCAGCGAGTATGCACTAATCCATGAGCTTGGGCTAAACGCGCCTGAAGTGTTGAGGTGTTTTTTCTCTGCTGGTTTAGAAATTGCCTATTTCTCTTGCAGTGGGTGTACAATATCCTGGAGAAGAAAGCTGAGGCTGATCGAATCGTCCATGAAAACCCAGATCCTTGTGATGGATTTGTTCTAGTTCCAGATCTTAAGTGGAATCAAAACCAGGTTTGTTTGCTCCTCTTGCTTGTCCGAAGGGTAATCCAGAGGAAGCGTCCGCTTTTGTGCTACTAATAGCACACGAATTAAAGTTTTAGGAGGGGAATGGGTCCTTCCTGTTCACATTGTCATTAAGTGATGATATTGCCAGGGCCTTTTGTAACGTGCTAATTGTGGTCACAGCAAAACACAGGCTGTTCTCGCTGCTGCTGGCTGATTTATTTATTAGCTTCACTTTCTCTTTCCTGTATTAGCCCAATTGTTGTCCTGGGGTGTTTGAACTTAAATCCAGCTGCGTATTTGTTCCTGATGAACTTGTTTGGGGTTTTGGGGTGGTTTGTTTTTTTTTTTTTTTTTTTTGCAAGCCTCAACTTTAAGTGCAAAGCAGGCAGATGTGTTGTCCTTCAGTTGCTGCAATTAACTCTCCTCCACACAATATCAAACAGATGGTCCTTAGCTTATGAGCAGCTGCTTAACCCCTCGTGGGAGTGGCCACTCCATGAAAAGCAGAGGTTTTTAAGCCCAGGCTGTAATCCTCAATTGAGTGGCTCATTATTTCCTTGGGCTCCAGCTCCCTTTCCTACTGTAGTTCTGGGGATGTGCCTGGGAAGGTGAAACTCCACACGTGTACCCCTTGAAGTCAACGGAATCAAAAAAAAAGTCCCCTTCGTGTTTCTGATCCTTAAAATGTTTCTGCAGGTGGCAGGGGGGGGAAAGTTACCATGCGATTGAAACTTTAGAAGTGGGAACTCAAAACTGAAAGAAATGGGAACACAAGCCTGCTGATGGGCAAAGTAATTCTGTGTTGGGAGCACCTAGTTGTGGTCTGGTGCTGGAGTCACTGGTGAGTGAGTGACTGCAGGGTGGGCTCTGGTCACCGGGGATTCCTTGCACATCAGCCACCCCAAAAACCCCTTCTCGAGCTGTGATGGGGTAACCACGCTCCAATTTCCACTTGTTCACCAGGAGGCACGACCTTCTTCCTGAAGAGACTTTGCAAAGCGGGCGATACACAAATTTAAGCCCCTGTCCCTTGTTCAGTGCCCTTTACTTCCAGCGTGGCAATATTTAGGGATCTTAAAAAGTGCATCCTGCTGCTCCTTTCCTTGCTTCGAGCAAAGCCTCGGTGTAAATCCTCGCTTGCCGCAACCAACCGTCACAACTCGCATCAGGATTAGAGGCAGATGGGCTAAAAATGGTCCTTTAGCTTTCTCTGGAGACCTGTTGTACCCACGACTTGCAGCTGGCACGGTCAGGGAGCACTTAAATGGTAGGATTTGCCTTTAGGGGAGGTTTCCCCCTGTTGCTGTCGCCTCTTGGTGATGCTGAACAGGATCTTCTTGATATCTTCCCCAGGGCTGGGCGTCCTCCCTGGGGCTGTCGGGGACCTTTGCGTGTCCCGGCTGTTTCCGAAGCAGCGTCCCAGCCAGGGCTGGGACTGACTTCTGCCTTGGAGCTGCAGAATTTCTCCATGGCTGTGGGTGATGCCGAGCCAGAGCTGATCCCGGCAGCCTCGGGGCGCCGGTTCCTTCGGCTGCATCCCATCAAACGGACAAGGCTCCCAAATTAAAGGAGGGAAGCGAGACAGAGCACCCAGCAGGACTCTCCCAGCCCCGAGGGAGATGTCCCTTCAACAGTTGCCTCGGGCTCCCTTAGCACCTTGCCCACAAATGCTGCGAGTTCACAGCATCTCAGAATTGTCAGGAGTTGGAATTGCTTCAGGCTGAGGGACAGGAGGAAGGTTTCTCATTTGCCTGGTGAAGTCTCCGCGCTTGCAGCTGCCCTCGACCTTCTGGGCCTGACCTTGACAGGGCTTTGAGTTGGTTTCTTGGTGTTTTGGGTTTGGTTTTTTTTATTTGAATTTTTGTGTTTGGTGTGGGGTTTGGTTTTTGGTTTTTTTTTGTGTTTTCCCCCCCCACCCCCCCACTTCTTTGGAGTTGGTTTTCAAACCCGCAGGAGCCCTGAGGCGTTGCCTGAAATGATGCCCGGCATGACATCATCCAGGGCCTTTTTAGCAACAGGCTCATTGTTTCAAACAGCAACATGCAGATGTTGTTCTAAGGAGAAGAGATGTTTGCTTTCCCCCCCCCACCCCCCCTACCCCGCCAGCCAGCCCTGATCCGACGAGGACAAGCCGATCCGCCGCCTTTTTCCAGAGCCATGAGCCGGCTGCTTCGGGAAGGGAACCGAAGCGTGAGAGCTGGCTGGGGGCAAACAGCAGCTTCGTGTTTCCAGAGCCCCGAGAGCAGGTCCTGAGAGCATCTTTTGGCACTCCTTCCCAGTAGCCAGATGGGTTTCTCGCAGCCCTGAGAAGATCTGCTGAGTCTCAACTACGTAAACCCTTTGCTTTGCGGTGTTTTATGTTAGAAAGCCACTAACTGAGCTGAAGGAGATGGGGATTTTTATTTATTTTTTTTTAAATTTATTTTGTGTAACGATCCACAACCCCGCATCTTGTTAAACACTGCATTTGGGAAGTGCTTTGGGAGATGCCAAAGGTTGGCCGAGAGCTGCCTTAATGGCCCTATTTCACTGCACCGGTGACCGATTAGATCCTGAAAATAGTTATTTATAGAACTGGTGTGACCGGAGAGCGGAAATATCGGAACCACTTTGCACAGTGGAAATATAGGAAGCTTTTTGCTTGGAGAAACCTAACAGTCGTGGTTTAGGCTGCTGCAAATTGCTGTCGGTCGTGGTGTGAGCGGGGAGACACACCGCTCGCTCGCTCGGCAGAAAAGAGAGACCCCCCCCCCCGGCCTTCTGGGCTCAGGCCTCAGTTTCCCCCCTGTCTGAGAAGGTATTTGTGATCCCACTCTTGATGGATTGGGGTGAAGCTGTCCTCTTCTGCTTATTCTTGAGGAACAAAAAACCCGGTTTCTGTAGAAACGGCGCTTTGAGGTGCAGTGGGTTTGGAGGTGAGCACGTCTCGCCCTGGGAGGTTCCTACCAGATTCAGCCCAGCTTAGGTGTGGGTTAAACAGGACCCTGCTACTGCCCCTTACAGCCTGGAAAGGGGTGGTTGGTGTGTCTGGTCCAAAGCGCTCGTTGCCTCCCGTCTGCTCTTTCTGTGGTCACCTTTGTCACCGTCCTCCCTCTCCCTGCAGCTGGATGACCTCTACCTGATCGCCCTCATTCACCGCCGGGAGGTCAAGTCTCTTCGGGACCTCACGGCCGAGCACCTCCCGCTGCTGAGGAACGTCTTGCAGGAAGGGAAGGTGAGCGTGATGCTGGTGTGACCCTGCCATCCTGCCCACCCATCTATGCACGGATCTGCCTGGGGACCCAGAGAGGACAATCTGGGTCCACAAACCGGGGCTGTGCTGCCCGTTCTGGCATCTCTGCCCGGAGACCCCGGTCCCTGCTGCCCCATCAGCACCTTCCCTGGGGGCATCAGGAAGCTGTGCCACATTTGGGGCATTTCAGGGCCCTTTGATATTTCTCCGTGACCTGCAGGAGTCCAGCCCCATCCTCCTCACAGTGATATCTTCCCAACTCCTTGACCCTTCTCACCGGCCAACCTTTTTTTTTTCCAGCCCCGTGACGGGGCGCGCTTGGGAGACGGATGGGTGATAACTTCTCTTTCCTTCGCCGTGGTAGAAATTTGGAAAGTAACCGTGCTGGGGAAAGCGGAGATTAATTAAGAGATTAGTCCGGGAATTGCAGCATGCTGAGCAGTGAACCGAGCCAGCGTGCCGGAGTTCGCCGTCGCTGTTTATAGCTTTAATTACACCGGCTGGTAACAGGATCCCTGTAACTTGCCGAGCGAGCTGGAGCGATAAGGGTGGAAGGGAAAACGATATGAGGGGAGGAGAGCACAGAGGGGGAAAAGTGGGGCAGCCGGAGGCATCGCTCCATCCCCGCGGAGGCTGGAAGGGAGGATGGGGAAGAGCTCTGTCCTTCCCCACCTCCCCCTCTCCCTTGCGGTGAGGATGGAGGAAGCAGAAATCGCTTCTGCCCTTCTCTCTGTCTTCTGTGCCGCCTGGGAATGCTCCTTGCCATCCATTCCAAGGTCTGTCCGTGCGCTGCTTCCCCCTGGGAAACTGGGGAGGTCCCAGCCGACCTGGTGTCTAGCAAATGTGACGCCCATCCACAAGAAGGGTGGGAAGGATGATCCAGAGAACTCCAGGCCTGTCAGTCTGACCTCGGTGCCTGGGAAGATCATGGAACAGATCATCGTGAGTGCCATCATGCAGCCTGATGGCACCCATGCGTTCAGGCCCAGCCAGCACAGGTTCACGAGGGGCAGGTCCTGCTTGACCAACTTGATCTCCTTCTATGACCAAGTGACCCGCTTGGTGGATGAAGGAAAGGCTGTGGATGTTGTTTACCTGGACTTCAGCAAAGCCTTTGATACAGTCTCCCACAGGATCCTCCTGGAGAAACTGGCTGCTCATGGCTTGGATGGGAATACCCTCTGCTGGGTTAAAAACTGGCTGGAGGGTCGGGCCCAGAGAGTGGTGGGGAATGGAGTTAAATCCAGCTGGCGTCCAGTCACGAGTGGTGTCCCACAGGGCTGGGTACTGGGACCCATTCTCTTTAACATCTTTATCAATGATCTGGATGAGGGGATGGAGTGCACCCTCAGTAAATTCGCAGACGACACCAAGGTGGGTGGCAGTGTCGATCTGCTGGAGAGTAGAAAGGCTCTGCAGAGGGATCTGGACAGGTTGGATGGATGGGCTGAGACCAACGGGATGAGGTTCAACAAGGCCAAGTGCCGGGTCCTGCACTTCGGTCACAACAACCCCCTGCAGCGCTACAGGCTGGGGGCAGAGTGGCTGGAGCTGCCTGGCAGAAAAGGACCTGGGGGTGTTGGTTGCCTGTGGGCTGAACATGAGCCAGCAGTGTGCCCAGGTGGCCAAGAAGGCCAACAGCATCCTGGCCTGTATCAGGAACAGCGTGGGGAGTAGGGCCCGAGAGGCGATCGTCCCCCTGTACTGGGCACTGGTGAGGCCTCACCTTGAGTGCTGTGTCCAGTTTTGGGCTCTCTACCATAAAAAAGACATCGAGGTGCTGGAGCGGGTCCAGAGAAGAGCAACAAAGCTGGTGAGGGGTCTGGAGCACAAGTCTTATGAGGAGAGGCTGAGGGAGCTGGGGTTATTCAGCCTGGAGAAGAGGAGGCTGAGGGGAGACCTTCTTGCTCTCTCCAACTCCCTGAAAGGAGGGTGTAGAGAGATGGGGGTCGGTCTCTTCTCCCAAGTCACAGGCGACAGGACGAGAGGAAATGGCCTCAAGTTACTCCAGGGGAGGTTCAGGCTGGATATTAGGAACAGTTTTTTCCCCGAAAGGGTTATCAGGCATTGGAATGGGCTGCCCAGGGAGGTGGTTGAGGCACCATCCCTGGAGGTGTTCAAAAGAGGGGTTGATGTAGCGCTGGGAGATAGGGTTTAGTGATGGTGTTGCTTTTTGTTTGTTGTGCGGGTGTTTATTTTTGTCAGAATTAGGTTGACGGTTGGACAAGATGATCTTTAAGGTCCCTTCCAACCTAGAAGATTCGGTGATTCTGTGTCCTCATGTGTTGCTCGTCCTGACCCGTGGCTTTTTTTTCCTCCCTAGGAGGCCATAAGGAAGCGCTTCGGGGTGCCCGCGTCCCAGCTGCGGATCTACCTGCATTACCAGCCCTCCTACTACCACCTGCACGTGCATTTCACCGCCCTGGGCTACGACGCGCCGGGCAGCTCGGTGGAGAGAGCCCATCTCCTGGCAGACGTCATCGACAACCTGGCCATGGACTCCACGTACTACCAGAAACGGGCTTTGACCTTCCCCCTTCGGGCCGACGAACTCCTGTTTAAGAAATTCCAGGAGGCAGGAAGAGTCTGAGCTGGCAGAGGAGCTTTTTGTATCTTTTCATTTTTAATAAATGCCCATTTTCAGGGATTTTTTTTTTTTTACAGGTCTTGGTGCTTTTTTTTTTTTTTTTTTTTTAAACTTGGATTTTGTACAAATTGGGGCCGGCAGCCCATTGCTATGGAAACCATGTCTTCTGCTCAAGTCAATTAAAACGTTGATTGAGTAACCCCGTTTGGTGTGCTGGCTTTTACCAGGCTCCTGGCACCACGGGGGTGCAGCAGACAGAGGGGTTCTGGCAGGAAGGGCTGTGTCCATCCACCTTCTTCACCCAAAACCCGATCCCTGCCACCCAAAACGGGGGAGCAGGCAGCCAGAGGGGTGCAAAAAAAACTCCATGAGCCTCACTTACTCCTTAAGGATTTACCCCTGGGAGCGGGATTGCAGCTTCCCTGGGGCAGGGAGAGGTTTTTTTGCTCCAAGTAAATCAAATGACTAACCCTGGCCCTCGCCCTGGCCGCCTGCTGGGGGCTCAGCGATGGCAAACGCGACTGCTGCCTGATCCCCAGCACCTCTGCCCCGCTAATTAGTCATATATCCGCCTTAAATGAGCTCGTTTAAAAGGGCAGCCCCTCCCTGCCACAGGCGGCTTGGAAGTTTCGCAAGGGTTCCTCTTAAAACCCATAAAATCAACCATTCCTTCTGGCAGGGAGGTGGTGGGGCAGGAGGTGCCTCCCTGCAGCTGGAAGGTCCTGCCCCAGGAGCCCCCCAAGCCCCTGGGGGCTTCTTCTGCCACTTCCCAGCTCTGCTGAGGTTTTTCTTCCTCTCCTCGTGGGACATGGTCCCCCCCCGATGCCATCACCTGGCCAGAGCTGCTCGTTTTGGTGGGAAAAACACCCCAAACCAGATTTCTACATGCAGAGAGAGGTTTATTCCACTGACCCAGCCGTTCTTCAGCCCCTGCATCTTCTCAGGCACCAACCTCTGAAAACTTCATGAGTTCTGGCTGCCAGAACGGGCTCTGGTTTCTGGTCAGGGATGTAATTGCAGGAATCATCTCGCCGGCTACCCCAGTTATTTACTCCTTTCAACACACTGGGCTCTAAGGCTTGGTTTTTTGTCTTTTTTTTTTGCTGATACAGGGGGGGAAAATATAAGAGATGTGATTTTTTTTTTTTTTTTTTCCAGTGCTGCCCTGCGATGGAGCGGTCCAGAGCATCATCAGAGATACCCCGGGGCTTTGTTTGGCTCATCCGATTAATAAATATTCAGGTCAGGCAGTTCCCTGGTACCTCTTGACGAGGCAGAGCATCAGGATGCAGCCGCCTTTTCCTCCTCGCTCTGCAAAAATGCAGCGGGTGCTGAGAAGAGCTGGGGGATCCCTTCGGGGGAACCTTTCCCTCCTGTTTCAGGGTCTCCCGAGACCAGGGCTGGGTCAGGAGCCAGGGAGCTGCTGGAGGAGCAGGTCTGGAGAAGGTCAGCGTGGTTTGCTGCCCCCCGGCTCTTTTCATCCCTGGGTTTTAAGTTGCTAAAGGGAAAAGGGATGATTTTTTTTTGTTCCCCCCATACCAGAGTGTTCCTTGGGCTTGGTCTGCCCGGGTGAGGCGACGTCAAGGTTTTACGTACTCGCCCGGGAATGGAGATGGTTCAACACCAGATTGGATCATCCTGTTGCCCGGGGAAGCTTCCCTCTTCTTCAGGTATTAAAAAAAACCCCACTAAACCCAACAAACTGCCTTGAAAATAGACTTTCCGAGGGCTGCGACAGACGACTGAGCAGCACATCTTCTGCAGACCATCTGTCTGCTCCCGCTGGAGGAATTGCTTCTCCTGGGGGAGCGGGGAGCGCTCCTGGCCGTCACCCATCTCCCTGGGGAGCAGGGGGGGTCACAGGGAGCCCAGGGTGGGGGTTGTCCCCTGCCTGCCACGGGAGGAGGGGGCAGGGGGATGCGTTTTGATGGATCTTGTCTTTTGGAGGATTTACTGAGGTCCCAGGGCTGAGTGCTTGGAGTCGGAGCGGCGTTTCCAGGCCGTGGGCTGAGGAAGGGTGAGCCCGAGGTGGTCCCCGAGCAGCAGGACAAAGGGGGCTTGTCCCGGCCATGAATCGCCCCATTCTTGTCCCTCTGGAGCAGATGCCACCAGCCCGGCTGAGGACATCCCCCTCCTCCTTCGTTAGCAGATCCCCGCTCGCCCGGCTTTGTCCTCCTCACCCTCTCAGCAGTGTTTGGCCACGGTGTGGTGGCCCGAGGACCATCCCGGGGTGGCAGAACCTCTGCCCCCTCCTCGCTGCTGCAGCCGGGGGGGACCCATTTTTTCCACCCATTTTTTGGGTGTCGTTTCTGAACCCCTTTGGGCCGGGTGATGGCGGAGCTCGTTACAAATTCACTCCTCAAACTTTTTTTTTTTTTTTCCCCTCCCCTCTTTTCTTCTCCAAATTACTCAGCACTCATCATGCTGAATTAATCTAACTAACTGGCAATTTATCCTTTGTAAATTAAATATTAGGGCAGGGTGTAGTCATTAGCGGTGACTAACTACCCAGCAAACGCTGGTGGCCTTCTGCTAAGGCAGCAAATACGTTTCCAAAGCGCGGCGTTTTCTGGTGGCTTTTCAAAAAGCATCGTCTCCCGGAGCTCTGGTGGCCACTGGAAGCTCTTGGCTGGTCTTTGGGCCCACCCAACGGGTCCTCCTGGGAGATGGGTGACCCCAGGAGACGCGAGTGGTAAAGCAGGCACCCTGGGGAGGCACCACGGACCCTGGGAGCTCCTGAAGTTCTGCTGGGGTGGAGGCAAGTGGTGGCCACCCCTTGCCGTGGGACCAGCATTGTTTCCTCACACCCCGGTGAAGGTCAAGCCCCACCACGGAGACCTCTCGGGGTGGAGATGTGGAGCTGGAGCAGCTCCCCGGTGCCGGGTTTGCACCTCTGTGAGGGCTTTTCCCCTGCTCCTGCTCCCCTTGACGCCACCCAAGCTGTGGGATGGAGGCCGTCACCCCAAAATGAGCACCAGCGGGAGGGAGCTGGGGAGCGAGAAGATCCTGGGAAGCGAAGCTTCGCAGCCTCTTTTAATATTCTGTCTTGGGGGCCTGGTAAAAATAGACATTTGGGATGCATTATTGTTGCTGGAGTTTTATTGAACGCCGTTTATTGTTTTCAGATGCAATAAACCGAGCAGGGGAACCCAAGAGAGCGAAGGGTCTAAACATCCTCCCAGCAAATCCCACCTCCCCCCACTGAGCTGCGGCCCCGGTAATTACCCTGGGCTCGTCTATGAGCTGGTGGCAATTAAAGCCTAATTACGGCCGGGCTCGCCTGTCACCGCGGGTAAAACTCTGCCCCGTTACCAGCGAGGAAACCCCATCCTACACGTAGGGCGAGGAGGGATGCTCTTCAAATATTGATGAGGTCGCTCAATTAGCCTTGGCGATACCCCAGCCGGGGGGGGAATTTTATCAATTAATATTCCTTGGCGTTGGACAACGTCCGTCTCCAAAGGGGGCTGGTTCCTGCTCCCCTCTTGCTCCGCAGCCCCTGGTGAAGGGGAATAAACTTGGCTGCCCCCGGGGGAAGAAGCCACCCGGTGTTTCGCGCTATTTCCCACGTGAAATCCGGCGTTAAAGATCGCTAATTATCTCGGGGGTTGGGGGGAAGAGCCCACCCCGGTTGGCACCTGGGGAAAATCAAAGCCTGGAGGGGTGGGCTGCTGGTTCTGGGATTCCCATGGGAGACCGAGGTGGCCGGGAGACGGGCCGTTCCCACGGTCGGAATGAATTTCACGGCGGGGGGGGG
>QJSC01024901.1:0-12605 GCA_003697955.1 Calidris pygmaea
AACCTACTGGTCACACTCTTCCCTATGCAGCCCAGGATTCCATTGGCCCTCTTGGCGACAAGGGCACATTGCTGGCTCATGGAGAGTTTACTATCCACCAGGACCCCCAGATCCTTCTCCTCAGAAGTGCTTTCCAGCAGGTCCACCCCTAACCTATATTGGTGCCTGGGGTTCTTCCTCCCCAGGTGCAGGACCCTACACTTGCCCTTGTTGAACCTCATGAGGTTCTTCTCTGCCCAGCTCTCCAGCCTGTCCAGGTCACGCTGGATGGCGGCACAGCCCTCTGGAGTGTCGGCCAGTCCTCCCAGTTTGGTATCATCAGCAAACTTGCTGAGGATACACTCTGTCCCCTCGTCCAGGTCATTGATGAATATGTTGAACAGGATTGGGCTGAGTATTGACCTCTGGGGGACACCACTGGTCACAGGCCCCCAACTTGACCCTGCTCCATTAATGACAACCCTCTGAGTTCTGTCACACAGCCAGGACTCAGTCCACCTCACTGCCCCCTCATCTAGCCCACACTTCCTTAATTTCCTAATGAGGATGTTGTGGGAGACAGTGTCAAAAGCCTTGCTGAAGTCAAGGTAGATGGCATCTGCTGCCCTCCCCTCATCCAGCCATCTAGTTATAACATCATAGAAGGCTATTGGATTGGTCAAGCATGATTTACCCTTGGTAAATCCGTGTTGAACACTTCCAATAACTTTTCGTTCTTCAATGTGATTGGAGATGACATCCGGAACGAGTCTCTCCATTACCTTCCCAGGGATAGAGGTGAGACTAATTGCCCTGTAGTTCCCTGGGTCCTCCTTCTTGCCCTTTTTGAAGACTGGAGTGATGTTGGCCTTCCTCCAGTCCTCAGGCACCTCTCCTGTTCTCCGTGACCTTTCAAAGATGATGGAGAGTGGCCCAGCAATAACATCTGCCAGTTCTCTCAACACTTGCGGGTGCATCCCATCAGGGCCCATGGACTTATGGATGTCTAGTTTGACACAGCCACTTTAAGACAGGGCATATAGTCTTCCCCCAAGCAGGGCACATGGTGCCCCCCTAAACAGGGGTGCACAGTCCTATTAAGCTCCCCTAGAGTGATGGAGAAGAGCCCAGGGAGTCTGGGGGTGCCAGAGCCTGGCCCCTGTGAGCCCCCATGGACATGGGAGCAATGTACCCATGGGTGTTCCCCAAGCTCTGCCCCCCACACCCCCTGCTGCAGAGCCATGGGAGGTCATGGGCTTTTGCCCCATAGGGGCCATGGGGCAGAGCCCACTCCCAGGCATCCCCCTGGGAGACCTGGGGGTCCACACAGGCACAGCCAGGTCCCCAGCATCCATCCCAGTCCCTTGGCATCCACTTCCCCAGGTGGGGACTTGGCTGGCAGCCCCACAGAGACCCATGGGACCCATGGAGCCCCCTGCACCCCCAGCTGCCCTGGGGGCTCTGCCCCATAGGGGAGGCCAGTTCCCAGCTCTGCATCCTGGTTGGGGCACATGCCCTAATCCATCAGGAGGGGCTGGCATTGGTGGCACTCAATCCTCCCTTAAGGAGCTGTCACAGCTCCTGGGCAGCCCTGGCTGCACTTCACACCTGCTTCCAGGGAGCCAATTCCTGGACTGACCCCGCCAGCTGCCCTTGGCTCCGGGGTCAGGGGGCCTGGGGGAGACCCAGCCACACTGCTGGCGGAACCCCGCAGCCCCACATCCCCCTGCTAAGTGGCAGCGGAAGAGGTGGTGCTGTGGGTCCCCTGGGAGCACATGGCCTTGGATTTCACCCCAGTCCTGGCTCATCCTGCCCCACTCCCAGCCTGATGCCTGGGTGCTGAGAGCACTCCCAGGCTGGCACACGGGGCCTGGAGCAGAAAGCAAGATCCTTGCCAGCAAAGGGGCAGGGGCTAACCAGCTGCATGTAGGTAGGGGGTAGGTTGGGGGGGCAGGGGCTCAACTGGGTCAAGAGCCTCCTGCTCTGGCCCCACCCAGAGATGCAGTCACTTCCCAGCAGAACCCTGTTCCCTCCCACTGGCTCAGGGAATCACCAAATAAGAGCAAAGTCTCAGCCAGGGAGAGCAATCAGGGCGGGAACTTGGGTGAAGCCTTTGGGATCGTGGCCTGGGAACTGCGGAGTTTCCCTGAGCCCTGCTGCATGCTTCAGGGTGGCTGGGGACGTGGTGGGCTGGAGGGGGCTGCTCTGGCTAAACTTGCTGTCCTGGCTGCACCATGTCCAGCAGCCTCTGAGAGCATCCTGCTGTGGGCCCCACGGGCTGACCCTTCCAGGGACAAGGAGGTGGTGATACCACAGTGGCCTCACAGAGCTGCTGGGAAGGGGCTTCCAGCGCTGTGGAGCTGCCAGGGTCAGGTGCTCTCTGTTCTGTGCCACCATCTGATTCCCCTTCCAAGTGCCTGGGGAAGTTGCATTTGCACCCCTTAGTGCAGTCCCTGTGGGCTTCGTGCACTGCCACCCCATGCCAGAGGCAGGGCAGTGCCAGAGCAGGGGGAGATTTATTCTTTTAAGGCATTTGTTGACATTATTGCTGAGAGCAGGAGCCTGCCTGGATCACTGTGATGGGCCCTGACCTGGCCAAGGGATGGAAACACTGTGCTCACAGGCACACACTGTCCTGACAGCCAAGGGAAGCATGAGGGTCCCCAGGGAGGCAGGTGGGTGGGTTCCGGGGGTCTACTCTGTGCTTCCTCTGCCAGAGCTGTGAGCAGCGCTGCACCTTGTCCTGGGGAGGAGGTAACACCAGCCCTGGCACTTAGTGCTGTCGGCACATTCAGGTCCCTGGTGCGGGGACCTGGCAACTCCCAGTGCCCTGCACACGGCACAGCCTATCCAGACTTTGGCATGGCCCTGGGGCAGCTGTGCTGATGATGGGCTCCCAGCCCTACCTGAAACACCTGCCCATAGCCAGCCTGCCCTCCCTGACACTGCAGGAGTGCTCCTTCATGCCTCCTTGTCCAGCCCTTCCCTGGAGGGGTTGGTGGCTCCCATCCTCCATAACTGCTGGGACAAGACTCTCCTTGCCGAAGCCCACAGACTTGCTGAGCCATTGTGGACCAAGAGTGCAGCAATGCACCTTTCCTGCCCAGGACAGCATCACATGGCCCGCTGCCAGCAGCAAACTGCTCTGCACCTCGTGGCTGATGTCTGCCCTGTGCCACCATTTGCCCTTCCTCTGAGCCCCTCACCAGGGACATCCCATCCATACTCAGCCAGATCCCACACTGAGCTTGCCCTTTCCGGCACCAGCATGGATCCAGTCAGACCAGTACAGACCCCCGCTACACACAGGTTGGGTCCCAGTCTGATTGGTCTGGGAGGGGACCAATCTGGGCAGCCTCTCTGCCCAGCTTGATGTACCTGCCCCACACCAGGATAAACGTGCTCTTCCAGTTTTAACTACTTGGTTTAGTATCTAACTAAACTGGGGCACGTCTGTAGGGTCAGACAACAATGCTGGGGAGCACCCCAGCCATTCCCTGGGGGCTCCCGGCTGCCCCAGGGACTTGTACTGCTGCTGCTCATACTTCTCTGCTTGCCCCTGTCCTTGGTGGCCACCTCAGAGATTTGACACATCTCCCCCGCTTAGCTCCATGAACCATCTGGGACCCTGCTGACCACAGTCCAATCGGCTCCCCTTTAGCTTCTCCTTCAGTTTCCAGGGTTGGTTTTCATCAAGGAAGAACTGGCTATCAAAAGGAGGATTTATTTATAGGGTGTCAAATACCCTGTGTGGCACCGCAGGTCGTTATACCCTGTTCCTGAGCCACACACAGCTGGTCCACCCTTCATCCTGGCCAGGCACAAGCCAATTTCAACACCTTCCTAACACCTCCCTGGCAGGATCCATTTCCCAGAAGAAACATCAGTCATGGCACTAAATAAAACTCTTGGCCTTGCCCTTCCCAGGGTACAGGGTGGCACACTGGACCCCAAAATGACTGAGTTCCCCACAACACACCCCAAGCATCCTTCCTCACAGCCAGCTCTCAGCAGCTGGCCACAGGCAAGAGCTTTTTCCATTTTTTGTTTGCTTTCCTGCCAGTTTAGCAAGCACAGCAGACTTTTTTTCTACAAGCATCATGGAGGCGCATGCCCAGGGACCAGTGACACAGCTCAGGACACTCATCCCCGTTAGCTTTGGGAAACCAGGCAAGCGGCTGCCCATGAAGCTCCAGAGCTGACTGAGCAGTGCCTGTGCATCCTGCCTGGCCCTCACACCCCAAGCAGGATCTGGCCAGTCCCTGCCCTGCATCTTGGACAGGTTCAGCGTCAGCGTCACAGAAATGGGATGTTGACAGTCTTCCCCATGGACACTTTCCATATAAGGCCCCCCTCTTCCTTCACCCCTCCAGGTCTGTCACCCGCACAGGGGAGGAGTTACTGGCGCGCCTACGTACGTCTGTAGCTTTCTTCTCCGCCTGTTCCAGCTTCTCCTGGGCCTCCTTGACAGACTCGGAGTACTTCTCCACCTCATCCTCTGTGCCCTTCAGCTTCTTCTGCAGGCCCTGCTGTTCCTCCTCCAGCTGGAGAAGGGATGGAGGGTGGGGATCAGGGGGTATGGTGGTGCCCACAAGGCTGGGGCCATCCTCCTCCTGGGGTGGTCAAGACTGGGAGCACAGCAGGAGCCTGCAGACATGCTCACTCTGTCGACTTTGGGGCCACATGTCCTTGGAGAGCCCTTGGTTCCCAGGGTCAGAGCAGCCCCCAGCATCCCTGAGCCTGGTGAGGGGTAAGGGGTTGGTGGGCTCCCTCCCTGTGCAAGGGACTGGAGGGGTCCTGACTTGAGGACACAGCTCCAGAGGGCACCGAGAAAGTTCCCATCTCTGTGGCTAGGGTGGGAGTACACCGTCCCCAAGGGTCTCCCTTGCAGAGGGATAGGGAGGTGACACTGTGGTGTCTCACTGAGACATGGCATGTTTGGGGGAGACTAACGTGAGTGGTCAGGGGCCACAGGCTGGAGTGCTGGTCCCTTGGGATGGGCACCCAGCAGGGTGAGATCTCCAGGTACAGGCACCCCTAGAGCTGGGATCCACAGGCTGGACACCCAGTGGGGCAAGGTCCCCGGGGCAGAACACCCCTAGTACAGGGGTCCCCAGGCTGGATACCCAGCAGGGGCAGGTCCCCAGGGCTAGGCACCCCTAGGTGGAGGGTCCCCAGGTTAGACACCCAGAGAGACAGGGTCCCTGAAGCTGAGCACCTCTAGGCAGAGGGTCTCCGGGCTGGACACCCAGCAGGACGGGGTCCCCGGGGCTGGACACCCTTAAGGCAGGGGTCCCCGGGCAATGCCGGGGGGATCCGTGGGACACCCACCTGTTTGCAGCGGTCCTCCGCCTGCTTCTTGTCGGCCTCCGCCTGCTCGGCGCGGTCGATGGCGTTCTCCTTGTCCAGTTTCAGCATCTGCATCTTCTTCTTGATGGCTTCCATGGTGGCGGTGGGGCGCGGAGCACCGGGGGTGGCGGAGCACCGGGGGCGGCGGGAGCACCGACACTGCTCCCCCGCACCGCCGCACCGCCTAAGAGCCGGGGAGGGGCCGCGCCGGCACCTCCCCCGCAGCCCGCCAGCACCTTTTAGGGACAGGCTCGCCACCGGCCCCGCCGCGCCGAGCGGGATGGGAGGGCGGCACCCCTGGCGGGCATCACCGCTGCCCCGGCGCCGGGCACCTACGAGGGGCACCGGGCGAGGGACACCCCAGGGCAATGCACTAGGGACACCCCGGTGGCACTGTGAGAGGGACACCCGGGGGCACTGCACTAGGGACACCCCGGAGTACTTCAGTAGGGGCATTTCTGGTGGTACTTCCCCAGGGACACCGTGATGGCACTGGGCTGGGGGACACCCTGTTGCTTCTCACCACTGGGCGGGGGACATCCCGCGGCTCGCCCTGCACTTGGGATGCCCATGAGCTGGAAGTGTGCTGTTACCATGCCCCAAGGACAACACTAGCAGTCCACTCCCAGGGCCTGAGACCTGCTTCTGCTCTGGCTAGAGCTGTCCCTGTGCTAGAGGACATCACATGGCTGGCACTGTCCTAGGCACACCCTGTCACTGTACCCTGGAGCCTAGGGGACCCTTCTTCCTGGCACTGGCTTGGGGGCCTCTCAAGGGCTGGCACAGCAATTGGGGGCACCCATGGGCTGGCATTGTAGTCTTGGGGACACTCACAGGCTGACTGCACTCAGCAACACTCACGGGCTGTGATTGCACTTGGGGACACTGTGGGCTGGAACTGCCCTCATGGGGAAAATCCTCTGTGAGAGAAGTGAGTTGAGCCTCCAGCCTCCCCATCCAGCTCCTGTGTCATGGTGGGACAGGAGGGCCTCAGCTCCGCACAGGCTCCCTGGCACCCATCTCCCCACTGCCTTGCACCTTAGTGCCACCATCCCTGGCACCCATGGGGATACCTGGCCCATGCACAGCCCATAGGGTGGCATTTCAGGGCAACACAGGGTGCATGGGCAGCCCACTGCCCTGGTCTTTCTGCTCTAAATAAACTGTATTCCACAGGCAAAAAAATGCAAACCTTTCAGATCCCAGCTCCTCCAAAAATAACATGCTCTTTAATAACACTCGTAAATGCTTCTGGTGCATTCCCAGCTGCAGGGAGGGCTCTGGACCGGGGGAGACAACTGAAAGGAGCTGGCAGAGAGGCTGCAGGAGCCATGCAGTATGTGGGAAGGCTGGGATGGGAACAGGAGGGGTGCGCAGGCTCCCCCAGCCCATCGTCACAGAACCACATCCAGCCCTTGCCTGCTGCAACTTTTTGGCACCAGCACTACAAGCAGAGAGAAGCAAAAAGTTTTTGAGACCTGGAGAAAGTGGCTTTCTAGGAGCCCTCAGCCCTGGGTTGCAGGGGGTCATAAGAGGGACGGGAGCAGCCAAGGATCAAGAGGCTGCTGGCACTGTGGAGAAATCAGCAGAAGAGCCACTGCTGGACTCTGGAGAGCAGATTAATACTGATGAATTAGGCACATATTTGGACAAGGAGAGTCAGTAACTGCCAACACATGGCTTCTGAAGGGAGGGGGGAAGATGCATCTCCCCTCATTCCTGGGTGAGGATGGATGGCTTTTTGTGAGATGCTTCTACCCAGAGCAACTTCATGGGCTCAGCACTCAGGCGAAAGATGATGATGTGCATGGAGTGAGCAGCTAGGAAGGGCAAGGCAGGGCTTCAGCCCTCGAATGTCCTCCCTGAAGGAGCAGTTCCCCCTTCCTGCCCACTCCCCTTTGCTCTAGGCATCAGGGTCCCATCCAACTGGCACAGCTGGGGCCATTCAGGTGGCCAGGCCCACGAGTCTGCCCTCAAAGCCATCCTCTGGGGCAGCCTCCAGGACAAGGGGATGCAGAGAGGTGTGGATGCACATCTCTCCCATTGCTGCCCCATGCCCAGCCCCGGTTTAAGGTCTCCAAGGATGGGGCTCCCCACTCCATGCCCCACTCCAGGGTCCAACTGCCCCTCCTGGGGAAAGGCTTGTCCTGCTGTCTAACAGGAACTTCCTGGGTAAAACCCATGCCTCAGCATCTTGCCTTGTCCCTGGGCTCCCTGAAAAGTTGGGCTGTGGCTTCCCTGTCCGCCTCCAGCTCAGCTGGATTTGGGTCCCCACAGAGGTGTTGGTGCCTCGTGTCTCAGCTCTAAGCCCCCACATGTGCTTGCCCAAACCTGCCTGCCAAAATAACCCCTCACTCTGGCAGGGGAGATTTAGGGGACCGGGGCAAATCGCACCCCATGTCCCTCCCCTGGTGTTTGTGCCACCATCCCTTGCCTGTACCCCAGCCTGGAGGACATGGCAGGGGCTGGGGGGTGGGGTGTGCTTTCAGCCCTGTGCTAGGGGTGCCAGAGCTCCCATGGCCCCAGGCTGCCCGGATGAGGTCAGGGCTGCTGCCGTGCATCACCCACTCACTGTCCTTGCTGGCTGCTCAGAGGGGCCCTATGACTGGCTGGTACCTGGGTGAGAGCCTGGTGCCAGATCAGGCCAATGCAGATTGTCAGGGGACAGCTGGGAGGACTGGGATGCCTATGAGAGCCACAAATCCATTCTGGAGCCTAGCCAGGGGCAAGCATCCCGGGGGGGGACGACAGCTCCTCTGCATCCCTGGAGACGTGCCTGCGGGGTGACGGGATCGCTGGCAGTGATGGATGTGGGATGCTGCCTTCACTGCTCACAATGGTTGTAGCTTATGCTGTCATGGACAGGTCCTAGAGACAGGGGACAAATGCCAGCCTGATCATGGCCCTGCTCCACCCCACAGCATCCCAGCATCCCTGCCTGCCTCACCACTGGCTTGTGTCCCCCAAACCCTTGCTGAGTGACAGGGTGGGAACATGCTTAGGGGCTATTTTGAGGCATGAGTTCAGTGCCAGCAGCTGGCTCCAGCCACATTCCCAGCCCTGCTGCATGCCAAGCATTGTCACTTCCCCAGCTGTTGGTGACCAGGGGGGCTCCCCACCTGCACCCTACCCAGGGGTATTTTCAGCCGGTGACAGGACTATGTCTGGGAGCCTGTCTGGTTCCCCCCCCAAAGCCCAAATCCCCAGTCCCCCAGCAACAAAATTTCCTGCCCCCAGCAGGAGGGCAGGTGCCTATGCCCCCCCCGCCCACCAGCTCCCCCTTTCTCCTTGAGGGTCCCATTGATAGCTAGGCACTGAGAAAGCAGGAAAATCAGATTTTATTGATAAACACATCTTTACCTCCTGCGCAGAGGAGAGAGAAAAATGAGCACAAGTAGGAATGAGGAAGGTACACAGAAACATCCCCTGCACTGGGGAGCTCTCCAGCCAACCCTGGGGCTGGTGGGTGAGCCCTGAGTGGGTGCAGCCCTGATTTGCACCCCAGCCATGCCCCTCCAGGGACTCTGGCTGTGCCCTGGGCACATGTGGGAAGGTGGACTGGGCAGCAAAGTGGAATTGCTGGTGCGGTGCTAGTGAGCGGGGGCTGGATTGGTCCCAGCACTCAGGGTGCAGGCGGAGCTCTGGTCCAGCCCAGGCAGCCCTTCGCTTGAGGCAGATTGTCTTAAATAGGAGCAGGCAGGTGGCAGTCTGTGTGGTGAGCAGCAGGAGGGTGCGGGGCTCAGTTCTGCTCCTCGTCCCGCAGCTCCAAGGGCAGGAACTTGTACTGCTGTTGCCAGATCATGGCCACCTTCTTCTGTGTCTCCTCCAGCTTCTGCTCCTTGTGCAACATTTCCTCTTGGGTGGCAATGATCTGCAGGGAGAGCACAGCAAACACCCCAGGGTCACAACTGCCTCCACTGGGAATGGCCAGAGCCTCCACCATGGCAATGCTGAGCCCCGAGCCAGGCTCTCCAGCTGCCGCTTCCCCTCCATCACAGTCACAGCCTCCCTAGGTTGGCGTGGCCCCAGGCACAAGGGCTACTGTCCCTACAGTGGGACTGTGGCCCTCTGGAGATAATGGGGACCACCAGAGGTCCTGGGGCCCAGCCCCACACGCCCTGTGGAGGATCTCAGCTATAAGCCTGTGGCCAGGAGGCAGTGCTTGGACCTGTGGTAGTCGATACCAGGCAGCTCTCACCCCTTACCAAATACTCTGCCCTTCACACGTGTCCTGGACACTAGGACGGTGCAGGCACTACACCATGAGAAGCCAGGGCATTACACTCCTGGGAGCATGCATGGTCACCGGCTGTGCCCACTGCTACTTGTGGCAGGACAAGGATGAAGCCATGGCGTTTAATTGGTGCTGGGTGGGATGGGTGCACCTGCACCATTTTTTTGAGGCTCTCCAGAGATGTGCCCTGTGTCAGTGGGTGGTAGGACATGCTCCTGAGACGGGTGCACACAGGCTATGGCGGTAGCCATAGCCACCCCTGCTGCACGAGTGGCCCCACTCCTCATCTGTGCAATTCCCTCGACCATCTTCTCCTTCACCACCACCATCTCATCGTGGTCCTGGAAGGCAGCTGCCTTCTGTGCTGCCTTCACCAGATTGTCCAATGCCCTCTTCACCACATTGCCAGCATTGCCAGGGAAGGGGGGGAGTGGTAGCGTAAGTCCCAGCCCCAGGGCATGACTGCTGCTTGGGGGAGTGTGAAGGAACCCCTGCTCCAGGCCAGGCTGGCAGGCAGGAGAGGCAGCTGGGCATGCTGGGAGCTGCGGGCAGAGATTCCTTTACATGGCTTGCTGCTGCACTATTACCACGCACTCATGACGATTTCAGGCACTGCTGCTACCAGGTTCTGGCTCCCATCTGAGCTGTGGGGCAGCCCCGATGATCCTCCCCAGCCCTTTGCCCTGAGGGATCAGCGCTGGGACCCCATGTTAAACCCCCACCACATGAGCATTAACCTCTTGTGTGCCAAGGCCTCTGAGAATTAAGAATGCTACAAAACATGCCCCCCAAACATTAACCTCTTGAATGCCAGGGATCCAGTGCACACATTCCATAGAATCATAGAATTGTCTAGGTTGGAAGGGACCTTTATGAACATTGAGTCCAACCATCAACCTAACTCTGACAAAAGCAAAACCACACATCACTAAACCATGTCACTAAGCACTATGTCAACCCATCTTTTGAATACCTCCGGGGATGGTGCCTCAACCACTTCCCTGGGCAGCCCATTCCAAGGCTTAATAACCCTTTCAGTGCAAAAATTTTTCCTAATATCCAATCTGAACCTCCCCTGGCGCAACTTGAGGCCATTTCCTCTTGTCCTATCGCCTGTGACTTGGGAGAAGAGACCGACCCCCACCTCTCTACACCCTCCTTTCAGGTAGTTGTAGAGAGCGAGAAGGTCTCCCCTCAGCCTCCTTTTCTCCAGGCTGAACAACCCCAGCTCCCTCAGCCTCTCCTCATAAGACTTGTGCTCCAGACCCCTCACCAGCTTCGTTGCCCTTCTCTGGACCCACTCCAGCACCTGAATGGCTTTCTTGTAGTGAGGGGCCTAAAATTGGACACAGTACTCGAGGTGGGGCCTCATCAGTGCCGAGTACAGGGGGACAATCACCTCCCAAGTCCTACTCACCACACTGTTCCTGATACAGGCCAGGATGCTGTTGGCCTTCTTGGCCACCTGGGCACACTGCCGGCTCACGTTCAGCCAACAGTTGACCAACACCCCCAGGTCCTTTTCTGCCAGGCAGCTCTCCAGCCACTCTGCCCCCCAGCCTGTAGCGCTGCATGGGATTGTTGTGACCCAAGTGCAGGACCCGGCACTTGGCCCTATTAAACCTCATCCCATTGGCCTCGGCCCATTGATCCAGCCTGTCCAGATCCCTCTGCAAAGCCTCTCTACCCTCCAGCAGGTCGACACTCCCACCCAACTTGGTGTCATCTGTGAACTTACTGAGGGTGCACTCTATCCCCTCATCCAGATCATTGATAAAGATATTAAAGAGAACCAGCCCCAGTACCGAGCCCTGTGGGACACCACTCGTGACCGGCTGCCAACTGGATTTAACTCCATTCATCACCATTCTCTGGGCCCAGCCCTCCAGCCAGTTTTTAACCCAGCGGAGAGTCCTCCCACCCAAGCCATGGGCGGCCAGTTTCTCCAGAATACTGTGGGAGACTGTATCAAAGGCCATTCGGGCATTTCCATGCCATTTCAGCAGCACTGAATGCCCCTGGGCTCAGCATCCCAGCATCACACATACACCTGGCGCACAGCAGCAGTAAAGTCCAAACTACCTGGAGCCTGCACCCCAAGAAGCCCCCCACTGAAAACCTAAAGGCCCAGGAGCAGGCTGCCCCATGAGGTGCAAGATTAAAGGGTGGGGAAAATGGCTGGCCTGGATGAACAAAGAGCTTTTCATGGGACTTAGGGAAAAAAGGAGGGTTTACCACCTTTGGATGAAGGGACAGGCAACTCAGGAGGAGTACAGAGATCTTGTTCGGTTATACAGAGAAAAAATTAGGAAGGCAAAAGCCCAGCTGGAACTTAACCTGGCCATTAATATAACGGACAACAAAAAAAGTTTTTATAAATACGTCAACAAAAACGTTGCTTTAGCAGGGGAGTTGGACGAGATGATCTCTATGGTCCCTTCCAACTCTAAAAAATTCAGTTAAATTCAGTGAAAAAGAGAGCCATGGAGAATCTCCATCCCTTACTGGATGCGGGGGGAAACCAAGGACAAGGAGAAGGCTGAGATCCTTAATGCCTTCTTTGCCTCCATCTTCAATAGTCAGCCCAGCTACCCCCAGGGTGTTCAGCCTCCTGGGCTGGAAGATAAGGATGGAGAGCAGAACAACCCCCCCATAATCCAGGAGGAAATAGTTAATGATCTGCTTATGCACCTGGACATGCATAAGTCTATGGGGCCGGATGGGATTCACCCAAGGGTACTCGGGGAGCTTGTGGGAGAGCTCACCAAGCCTCTCACCATTATCTATCAACAATCCTGGTCAACAGGAGAGGTACCAGATGACTGGAGGGTGGCCAATGTGACGCCCATCTACAAGAAGGGCCGGAAGGAGGATCCGGGGAACTATAGGCCTGTCAGCCTGACCTCAGTACCGGGAAAGATCATGGAGAGGATCATCTTGAGTGAGCTCCCACGGCAAGTGCAGGGCAGCCAAGGGATCAGGGGCAGCCAGCATGGGTTCATGAAAGGGAGGTCCTGCTTAACCAACTTGATCTCTTTTTATG
>QJSC01024902.1:0-12602 GCA_003697955.1 Calidris pygmaea
TTTCAGCCCCAACTTCCCGCCGCCGCCCGGCCCCGCGGCGAAGGAGACGCAGCCGGAGCCGCCCGCTCTGCTGGACACGGTCAGTGCCCGCCCGTCATCGCCTCTCGCCCCTTCCCCCGACCCCTCCTGCCTCCTTCTCGCCCTTGTGTGCCTTGTGTCCCCGGGCAGTCGCTGTTGGGAGCCGCGCTGCGTGGGCGGGTCGGGCGGGCGGTGGGTGTTTGTCGGGTGCTTAAGGATCTGAATGGCACCTTTGCTTCTGCCTTTGTGTCCTTGCCTTTGTGTCCCCCACCTCCTGCTTAGCGGGACAAGAAAGACAGGTTTGACCCACCCCGCAGCAGGTACGGTCCGCAGCTGAGAGTTGCTGTTGTGGGTGTGAGTTTTGTTTCTGTCGAGTAAAATCTCTGTCGATTGCCATGAGAGGTGCCGAGATGTCAGCTTTCAGACGCACTGGCTTTGCTCGGTGTGGCATTCCCGCCGGAGCTTGCTTACGGTTTGAAGACACGCANGCATTCCCGCCGGTGCTTGCTTACGGTTTGAAGACACGCAGTGTGTGGTGATGACATTGTTCCAGGCACTATTTATTGCCGTATCACTTTTGACTGCTGACCTTGCTGGTATTACCTGTGGTTTTGTTCTCTGTCCTCCTCTTCTTTCATTCTGCTCAGTAATAGACTTCTGGACAATTGTGAGTTATAATGGATTTTCTCTCCCTGTGCTGCAGTTTCTCCATTTTGTTTGACCCACCGGGGTCGTTATGAACGTTGGGAAGTCGTTGTGGGCTTTTCCTGTGTTCTTTTTCCCAATCTGTTGTAACCCTAGTTCGTATTATAAAGTGCCTAGGCAAGGGAGTATGACCCAAGGTGTTCGAAACGGGCTGTTTCTTTTCCTTCTCCCTCTCCCCCACCCGGTTTCTGAACTCGTGTTCCTGGCTGGACTGTTGGCTTGATATGCAGTCACCTGTTTTCACGTTCTTTCAATATTTCAATAGTCACATCGCCCTTACAAACTCCTTGGAAATTGTCTTGTCAACCACAAAAAATCCCTCTCAACCGGATTGCGCTACACAGTAGATATCATCTGCTGGATTGGTGTTATCGTCAACGTGTGGGTTGGTGTCTCTCTGAGCATGAAATCAATGTACATTGCCATTCGTGTGGTCCTGATGTGACCTCTGGAAAGAGTGTTGTTCTCAGGTCTGTAACATTTACAGCTGAGAGAGTTGAAGCATTGCTCAACTGGAGAGGTCAGTAGCAGAGAGTCTGCTGACACCATGTATAGGATACACCTGTATGTTTCTTAGGGTGCTGTCATTGAAGGGAAGGGTAAGCACAAGTCAGATTGAGCACTGAGGTGGGAAAGGGGATTGTGGCGTGTCCCAGAGGTGAATGTGGCAGTGGCATGGAGTAGGGCCAGGGCATTTTGTGATACGCAAGGTGACCTTGAGCAGAGGGAAAGACATGTGTGTGGGAACCGGAAATCCTTGGGAAGACTGTGGTTGTTGTCCTAAGGCACCAGTGGGAGAATAGAACAACCCCCCCCATAACCCAGGAGAAAGTAGTTAATGATCTGCTTATGCACCCAGACACACATAAGTCTATGGGGCTGTAATGGATTCACTCAAGAGTACTCAGGGATCTGGCGACAGAGCTCACCAAGCCTCTCTCCATTATCTGTCAACAATCCTGGTCAAGAAGGGAGGCACCTGATGACTGGAGGGTGGCCAACATGATGCCTTTCTACAAGAAGGGCTGGAAGGGGAATCTGGGGAACTACAGGTCTTTCAGCCTGACCTCAGTACCGGGAAAGATCATGGAGACGATCACCTTCAGTGACCTCTCATGGCAAGAGCAGGGCAGCCAAGGGATTGGGGTTTATGAATGAGAAGCATTGGTTTATGAAAGGGAAATCCTGCTTAACCAACTTGATCTCTTTCTCTGACCATGTCACCTGCCTTCTTGATGCAGGGAAGGCTGTGAATGTGGTCTACCTGGACTTTGGTAAGGCCTTTGACACCATCGCCCACAGCGTTCTCCTGGAGAAGCTGGTAAATCATGGCATAGACAAGTGTACTCTTCAGTGGGTAAAAGGCTGTCTGGATGGCCATGCCCAGAGAGTTGTGATTAATGGGGTGAAATCTTGTTGGCGGCCGGTCACCAGTGGTGTCCCTCAGGGCTCAGTTTGGGGGCCAGTCTTGTTTAATATCTTTATAGATGATCTGGATAAGGGGACTGAGTGCACCCTCAGTAAGTTTGCAGATGACACCAAACTAAGTGGGAGTGTTGGTCTGCTTGAGTGTAGAAAAGCTCTACAGAGGGACCTGGACAGGTTGGATCAATGGGCCAAGGCCAATGGGATGGGGTTTAACAGGGCCAGGTGCCGGGTCCTGCCTTTCGGTCACAACAACCCCCGGCAACGCTACAGGCTTGGGGAGGAGTGGCTGGAAAGCTGCCCAGCAGAAAAGGACCTGGGGGTATTGGTGGACAGCCGGCTGAACATGAGCCAGCAGTGTGCCCAGGTGGTCAAGAAGGCCAACAGCATCCTGGCCTGTATCAGGAATAGCATGGCCAGCAGGAGTAGGGAAGTGATGGTGTCTCTGTACTGGGCACTGGTGAGGCCTCACCTCAAGTGTTGTGTTCAGTTCTGGGCCACTGAAGGACAAGAAGGACATTGAAGAGAGCATATCCAGAGGAGAGCCACCAAGCTGGTGAGGGGTCTAGAGAACAAGTCATATGAGGAGAGGCTGAGGGAACTGGGCATGTTTAGTTTGGAGGAGGCTGAGGGGAGACCCTGTTGCCCTCTACAACTGTCTGAAAGGAGGTTGTAGAGAGGTGAGGTTGGCCTTTTCTCCCAGGTGAATAATGACAGGACCAGAGGAAATGGTCCGAAGTTGCATCAGGGGAGGTTTCGATTAGATATTAGGAAGAATTACTTTACTGAGAGAGTGGTCAGGCACTGGAATGGCCTGCCCAGGGAGGTGGTGGAGTCACCAACTGTGGAGGTATTTAAGAAATGTGTAGACATGGCACTTCAGGGCATGCTCTAGTGCCTGAGATTGTTGGGTTGGCTGTTTGTTTTGTGTTTGTTTTGGTTTGTTTTGTTTTGGGTTTTTTTTTGTGTGTGTGTATGGTTGGACTCGATGACCTCAAAGGTCCCTTCCAACCATGAAGATTCTGATTCTGTGATCTGTTTGTCTTGAGAACACACGTCCCAGAATGTTGAATGGAAGATGCCTAGAGGAGAGCATGAGGCAGGCAGGGCACAGAGTCTTCCTGCCCAGGGTGCTGTGGCAGCTCCCAGGATGTCTGAAGTTGGAGCCCTTCCGGATCTTGAGACAGTGTGTGGTATTGAAATGCCCACAATGTCCTGTGAAGTTGTGTTCCTGGCTGGAGCGGTGGCTTGGTGTACGCTGACCTGTTTTCATGTTCTTTCATTATTTGCATTAGCCGCAACATCCTTACAATTTTCATGGAAACTCATTCTTTAACAACAAAAAACCTCTCAACCAAATTGTGCTTCATAGTAGGTAGAAGTTGCAGGATTGGTGTTCTCCTCACATGTGGGTTTAATGTATCTCAATGTGAAATCAATGTTGCCATTAGAGGTGTCCCGACATGACTTCTGTGAAGAGTATTGTTCTCAGGTCTGTAACATTGCCCTCTGAAATTGTTGGAACGTTGCCAGACATGAAGGGTCAGCAGGAGAGAATGTGCCAGACAACCCTGTATGGTTTTGATGGTGCTCTCATGGATGGGAAGGGTAAGCAAACCTCAAATTGAGCATTGAGGTGGGAAAGGAAACTGTGGCATGTCATGGAGGTGAATGTGGCAGTGACAGTGTGTAGGTCCTGGGCATTGCATGATGTGAAGGGTGACCTTGATGAGTGGAAAGACTTGTGTGAGAGATCTGGAAATGCTTGGGAAGACCACAGGCCATGTCGTAAGAAGAGAAGAATGGGAATATGATGTGCTTGTTTTGAGAATGCATGTCCCAGAATGGGGAATGAAGGATGCCTAGAATGAAGCACAAGGCAGGGTGGACAGTGTGTTCCTGGCCAGGATCCTTTCCCAGGCTCCCAAGTGTCTGGAGTTGGAGGCCTTCTGGATCATGAGACAATGTGCAGTATTGGAATGCCCAAAATGTGGGCATTTGTAGTTACGAGTGTCTTGTGCTGCTGATGGCCTGATGTAGGCCATGTGTTGGTAAGAGTGGGTGACCTGCAGACTGTGGAATACTATGTGATGGAACTTCTCCCTTTTGTTTTGGGAAATGTGTAGCAGGTTTATTGCACCTCAGTCTGCTGTCCCTCTCTAATGGTGGGCATCCATAGTAGCTTCCACGGCCGTTGATGTTGCAGTGATGTTTCTTCACGCATCCTCAGGCAAGATCTGTAAAGGCACATGAGGAGGTGGGTGTAATCTTTGTGCCCTTGACTTCCCCTACTTGCGCATTTGCACAGTTGTCCACTTGACAAGTGCTGTGTCCACTTTTGTGCTTTACTCATTTGGTTACATGCTCATGCACACCAGACCCTGAAGAGCAGCCCAACTCTCTTTTTCTATGGTATGAATTCTGCTATGTATTTTAAATGCTCTTATGCTTTGGCCTTTGGTGTGGTTCCCTGGAAGAACGAACTTTGTTCAGAGCAGGATCCGAGCTGTCCCAGCTGTAATCACAGCTGAAAAGGCAAAAGGAGTTGTCAGACACTCTGTGGCTTTTCAGCCTCCCTTTTCATGCCACGATCTCGTGAGGGAAAGTGATGATGTAGAAAAGTCTGGGTGATGCTCCGATCGGGGTTTAGAGCTGGGGCATGTTGTTGGGGTTGAGCAATGTCTGAGAATGTTGGCAGTGAACCTGTGAGTGGTGCTAAGTAGTGCCTGGGCATGTGTCATGGGCTGGGGTACTTTGAGCGAGGAAGAGTCTTCCCTGAGGAGAATGGAGATGCTGGAGGATGGCAGTGGAAAACCTTGAGAAGAGGCCTGGCGCAGAGGGTTTCTCTCCCAGGATCCTCTCGGGACCTCCAGGCGTTCTGCATATCCTTGTACTCCGTTGTTGTCTTTGGTATTACTGCTTGTGCAGACAACTCCATATGTGCCTTTAGTCACTTGTTTTAGATGTGGCATGTTGCTGGTTACTCAGAAGCTTTTTGAAATGTGGATGATGCTGCCATCCTTCTCTGAACCTTCTTCGGTGATCTCTCAGGTCTTTGTCTCTTGAGGGAGGAGAAGAATACTCTCCATATTAAGATGTTGGTAAACCTGGTGTTTCAATACAGCAGAATGGGATACTTTGGTTTTCTTCTCTGCTTTCATCAAAAGCGGCTGTTGTTGCCTCAGTAGAGATGCTGTGTGGGTCATGGTGAGCCTGGGGTTTAGGTGAGGGCATGTTATGAGCTGGAGCAGTACCCGGGTACTGGGGCAGCAATACAATGCTGTGAGTGGCTGAAGCAGGGCTAGCATGTGTCATGGGGAGTGTGACCTTGAGTGAGGAAAAGTCTTGCCTGAGGGAAATGGAGATGCTGGTTAGAACGTGGTCTGTGTCCCTTGGGAAGAACTGTAGAATGTCTGTTTAGCCGGAGATGCCCTTTCCCCAGGTGTGGGATAGAGGATGCCAGTAGAAGACCTCAAGGGCTTTCAGAATTTCTGCATATCCTCACGCCCTTTTGTTCTCTTCTTGCGTTTCAATACAGTGTTGTGGGATCCTTTGGTTTTTCTTCCCTTTTACCAAAAACTCATACCCTTTTGTTTTTCCTTCTCTCACATTGGCCATGTGTTAGTGACAGTGGATGAGATGTAGACTCTGGAATTGTGGCGGCTGTCAAGTTGCAGACTTTTGTGCCAATTGTCATCCTAGGGGGGCGGTAGGGTGGGGTGGCTTTTCCACTGTCTTGAGCTGAGGTTGTCATTTAGAGAATGTCATTAGTTTTCAGGTCTCCCTCCTAGTTTCCTTGTGACAGAAGTGTGTAACTGAGAACTGTGCATTGTCAGTGCTTACACATTTGCAGACCATGGGTAACCTTTTTTTCTGTCCAGCTTCCCAAGGAATCACTCATAATGTTAATTGAAAATGTCCCTTAAAAACGTTTCTGCTGACCTGAAAATGCTTTTTATTTTGAAGAACCAACCAGGGATTCCACAGGTAAGTTGCTGTCCTAGTTAACCCCCAGCGGGTAACTAGGACCATGCAGCCACTCACTCCTTATTCCCTCTCACCAGAGGAATGTGAAGAATGAGAAAAATAAGGAAAATTCATGGATTAAGATGAGGACAGTTTTACAAGTAAAGCAAAAGCCGACCATGCAAGCCAAGCAAAACAGGGAATGTATTCAGTACTTCCCCTTGGCAGGCAGGTGTTCAGCCAGCTCCAGGAAAGCAGGGCTCCATCACGCGTAACAGTTATTTGGGAAGACAAAACACCCTTCCAACCGTTTCTTCTTTCCCGGCCCCCCCACCCCAGCTTTATCTGCTGAGCATGACATCACATGGTATGGAATATCCCTGTGGTGAGTTGGGGTCAGCTGTCACCACTGTGTCCCATCCTGATATTCTGCGCACTCCCAGCCCACCCAGTGGCGGGGTGGTGTGAGGTGCAGAAAATGCCTTGACTGCTCAGCAACAACTGAAAACATTCCTGCGTTACCAATGCTGTGAACCTGTGAGTGGTGCTAAGTAGTGCCTGGGCATGTGTCATGGGCTGGGGGACTTTGAGCGAGGAAGAGTCTTCCCTGAGGCAAAGTGAGGTGCTGGGTAGAACTTGGTGTTTGTCATTGGGGAAGGCCTGGAGAAAGTATGTTTAGCTGTGGAAATGCCATTTCCCAGTGCCTGGGATAGAGGATAGAAGTGGAAAACCTTGAGAAGAGGCCTGGTGTAGAGGGTTTCTCTCCCAGGATCCTACAGGTGTTCTGTGTATCCTTGTACCCTGTTGTTGTCTCTGGTATTACTGCTTGTGCAGACAACTGCCATATGTGCCTTTAATCACTTGCTTTAGATGTGGAATGTTGTTGGTTACTCAGAAGCTTTTTGAAATGTGGATGATGCTGCCTCTTACCAAAATTCCCCACCCTTTTGTTTTTTCTTTTCTCACACTGGCAGTGTGTTGGTAGCAGTGGAAGAGATGCATTCTGCGGAATTGTGGCAGCTGTCAAGTTGTTCATGTTCTAGCAGCCTGTGGGGGATGGCTTTTCCACTTTCTTGAGCTGAGGCTGATATTGAGAAAATGTCCTTAGTTTTCAGGTCTCCCTCCTACTTTCCTTATGACAGAGGCGTTTAAGGGAGCACTGCGCATTGTCCAGCGTTTTCAAGAGTTTTGTAGAACATGACTATTTTCTTTGCTGTGTCCAGCTTTCACAGCGCTCTCTGATAAAGTTAATTGCAAATGTCCCTTAAAAACATTTCTGCTGACTTGAAAATGTTTTTTATTTTGATGAATCAGCCAGTGATTCAACAGGTAAGATGCTCATACCATAACAGGATGAGTACTTTTGTCCCTGTTTAGTAGTGCCATCTTCATGTTGGATTGACTGACTGTTGCTTGCGTTGTAATGCCTCTAGGTCTGGAGCAGCAAAGCACTACTGCTTGCTGTCATTCTTTTGCTGCTGCTTCTGGGAAGAGCTCGAGCAGACAGCAGCAAGGACAAAGGGAGGAGGCACCATAATGTGTTTCACATAGAGTATGTGTTGGGTGATGAGGGGAAGTTCTCACTGAAAAGGTTGTGATGTTGCCTTGGTAGCTTGTGTTTGTCTGTGTGACAGGTGGCTCATGCTGATGAGAGGTATTTTGTGGGACCACAATGCATTTCTTTGAGTGGATGTGTTTGGCCTCAAGGGGATGTTCTCAGTAGAAATGCCACGGTGTTACCCTCTTGTTTTTTTTTACCCTCTTGGGGTTTTTTTTGCTGTATGATGGGTTTAGCATGCTCTTCCGAGGGGACTAGTCTCCCTGTTTATCAAGGACCTTGGTGTGTTGTTCTGGCAGTGCATGCCTGCCTGAAAGGGAAAGCTAGAGCTTGCCATTCTGCATGCAGGTGGAAAATGAAGCTGGAAGAATGAGGTATTTGAAATGTGGTAGGAAGCTATGGTGGCCCCAGGCTTTTTCAGCCTTTGTGGAGGATTTTCGTGCTGTGCTGTGTTGGGTTTGAGTTTCTGAGTGAGATTTGGCTGTGTTGTTTGTACTCTATGGGGTGATTTTTATCAGTCATCCAGGTATCTGGGGCTTGGGCTTCTCTTTCAGAGAGTGGTAGATGATTTTGCCATGTAGGATGGCTGTTCTTTGCCATCTGATTGGCTTGCTATGATATTTGCTGGGTCCTTGAGATAGTTGATATGCCGAAGAGTGTGTTCTTCTCCCAGAAGATATGGGGAGGTGCAGATTCCTAGACTTCAAACAGGAAGTTTGTTCCCTGTCCAGAAGGATGGAAGGCGGTAGGGAATAGGAGAGCAGGAATGAGAGCGCTTGCCAAAGGGCATGTCCGTGGTTAATGGTAAGCGTGGTGTAGACGTTTGAAGAACTTTCTGGTAACGGAAAAACAAACAGAAGATACAAAGCTGGAAGTGGATGAAAATGGGAGGCAGTGATTGGCCAATACTAAAAAAAAAAAAAAAGAAAAGAGAGACAGGAAGTGGGAAAGGAAAGAACATATGCAAGTAAGATGCAAGCCAGAAAGAGAAAGAATTAGAGAAAGAAGGAATGAAGGAATAAAGAAAGAATGAAAGGAAGAAAGAAGGAAAGAAAGAAAGGAAAAGTGAGGAACAAAGAAGAGAAAAAAAGAAAGAAACAAGGGAACAATGAAAGAAAGGAAGAAAAAGGAAGATACAGGAAAGAAGGACGAATCAGTAGAGGATGCACTGACGTTCTAGCGACAATGACGTCAGCATGAACTGATGCTCTGTTGACACAATGAATAGACTGGATCAGCTCAGTACTAAGAGACGCTGTGTAAGGCTTGATGAAAAGTTGTGAGGAAGAGGAATGAGAGCTCTTGCCTGAAGAGATGTCCATAGCGTATTGCGAGCGTGGTGTAGACCTTTAGTAAACATTTTGGTTAAGGAGAAAAAGAAAGGAACAGCGGACGGCTCGTGTGTTTTTGTATAAACAGAAAAGATTAGGATGCAAAGATGAGGCCCGGGCAGGGAAAGAAGGAAACAGAAAAGTGAATGAAGGAGAAGACAAGAGAAAAAAGAAACAAGAGAAGAAAGGGTAGGGAAAAAAGGGAGAATGAGAGAAAAAGAGACTGGCAGAAGGGGGGGAAGAAGACAAGGAAGGAAAAAAGAGACGATAGAGATTACCAGCACGACGTCACTTCAAGATGCTGAACAGAGTTGGTCCATAACAGCCCCCGCCTTGATTAGAGTACCACTCTAGGGCGCTGTTCCATAATTAGCGCTGATGGTGTAATTAGCGTCTTTGATGGAGACTGCTGCGGCGTCGGAAGCGACTGGGGAGCTGTCAGCGGGGATAAAGAAGATAAAAAGATGGATGGAGAAAGAAAATGGGAGTGAGGATTAGGGCAAGGCAGGACAAGAACGAAAGAAAGAGAAGGAAGAGGAAAAAGGAGGAGAATAGAGAAGACACCAGAGACAGAAGAAGGAAAACAAGAAAGCAGAAAAGGAAGACAAAGCGCGCGAGAGAAAGAAAGAATAAGGAAGAAGGAAAGGAAGAAAGAAAAAAATAAATATATGCAAGCAAGCAGCGAGCAAGCATCGAAAAAAAAAAACAAGTAGTGGAAAAGTAGAGGAAAAAAAAGAAGGAAAAGAAATAAGAGAAAGGAAGAAAGACACGAGAGGAGGAGACGAGCCCGGGTCCGGAGCTATGTCTAACGGTGGGCATTCATCACAGCTTTCACAGCTGTGGATGTTGCCATGATCAGAGGAGGAATGAAAATGCTCCTGCATTTTCATGCATGAAATGCTCCTGCATTTTCATTCCTGCAAATAAAGAGATTTTAAGGCGATGTGAGGACATAGGTGTAATCTTTGTGCACTCGACTTTCCCGTACTTTTTCACTTGCACAGTCGACCTCAGTACAGATGCTGTGTCCACTTGTCTTACTTTACTCACTTGGTTGCATGCACATCCATGCAAACCCTGCAGAGCAGCCCAACCCTCTTTTTCTACGGTACGAATTCTCCTACTGAGTTATATGGTAAGTGCACTTACGCTTCGGCCTTTGGTGTGTGATTCTCTCGAAGAAAGATCTGTGTGCAGAGTAGGATCCGAGCTGTCACATCTCTAATCACAGCATCCTTAAGAACTCTTAATGTGCAGCTCTGTGGTGTTTCCACCTGAGATTGCTGAAAAGGCAAAAGGATTCAGGGTGTAGCTAAGGCAGCAGGGAAGAACCTGCCAGACACTGTGTGTACACATCTTGCAAGTGTTGTTCTCTTTGGTATTACTCTTTTTGAAGATAATTGCCATATGTGTCTTTAATCACTTGTTTTCGATGTGGAATGTTGTTGGTTACACAGAAGCATTTTGAAATTTGGATGATGCTGCCATCTTTCTCTGAACCATTCTTCGTTGCCTCTCAGGTTCTAGTCTCTCTAGGGAGGGGAAGAAGTGGTCTCTGTATTCAGGATGTTGGTAAACCTGACATTTCAATACAATAGAATGTGTTTTCTTCTTTTGGTTTTCTTCTTTTCTTTCACCAAAAGCACCCACAGTTGGCCTCAGTAGAGATGACGTGTCCTGTTGTTACGCTTTAGTCGTTCAGGTGGGTGCACGTACACAGCAAAACCTGCACAACAGCCCCGCTCTGGTTTTGTCTGGTACAAATTCTCCCACCCAGTTGACACTATGGTGTGGGTTCTGCATTTGGTGTGGTTTTCTCAAAGAATAAAATCTGTGCAGATAGGAATGAGAGCTGTCAAGATGTAGTCACAGAACCTTTAAGTTCCAATGCAGAGCTCTGGAGTTTGCATTGGAGACTGCTGAATAGTCACAAAACATTCTGGGTGACGTTCAGACATCTGGGAAGAGTCTGTCAGACACTGTGATGTTTTGCAGCCCTCCATATGTTGTTTGTGCTGTTGTTTGTGAGGGAAGGTGAGGATGTGGAAAGGCCTGGGTCATGTTGAGAGTGGGGTTTAGAGCGGGGGCATGTAATGAGCTGGAGCAGTACCCGGAGACTGGGGCAATGATCTTGTGTGTGGTTGAAGTAGGACTGAGCATGTATTGTGGGCAGTGTGTCCTTGAGTGAGGAAAAGTCTTGCCTGAGGGAAATGGAGCTGCTGGTTAGAACATGGTGTGTCTCACTGGGGAAGAACTGTAGAATGTCCCCTTAGCTGGAGATGCTACTTCCCCAGGTGTGGGATAGGGGATGCCAGTAGAAGACCTCAAGAAGAGGCTCCGCAGACATTGGCACTTGCCTGGGATACTCTCTGGTCCTCCAGAATTTCTACATATCCTCACGCTCTCTTGTTCTCTCCTTGGTTAGGATGGGAATACCCTCCGCTGGGTTAAAAACTGGTGGAGGGCCGGGCCCAGAGAGTGGTGGCGAATGGAGTTAAATCCAGTTGGCGTCCAGTCATGAGTGGTGTTCCACAGGGCTCGGTACTGGGGCTAGTTCTCTTTAACATTTTTATCAATGATCTGGACGAGGGGATTGAGTGCACCCTCAGTAAGTTTGCAGACGACACTAAGTTGGGTGGCAGTGTCGACCTGCTGGAGGGTAGAAAGGCTCTGCAGAGAGATGTGGACAGGTTGGATCGATGGGCCGAGACCAACGGGATGAGGTTCAACAAGGCCAAGTGCCAGGTCCTCCATGTGGGTCACAACAACCCCAGGCAGCGCTACAGCCTGGGGGCAGAGTGGCTGGAGCTGCCTGGCAGAAAAGGACCTGGGGGTGTTGGTCGACTGTCGGCTGAACATGAGCCAGCAGTGTGCCCAGGTGGCCAAGATGGCCAACAGCATCCTGGCCTGTATAAAGAACAGCGTGGCGAGTAGGACTCGGGAGGTGATCATCCCCCTGTACTTGGCACTGGTGAGGCCCTATCTCGAGTACTGTGTTCAGTTTTGGGCTCCCTACCAGAAAAAAGACATTGAGGTGCTGGAGCGAGTCCAGAGAAGAGCAACAACGATGGTGAGGGGTCTGGAGCACAAGTCTTATGAGGAGAGGCTGAGGGAGCTGGGGTTGTTCAATCTGAAGAAGAGGACGCTGAGAGGAGACCTTATTGCTCTCTACAACTACCTGAAAGGAGGTTGTAGAGAGTTGTGGGTCGGTCTCTTCTCCCAAGTCACAGGCAACAGGACTAGAGGAAATGGCCTCAAGTTACACCAGGGGAGGTTCAGGCTGGATATTAGGAAAAAATTTTCACAGAATGGGTTCTCAGCCATTGGAATGGGCTGCCCAGGGAGGTGGTTGAGGCACCATCCCTGGAGGTGTTCAAAAGACGGGTTGATGTAGTGCTGGGAGATATGGTTTAGTGATGGTGTTGCTTTTTGTTTGTTGTGTGGGTGTTTATTTTTGTCAAAATTAGGTTGACGGCTGGACAAGATGATCTTTAAGGTCCCTTCCAACCTAGAAGCTTGTGTGATTCTGTGGTTGTTCTTCCCTTTTACCGAAAACTCATACCCTTTTGTTTTTCCTTCTCTCACATTGGCCATGTGTT
>QJSC01024906.1:6161-58645 GCA_003697955.1 Calidris pygmaea
GCCACCGGCCGGGCAGCGCCAGCCCGCCGCGCGGCCTGCCGGGAGACGGCGCTTCTCTCTGACGCCACTTCCGCGCTGGGCGGTGACGTGCGGCCGGCGGGGCGGAGCGCAGGAGGAGGAGGAGGAGGAAGAAGAAGGTTCGGGGCGGTATGGCTCCGCCGGAGAGGAGGAGGGACCCGCGCCCGCTCTGCCGCCTGGTGCGGGCCGGGGGCCGGGCGGCGGGAATGCGGAACCGGGCCCAGTGCGGGGGATGGGATGGGATGGGAGACGGGGCTGCGGTAATCTGCGGCGGGGGGGGGTGGACGGGACCAGGGCTGTAGGCCGCTCGGCCTGTAGGGCAGGCTTATCGCCCAGGGGGGAGCAGGCCTGTGTGTGCCTCTTGCACAGGGACCTCAGGGGGTCTCCCCACCAACGTGTAATGCGCTTTGTCCCGCAGGTGCTGGCTGCTGTGGTGCTGCTTTGCTGGGGCTTCGTCCTCTACGGAGCACGGGTGGCTGCCCAGCGGCAGCTGGAGAGCAGCCTCCTGGCCCAGGGGCTGCCCTAGGCAATGGCAGAGCCCGTGGGACTCCACCGGCAGCTGGGCGTTGTCCCCGAGGGTACGGAGGGATTCATCAGAAGGCTGGAGGAGGAGCGCCGTGGCCAGTTGGGCAAACAAAGCATAAATAGCTCTTAGAAAAGAGAAAGTAAATAAAGCATAAACGGTTATTAGGAAAGAGAACACGGTCTCTCTTTACTGATGTCTACTGGTGCATATCTGCAAGGGATACACGTACATACGCATAAGTGAGAGAAAAAAAAAGATGCTGACAAGGCCAGGTCTACAGTGCCACAGACAGGGTACTGTCTTCTGCAGCACCTGTGTGTAGTACAACCAGAACTTGCATAAAACATGAGCATGTCCCTTTTCTCCTCTACAGCAGGTAAGGATTGAAGTTCTCTAGTGAAAGCATACATGGATTCACAGGGACTTGATGATTGTAGAGGTCCCTTCCAGCCTAGACCGTTCTGTGATTCTCTCCCCTGAGTCCCAGCACAGCTTTTCAGTCCATCTGATAAGCCTGCCCGTACCCTGAGCCCTTTTACTCACCCCTTCGCTCCAGCTGGTCCAGCTTCCTGCTCACAAGCAAACACATGGACTGACACGCTTATCCCGGCAGCTGGAGCTGGGACCGACACGCTTTGGTGGCACCGAGACCCTTGCACACTCCCATTGCTGGCACAACAGGAGGGATCTGTGTCCAGAATGGCCCTATTCAGTCAACTTCATAAATACTGTGTGCGCGTCTGAGCTTTTAGGTGAGGTGAGATCCGCTTGGAGACTCCATCTCTTGGACTCCCCGACTCACCAACATGGGAAGATGAAAGGTACCGCAGGCTCTTCACAGGCAGATGTTGCTTTATGAGCTGAAAAGAAGCAATTCTGGAAGTTCAATGGCTCTGTTTTGGGGTGCTGGCTTTCTACACAGCTGAGAAAAGCTCAAGTCTTCTGGCTCCTCTCCCACAGCCCACACAGCCCAGCAGCACCTCATCCTGCCCACAGACATCTTGAAGCCTGGGAAGACCCTTTCCCTTGGGAGGCCTGGCCCTGCTTCCTGGGCTGTAAGGTCCTTTGGGGTTCCTTGGTCAGCGGCGGGGGTTTTCCTCACCAGCAGCTTTGTGGGAGTGAAAGCGTGGAGAGACCTTGGTCTCACATCCTCCTCAGGAGCAGCCACAGCACCAGCAGTGCCCAAGCTGTTGACAGTGGGACCCGCAGCCCCTAGGTGGGGACAGCCACCCTACCCAGCACTCTCTCTGGCCTGCCCTAGTACCAGGGATGGTGCCCTCTCAGGCACGGCAGCAACAGCTCCTCTGGGGAAGGTCAGCAGGAGGCTCAGGTTATTCTATTCCTGGGTTTTTTTAGCATCTCCCATGTTAGCTGCATCACCCCACAAACACAGGAAACTCACCATGGACCCCCGGTATTGCCCCTATAGAGGTTTCTGTGCTGACAGAGGGGCTCTCCGCCTCTCCACTGACTTTTTGTTTGGCCCAAAGCTGACTGGCCGAATCGTCCTTCCCTATCCATGCAACGAGAGCTCAGCTTTGGTGCACTGTTGTCCTCAGCATGGTGGTCAGGCAGCCACCAGGTGCAGTTACCATGCTCTTCCCCTGGCCAGCTGGGCACCTCCGGCAGCACGGTGCCACGAGCAGGAGTGATGGGCGCAGTGCTGGCCGGCCGTAGGAAAAGCACATCAGCCTGCCCCAGGCTGTGGCTTCTCTGCCTTCACTTCAGGTGCCACCACTGGCATGCAGCGATAGCTGGCGGTGGGCAGGCCTCGGTCACTGCAGGGTTTTGGGTTGCTCCGCTCTGCTGCAAACCTCCTAAGTGCCATTTTGCACGGGAAATCGCCCATTTTGGCTTTGTTCCATCTAGGTAGGGAGGGTTCGTGATCACGCAGAGCTGGTTTACCTGCCAGCTGCCACGAGATGGCAAAATACTCCCCAGCACGGCTCCCAAACCTGCTTGCCCGCACCACAGGCTGGAGCGCTGCAGGGAAGCAGCAGCACTGGCTGAATTTCTCTCCCCTCGGGTGAGAACCTCAACCTCTGGGTGAGCTCAGGCATGTCTCTGCAACAGCCTCTAGAGGACCAAGACCTCCCTGTTGTCTCTGGTTGCTGGAAGTCCAAGGCAGAGCCTATGACTGCTTGCAACAGAAGTGAAACACCCAAAAACGTCCCTGCTGCTGATGAGGACCTTGCACAGCGACAGCAAGGAGGCAGAAAGCAAACTTGCTGGTTTTATGGTATGGTCTTTAGCTAACTGAGAAAACACTGTGATATTCCTGTAGATATTAAGAGGACTGAGAGTCTCAAGTGCTTCTTTTTTCTCTGCCCTGCCCTGACTGTTCTTCCTTTTCTCTCTCCTGTGCTGCTATCACAGCACCATGCCAGAGTCAGTGCCAAGGGTCTAAGGAACATCCTCAGCTCCACATCCCAACATTTGCCTGAAGCCATGTCAGGATGGTGGCAGCAGCAAGAAATAACTTATTTCTTCCACGTAACATGGGAGTGGGATCAAAGCCCCCAGAGAGGTTCAGAAATACCTCCTATCTAGTCATCTAAACATGAGGAGGAACTTCTTTACTTTGAGGGTGGCAGAGCCCTGGCACAGGCTGCCCAGAGAGGTGGTGGAGTCTCCATCCCTGGAGATATTCAAAACCCACCTGGACACGCTCCTGTGCAACCTGCTCTAGGAGGACCTGCTCTGGCAGGGGGGTTGGACTAGATGCTCTCCAGAGGTCCCTTCCAACCCCATATCATTCTGTGATTCTGTGACACAGCTTGCAGCCTGTGTCTCTGCAGCCCACCCTTCTGCTTGCCTCTGTTACTTGCCCAATAACAGTAGCTCTTCCAGGAAAGCAATTAAAATCCTGTACATCCCAAGGATTTTAGGCTGCCACCTCAGCAAGAAAAGTCTCTACGTTGTGCCACGAAAATAATCAAAAAACATAAACTGCAGATCTCCAGTTAACCAGAGAAATCCCAGACACTTGAGGTTTAGATTCAGCTCAGTTTCCCACATTGAGGTAAATCTTCACTCTGATTCTTCTGCCCAGAAGCTATGCATTGTCTTGAAGACAAGGCCATAAGGATCTTTGTCCAGGATCAAGTTCCTGAGACATGGATTGAACATAATTTAAGAAGGTACCTAGTAGATATCTAGTCATTAGAAAGAAGAGAATATAAGCTCAGTATATTGTCAACAGCAGTATTAAAAAGTTGCTTCCTATGCGGTTTTGATGCCAGTTCCCTCATTTCTCAATACACTGAGCTACCTCTCTCTGAAAAAGCTGTCTCTGAAGCTGCTCACTTACAGTGTTACCACCTGCATTGTATGTCCCACCTCCCCTTTCCTTTCAAACTCTCTGTTCAGCTTGTGCTCATGTGCTTGCTCACGGAAGTCAAGAAGCACATGAAACCCCCTCAGCTTGCTTCTGGGATGTCAGGAGAAAGTCTTGGACCCAAGGCTCAGCATCCATCATCCCCTCCTCACCCACCAAGAGGCAGTGCAGAGCAGAAAGCACGTGTTTCCCTTCACATTCAAAACGGTGCAGCAAATGGCCATTCAGGTGAGATCACCAGAGATGGCTCTTTTGCCAACGCTATCATCCCTAAAGGAATATATTCATAAGGCTGATGAAATCCCCCTCAGATCTTTCTTTTTCTTTTTAATCATTTTTAATAGAGCATAGCTTATTTATCAGAGCAAGGCTGGTTTATTAGTCTTGAAGTGGTTTGTTTGTTTGTTTGTTTAGGTTTCAGGGGGTTGTTTGGAAAAACAGTGATCAGCACGCTTTTGATTAGCATAGCTAAGAGGACTTTTGTTTAATGAAATGATTAATTGATTCAGCCAGGTATGCAGCCACACTAGCAGCTGCTTCAACAGATACAAAAGATTCTCCTTCAAATATGACCTTGCCTCACTAACATGAGGCAGTACCCATGGATACATGTTAATTATAAGGTTGATAAGAATATGTAGAGATAGCTAATGTTGTAGCTGAGTTATTTAATGAAGGCTATTGAAAACAGTCAAAAATGGAAACAAAATCATTAGCCAGGGAACTGTGGGCTAAATTCAGCTTTAAATCACTTTAACATACTGATGATAATCAATTTCTCCCAAATTACACCAGCAAGGAAGCTGGGACATAATTGCTTCATTCCTGCATTACATGCTGTTTGAAAATGGAGGAATTACGCAAGTTCAAACTAGATCGTAATAGGGCCCTTTGTCTGCTTAATAATAATTATATGCTTTCATTATCCTCTCTATTATTTATGTAATGCCACCTTTAACCTAAGAGCTCTATAAATACAGATTTTGGTAAATACATGCAAGTTCATGGTAAATGGAAACCTAACAATCTTGTAAAATCCCAATAGTGACCAGCCATAGAATGCATATAAAACCAAGGACAGTACTTCAGACTACAAGTAGCTCTCAGCTCACCACAGACAAAGCAGAAAAGCTACATATTTTGTGGTGAAAGAGGAAGGAAGGTGTATGCATAGTATGAGAAAGAAAAGGTTAAGGGTAAGAGAGCAAAAAGGGTAAGGGTAAGAGAGAGACACAGGAAACCAGAAGACAACACTAAGCCCAAAGGAGGGTGACACATCAGAGGACCCCATCCAAGGACATCACCAGCACTTTGTGATTAGGAACACTGAACAGACCCTGGACCGGTTTGCCTGAGTTGTGGTGCTGCCAAAAATCCTGTTAAGGGTTTGGACAGACAGGTTTCAGTTCTCTATCTGCAAACACAGGCCAGGAGTTTTCTTGCTGCGTTGCCACTTCAGGTCTCCTCTGCTGCTTGCTGCAGCCATCTGCCATCACTCATCCTGTGCTGCGACCACTTTAAACGTCTCTGTGGAAAGGAACGCATGTGTCTGAACAGAATCCAACGCTACAAGACCTTGACTTATCGTAGGAGGCTCGACAAAGCTGCGTAACACATGAATGCGAGCAATTAAAGCGAAGCAAAAGCTTGCAAAACCTTTGCAGAAGCTAGACGGCAGTGTTGGCACATGCTCTAAGGCACAGGCAAGCTGGGGCTCACATTCCACACAGTGGGCTGTAATTCTGGCTCTTTCGTTTACAGGAATCAGTTTTGGACTTTCTTTTTTGTCATCTGAAGAAAAAAAAAAGGCTTAGCATCTCTGAAACGTCAGCCTCAAGACAAACAACTGCAAAAGAGGTTACTCAGAACTCATGGGGGAAAGCAACAGCCAAAAAGACTCAAGCGCCCTTCCCTTTTCTTTAATAGTAAAAGGTGTTTCCCCCTCTCCCCCTGCCCCCCATGAGGGTTTCTGCATGTCAGTAGATAGTCTGATTTAACAGTGACACACCACCAAATGAGCCTGACACTAAAAGGAAGTTGCAGTTTCTGAAATGGCTATTTACTTTCCAGTGAGATAAAAAGAGAGGTGGAGGGCTTTGCCACAGATAGTGGAAGAGACGAATGGTTAAAAAGATAAAGACCTTCAAAGACCGTATGTTGCCCCAAGCAGCCTTTAATGAATTTTATTGTGGTTCAGTGAGTCTTGTTTGCTTTTAACGGTTCATTTGGCAAGTTGTTGCTGCAGCAATTTCTAATAATAATGTCACAATAATCTTCTAGCGGGGTACAGCTTTGTGACTATACAGTGTTGCTCTGAAAGTGATTTCTGGACATGGTAAGATGGGAAAACATATGTAGTAAGTTCCTTTGTTTATTCTTCGTTGGCACACATCACACTGAAGAATGAGAGGACAAGAGTCACCCTGAGGAAAAGCAGAAGGAATTCTCTTCCACTCAGATGAGGATTATTTTGAAATGATAACAGCAGCTGAGAGCACAACAGTGCCGGCAGACAGGGACAGTGCTTACTTTCTTCACACTTTGGATATTACTGGTTACAGTCAATATGACGATGTATTTTTACCCAACATACTCGTTTTCTGGTGGAGTTATTATTAGTCCTGCATTCCAAATGATATTTTGACTCTATCCTTGTGCTGATTCAAGTAGCAAATTAATAAAAATTACTAAAACAATGAAGTGATGAACTGTAATTAAGACTAAATATATATTGGCTTTCATCATGAAACCTAAAGCTCAGTGCCTGCAATATAGCCCAAAATGGAAAAAGATTTAAATCCAAACTATTGAAATAATTTGCTAGCGATGCACCTTGATAACCATAATTTACCTCTTTTCATAAGCTGCAGTCATCCTGCTGTCACTCCACGTTTCTACAAAGGCTCTCAAGCACAGGATAACACACTCTGTCTTCTCTGATGCCATTCTTCAGATGTAACTGTGGGTGGACAATACATTTCGCAGCAGGTAGAAATGCCTAATGCAAGAAGGAGGTATTTGTAGCACAGGAAAAGAGGAAGGAATTGAAAAGGAGACTTCCCCTCGGAGATTCAATCCCAGATCCGTACCAACAACTCACCATGATGTGGTGCAAATAATCCTATCAAACTCAACGAAAGCGTGCAGTTTAAAAAATTGTGCTCTGTGTAAACTTCTGCAGTAGGCTTCAGATCAGTGGAGCTTGCTATGACCTTGATAGTTGTTCCCAGTCATTTCAAGGGGACTATTCACACAGGAAACTGCATGATGAACTTCAAGAGTCGGGGTGTAAAGCCAATTAAATCTGTTTAGGTACAAAGAAGCTCCAGATTAAAACCCTTGCAGGGCTGCTATTTATTAATCAATAATTGTGTGTCACTTAGATACCTTCTAATTGGGTATCCTAAATTCACATACCATACACTGCTTGCAGGATCAGGCCATAGGGACGAGATCCACCCCAGGACTGTGTCCCTCCAATACCCTAACACACCCCACTGCACACAGCATCGAGGTCCTGACGGCACGCAGAGTTCAGCTGGTCTCTGCTTGCAGCAAACCCGCTTCAAACTGGTTTTTTACAGAATTGGTGCTCAAAAGGCTTGTGGACCAGGTGTTGTGTGAAATTTGCAGGTGACTGCATTTAGTCCAATATTATCCCATTACCGGTTAAAAGAGGAAAGTCCGTGACTTCAAACCCACAACCCCTGCCTTGGTAATGCTGTGGTCTCCTCCCCACAGAGAAGCTGTTTGGGTGTTTCACCTGGACAGAGCTAAACTACACAATGTTAACATTGCAGTCCTTGTTTCCACTTCCGTGCTGATAGAGGGCATCCATAGGGAGTTAGGTACCAATTAAAAAGGTAGTCAATTAAAACTGTTATGCTTTGCTGCAGACATGCAGCACCCGGCCCCAGCCTACAGACTTTATTGACTGCAACCCAGAGGGTTTTGCCTCAGTAAAGAACCGAGGGATTTGGTCTAGCCATAAAGGTGTCAGCTTAATAATGAACCCCTCCTCAAATAATTCCAGTTCATTAGGCCTTGATCCAAAGGTAATGACTTCAAGGAGGTCTGCCAGCACTGTTGAGTTGGGGGCACGTGTAATTTTAACACTGAGATAGCCAAATTTTTGTGGGAATGTAAAAGCACATGTCCTGGGGAGCTTACAGCCGTATGTAGAACTGCTGCAAAAAGAACAAGGGAAGGGAAATACAGCCGTGCCCGTTTCCCCGAGTAGGAGCTCAGGAGAGAAGAGCTGGTAAGAAAGATGGTGGTGCTCACAAGCAAGATGGGAGCTAGCAGCCGACCTCAGTCCTCCTGAGGGCCCCACGCCAGAGCATCTTTTCAGGCCAGACAGGGTTTTAAAAAGCCTTCTGAAAAAACAGCTAACATACTTTTTACTAAAGCCTTCTGAAATTCTGCTGAAACAGTTTGGGCCACAGCTGTGATGGGAATGGTGTGCTACAAATGGATGACAGTGGAGGAATGTAGAGATTAACAGAAAAAAAGCCTGTGCGGTCACAGTGGACTGCCCCAGAATTAAAGGTGATGAGTATGATGTTTAAGAACCTGAGGCAATAGTTATTTGATGGCTACCACTGCAATAAACTGGAAAAGCAAAGAAATAAATGTGTTCCCCTGAAATCTGCAGTCACCTGCCTCTTTCTGCAGAAGAGCTCTTTGCATTACATGTGTCCAGGAGGCAAATGCTCGTGATCACACCATCCATCTCTCACATGGGGGTGGGCTCAACAGAAGTGGAGCAGGACCGGCTTATCAAGGCTTACAGAGGTTTTGCTCCTGAACCAGCAGTCTGCATCAGGAGAGTCATCCTGCAGTCCCAAGACCAATCTAACCATTTTATCAAACCCACTGACCATTTTTTCCTTTTCCTCAAGAACTTCTGCAAATTCTTTTACAACTGCCAGCTCACATGCACTTCATGGTGCAAATTTCATCCTTTGCAAATACTCGTTCTGCATTCCTTTTAAGTAGTGTGTGAATCCTAGGTGGTTATTACAGCCACTGACATTTCTGTCAGAACCTGCTCTCTCCAGATGCTCTCTCTGCCCCCAGTGAGTCTTTCCCTCTAACATTCCCATGTCTTTCATTCTCAGCCTGCAGCATGCTGGAGGGCAAGACGGACGGAGGGACAATCCTGGTCTGAGGTGCAGGATAGGAAGGGAGACAACTCCACCTGCCAGGCAATGGCAAACTGCCTTCCTCAGGAGGAAGCAGGTCAGCAGAGAGGGGTAGTCTTCCATCCCCCGTAGGCTTCACAGCACAAGTGACTGCGCGGGGACATCAGCCACTCACAGATGATTGATTTGCATCATTCCTCGCAGAGATTGTTTCTTTCTGAATGGTCCATTAATTCTTCCTTCCAGAAAAAATAGAAAAAGAAAAAAAATGCTGCACAGGGAATTATGTTTCTGGATTAAAAAAAAAGGTTTTACAAAAACAGTTAGCACAGAGTTGAGAATTCAGAAACTATTTCTTTACTTTTCCCAATACATATGTATTAGCACAAAGTCTATGTACAAATATGTAATATGCTTTATAAAGTGATTGTGTCTCAGATCACTAATGTCATTCAAATGGATAATAAATATATTTTTCAATTTTCTCAAAATAGTAAAAGCTCTGAAAAACACAATTTCTTAACACAGATCTCACTAGACCTTGGTATAAGCTCCTGCTGCATTTTCTGTGTGAGATTCACCCACAGTTAGTCTGTGAATAAGTACATTGATTGCTTGGTCAATTTTTCTTTAGATAAATTCAGATTAGGAAGTCTTCATCCAACAGGAAGAAAGATAAATAACTACATCTTAAAACTACTTCACTCATACTGCAATATGTCATTGGCCAACATGAAGTTGATAATAAATGCTAACTGGCTCTTTCTGGGAAAAGAGTATCCAATACTCATTTGAAGAATGCATACCTCTAGTTTGGGGAGCAATTTTAGAAATAGCTTAGTAGGATTCCTCTATTATTGCTTAATAAGGGTATGTTCTTTTATTGCTTCTTTTGAATTAAACATAGCTCACCTATGTTGTTTTTTGCTGTAGAAGATAATGAAACTTTAGAAACCTGTGGCTGAATTTAGAAACCTTCAGTGCAGAAATAAATGAACAACGTCAAGCGCTAAATAAAAGTGAGTTACAATTAGAGTTTTAGAAGAGAACAAGCTATGCCTGCAGCCTGCTGATAATTTACCTTTTCCTAATCACATTTTTTACTAAAAGAAATGCTTCTTTCCCTGCTAGTGTTGTGTGAAAGGCCCAAATGAAGAAAGAGTAAGAGTGGCAGTGTGCATATGAATATAGGGAACTGTCAGCATCAAGTCAAGCACGTCTCCCCATCCCTGCCAGGGCACAAAGTGCACCAGTAGAGACTTCTGAAACTACTTGCCCCTGAGAAAATGAGGCCACCTCCACCAGCTAAGGTTTGACTCTCTCTCCTGACATAATCAGCTCAGCACACACAAAGTCACACCATTGAAAAGAATTAGAAAAAAACCTGTTCCTTACTTGGCTGCATTTATAATAAGTTTAAGCACATCTTGCCACAAATTTAAATTTAAAAACTAGAACTGAAGGTAGGTTTTTGCTAAATTCACACAATGTTCCTTTGAAAATAGTAAAGTAGAAGTTTTGAAGTGCAAGTAAGAAGGACAGAGGCCACAAATTCTTACTCTACAGTGCAGCAGTCATCATATTTAGCCTCACTCTTAACAGAGGTGATGATGTCTTTTACTGCTATTAAAAACCTTGAATGAAGAATTCAAGCAGCAAACAGAACTAACACAGCAATTAAAAGCCAAGAGATAGCATCTATTTTATACTCCATGTTTACAAATCTATTTAAAGTCCTCATTCTTCTCTCACACCTGCATGGATAAATTGAATGACTCTGGTTTGAAGCTGATTAGGCCAACATATGACAACCAAGACAGACATCCTGTCTCATAACATAAGCCATCCAAGAATTAGGTATGTAGCTAATTTAAAATTAGCCAGCTAGGTTTCCCACCACATCCCAGGCCATCTAATTTTTATGGGAAGATCTGGTGTCTTGATTTTCATGCATGTTTCACCCATAAGCCAGTTTTCAGCTGGCTTATGGCAGTAAGATCAATGAATTACTGCTTTCTTCTCTCATTTCTTGGGAGTGCCTTAAAAATGTGAATCAGGCATAAATCATCATTGCATTTATGCATGCATGAGAATAGAGACATCCAAGGGCAAGAGCTATAAGGGGATCTTGCTACACCAGAGCAGTGCTAACTCCAAAATTTATCAGTGATTTCAGTTTAAGCAGTGGTGGGAAATTATGTGTTAACGACTGTGTGGCTTTGGGACAGCATCTGTACTTTTTCTCCCTGAAACTGCCCAGCGTTGCACGTATAGAAGCTGGAAGGCAAGAGGGTTATACTGTGACAAGGAAAGATCATGGACTTTTTGCATAGGTTTGGTGTGGAGGTTTTATGTCTTCTGAGACAAAGGCTTTTACCAAAATTGACCTGAATTAATGAATTTTTCAGAAGGAACATAAGGCAGAGAGATGCCACTGGGATGAGGCAACCTTAAAGCCAGAAATAGAAAGTGAGGTTCTCCTGAGCATCTCATCTGTTTGCTGCTCTTCATCTTTCCATGGCTTCCAAGATGCGTAAAACTAATCTGATTAATCTTAAATAATAGCCTTTATTAAACAGAATATGTGAAGAGGAAGAGAACAACATAGAATTTAACCTGTGCATGGTGTGAGAGTACAGACACTTTTCCTGTTCATGTCTAATGCCTTTTGTTTTTCAGAAGACTTGACATATGAGATAAAATTAGCAACTTAGCTCTTCAGTTTGCCGCCTTGACTTGCTTCTGGTGCCTCACCCTAAGAGTTATGCATTTGTCAATGTACTCCATATCCTTCTAATGACCTTGAAAAAAGGCAACCGGCAACAAACCTGTCTAAATGCTGCAAAATTATCAGGTGAGCTTCACTGTTCAATTACTTTATAATGAGAACAAAGGTAATCAAAGAATCAATAAGGCATTTTCCAGCACTAACCAAGCCTAACATAATCCAACAGGCTTAAAAACCTACACAGGCATATTATATAAAATATGTTCAATTTCCTGAACAGAGTCTGAACTGGCAGTGCAAAAATCAGCCCCCTTGGCTTTTTTCACCCTTCGTCAGGCTCTGCTGATGCTGTAGTAGGACTGTAAGTTGAACAAAAAGGCATGTCCTAGCTTCTTCGTCTTGAATGACACCTCTCCCTCCCAGCACTGACTGCGGATCCCTCTGATCCCAAATCCTCCTGTGCACACGAGAGGTGCCACGTTTGGCTTTTCCTGTGTGAGGACAGAGCTAGCATAAGTAGGAAATATCAGGAGTGCTTATCTGGGGTGAGCTGCTTTTGCCACTCACCATTCGCAAGGGACAGCTGGCATGCGAATTGTGTGTCTCTAAATAAAACTTGTGAGGACACAGGAGTGAGGAGATGGGCAAACTCCATGTGAGGCAGGTTTTTCTGCTCTGTCTTTTCACCCCATGGAGACCAACACTGTAACAAACTCTGATTTTGTCTCTGAAGACTGGGCAGCATTCCCTAACACCCTCAAGAATCAGAAAAGCAATGGATTAGTGTTTAAGCAGCAGGTAGAACCACATCTCTGCCTAAGAAAAGATCCTTTCCAATGGCTTAGCCTGTCTCGCTGAGCTGATCTTCCAGGCTGCACCGTCTGCCAGACCAGGCCACCTGACTGCTAACATTGAGACCCAGTCATGCAGCGAAGAGGTTAACTCACATCAGTTGTAACACCTATTGAAGCCACTCATTAAATCAGACAGGTTGTACCATCCAGCACACCTGACGGGCTTAATCTGATGTTTCATCCTGGCCCTGGGGTTAACAGTAAGTGATTGAAAAGACATTTTCCCAGAGGAGCTTCTGTTTTCTACAACTCAGGCATCGCTGATTATTTTCCCCGTTGTTACCTACTCAAATCTTTCCTTTCCAATCTTCTTTTCTCCTAGAGGGTCTACACAGCTTTTTAGTAACTTGAAATCAACATACGAAATCAGCAACATTCTGACTACAAGCAAGCTCTGAAGGCAACACTTGTGGGCTTATAGTGGCACCATCATGTCAGCACTGTATCGATCTACAAATCTGGTCATGCCTCTGCACACGTAGGAGCTGATTCCTCTCAGAGGTCAAGTTCTGTTTCCTTATTCTTGCAAAGCCTTGAAGCATGTTACCCTTGGAAGACATAAGGAGTTTCAGGAATGCCAAAGTAATTGCATGCATTTTTGCAGAAATTGCAGACCTCTTTAAACATGAATCTTTTCAAAGAAAATTGAGCCACCAGGTACACATCTCTCAGCTACGGGAAAGCACCCAGCACCCACCAAGTTTTAAGATTACCATTTGGCTACTCAGGTCATCCCTGCTGAGAGGTACCTTGGAAGACGAGCCACATCCCAACCTGCGAAGGATGGGGAGGAGTTTACTCCTCGAAATAAGGAGGTTTTCCAGGCAGAGAGCACCACGGGTGCATCTCCCATCTCTGTTCCGGCTGGCACAAAGCCGAGGGTGCCCACAGGGTCCCAACCTGCAGGAGAAATTAGAAGGGCTCGGTTTGTTTTGCTTCCCTTCGGTTTCCCTTCAGCCTCGAGGGACTGAACTTGAACCACCCTCTCATTTTGACATGAGCTGCAGGCAGCTGTCAGATGGCAACATTGCTCACTAATATGTGAACGGGAATTGAATCAGCAACTTGGAAAGTAAAAGCTTAGCTTCCATAACTGCTCCTTTAAGCTGCCCAGTTCCTAGAATCTAGTGATTAAAAATAATCATGTTCTGGGGGGAAAAGGATAAAATTAAATGTATTAAAAAATTAGAATTATTCTTTAACTTTAAAAAATATTATTCTCTAAGCAAAACTACACAGATTCAGTCTCCTGGAGATGAAAGGACAAATATAGTCTAAACCAGCATCCTAATCAAAAAGACAAGATGTGTATAGCGCGCCGTCACTTTACAGAAGGGACTGAATGTTTGCAAAATTACATGCTGGCCTTGAGGAGTTCTCTGGGTGACAACTGGAAGGGAAGACAGAGGCAAATGCCTTTCAGCATGATAGTATCTGCAGAGTTTTATTTCTGGACATGGAGTAATATGCAATATTCCCTTGGCACAGGCTCTCCTGTGCAAAGCCTTCAGGTTCTGAGATCAGCCGCCCTCCCACCAGCAAGCTGTACATCCCCCCTTCCCCCTCGCCCCCCTCATTCCTCGCGCTGCTGCAGGGATGCACGGGCACTGGGTGAGCACAGCCCACATGAGCAACCTGCTGCCTTAAACGTGCTCAACGCCTGCCCTTTGGTTGGCTGTTCGCAAAGAAGCAGGAGAAACGGGAAAGGTCAAGCGGAAATCACTGCAGAGAGCGAGCCATGCAGCAGACACCAAGTAAAGCAGGCAGCGAGTTCTCAAGCCCCAGAAAAATTGGGTCAAAAGGGTCTGAAACAGAAGCTGTTAAGCAAAGTGAGAAACCAGGGTTGTTATTTCAAAGCTGCTCCACGAGGCAATATGGCTCTGCAGCCGTGATGTGCCTTGCTTTTGGTTGTGCTCTGCTCAAGACCGAAGGCAGTTTTGAATTACAAGACAGTGATATAAAGTATAAATATAAAAAGTAGACAAAAGTCACATCAGGAGCTGCAGTCACGTAAAAAAGCAGGATGGCAAGGAAGAAAAATCAAGAGCAACTATCCTGATAAGGGGAAGAAATTGAATCACACACTTTCAAAGATAGGCAAGGACAGCAGTGGAAACCTTCCACGCTCACTAACAGGTAAAACCGCACATATACAACTTTTCATCTTCCAAGAACCTCATGCAGATTGTCCTTTTAGGACACAAGATCTCAGCTTCCACCCTACCCACACAATGACCGTGCCTCATGCCTCAGAAGGCGAGGAATAAAACCAGCGACGACTCCATCCTCCTCAGAGAGGGGTGCAGCAGGACGGTACTTACAAGGCTCCTTCCAGTCCCCTTTGGGAGGCCATTTCAAAACTCACTTTGTGTGATCCTGGGCAGCAGCAGGTGCTTGAATGCAATGTGTTCAGAGCGCACGCAGATTGACGGGGCCATGGAATCGGAGCTGCACGGCAGGTATGAGCACTGCTGAGACACCCACGCTTCCCGGGTGGGGTAAAGTCAGAAAAAAGCATCCCCTCCCTGGGACTGCAGGATCTGGAGTAAGATCCTGAGGCAAAAGCAGAACTCCACACTGAAGAATTTACCTGGAAATTTGTACAGAAATACAAAAGGCACAATGATTTTAGCAGAAGCCTTAGCCAGAATGATCCTAAAATTATATTTCCTTACGTCTTTATTATCTCATGGTGAAGAAAAATCCCAACTAACAACTGTGAAATAACAACTGGGAACAGGGATTGAAGTCATGCCCTACTGTAATAGCAGCTCCTTATAAAACGGATGTGCCAGGTGCAGCAGAGACCATAAGGGAAAAAAGCAGCCTTTTTCTTACCGACATGTGAATGGTTAGGCCATGAGAGAAATAAATCTCAATAAATGATGAGGTCCCACTCTAGCCATAGCTCTTTATCAGCACAGACAGAGTATTTCCAGGTAAGCAGCAGAGATCTGCCACCTTCCTAATTAATTATTTTTTCTTGGTTTTGTTTTTGGGTTTGTTAGAGGAAATATACTTTGGACATCTGAACAGCCAATTTGGAACAGCCTGTTTTTGGGAGCCAGCATGATCTGCAACCATGTCAAGTTCTCAGAGTCAGGCTGCTGCTGCAAGGCATGAGCTGTGTTGATTATATATGTTTAAGTTATGTTAAGTGATTTTCACTGGAGAATATATTAAATGCCCCAATCTGGTTCTTGCCTTATGTTCCTCTGCTTCAGCATTTGAACACCCAAGTGAAACACTACTTCCAAAAATTAGTTTTTCAGGCACACAAGTACAATCCACGTGCTTTGAGCTTTAAACATTTTGAGAAGCTAAGAAGGCCCTTCACGGTGAAACCTGGGGACTTAGGAAGGTTTAAAAGTTTGATGTTTATTTCATTTCAAATTTTAATTTTAGAATTCCTGGAGTTTTTAAAGTTAGGTGTCCCACTGGGTCCCACGGTGTTAGACTTTTTTTAAGTTCTCAGGCCAGATAACTTGTTTGCACATCCACAACAATGCAGGTTAAAAGAGCTCTGAAGCTCCGTGTGCTTCCCATTGGAAGTGCTGGATCTTCAGTGCCTACAAAGGACACGTGATTAAACTGGTTGCCAGCACAATGGCTGGTAAATGATGAGAGGGTTTGCAATCAGCCTGCAGGGTAAAAGAAACTATACCCCCCATTCATCCCAAATTTGTCACCAAATACGATGTAAAAGGTTATCATTATCATTGAGCAGAGAAGCAACCCCGTGAAATAAATGCAGTAAATATTTGCTTATCCAGCCATTAAGTATGGAAAATACAACCTAGATTGAGGGAGAAAAAAAAGAAAAGTCCTTTTTTTTTTTTTTTCCTTATGATACAGACTATTATCAGACTTGGCTTGAAAAAGCCATGTGAAGAAGACAAACTGACAGTGCGCTGAGAGGGGAGCACAAGCCCACTCGTGTTGTACTGCATCACACACATAGTGTCGTAAGGCAAGTGATCTCACTTCGCGCAGCGCTTGTGAAAGCAGAAGGAGAAAATAAATAGATGAGGGTGGGGGAAGAAGGGAATCTGAAATACAGAAGCAGAGCAAACCCCTATACTCTTCTTTAAATTTCCCATCATCCTCATTTGCATATACATATCCAAAAAATGCAAGTTTCCTCCTATCCTTTTTAGACACGGTATTGTTACATGTTTTTTAATGGGGCCACAACCTGAACAGACACAACCTGAAGTCCAAGCCACCTCCGAAGCGGCAACAGGGTAAGAGTTGTGCAGGGAGACAGCAGCCGAGAGCAGAACACAGCAGCGGGCTGGACCTCCTCAGCTTGGTCTGAGGCAACTGTAGTTCAGAGAGGGTAAAAATAGAAGGCAGCATCTTTTTAAGAAGGCATCAGCCTTCTGTAGTGCTGCAGGTTAATGATACTCTGTTAAAGCCATATGGCTCTGTGTCATGCAGATGCTAAGGACAGAGGAGAAGAGGACAGGGGGACGAAGAAAACCAAGACAACGGAGCAGGAAGGCTGAGGAAGAGGACAAGGGGAGCTGCATTTCTACTGGACTCTTGTGACTATTGCACAGAGGCGGGAGGTCACCCTGAAAATGGCAATTTAATATCCCCACACCCTTGGCCCAGGGGGAAAGACTGGTCCCAGTGTCTGCTCCCCACAGGGATTCCCTATTTGGCACAAGGTAAAGAGCAAATTAAGCTCTGCCTGAGCAGCTTGTAACCCAAAACTAAGCCCTCAGAGCTCCTCTGGGCACCAGCCACCCTCTGGGGCCTGAGAGCTGCCAGCCCCTGGCATCAATGCTAAGCACTGGGGTTCTGCAGCATCAGCTCTTTATGCTCCTTCTCCTTTGCAGAGGAAGACCTGGCGTGGGAGCTGCTGTGGGGTGGGAGGCCAGAAGGCACAGCCCTGCATTTCACGAGATGCACCAGCTAAGACCAGCACCTCAGCTCAGGTGAGGTACCCCCTCTAAAAAAGTTAGAGATTACGTGCAAAACTTTGTTGTCATTTATGCAGGCATCTAACAGTGAGGAGAAGAGGACAGCCTGCGTGCTGGTTTTGACTGGGGTAGAGTTAGTTTTCTCCAGAGCAGCTAGCATGGGGCTATGTTTTGCATCTGTGCTGAAAACAGCATTGATATTAAACACAGGGGTGTTTAATAGATTAAACACAGGGATGTTTTAGCTATTGATGAGCAGTGCTCACACAGAGTCAAGGCCTTTTCTGCCCCTCACACCATCCCACCAGCGAGCAGGCTGGGGGTGCACAGCACGTTGGGAGGGGACACGGCTGGGACAGCTGAGCCCGGCTGACCAAAGAGATATTCCATACCATATGGCATCATACTCAGCATATAAAGCTGGGAGAAGAAGAAGGAAGCTGGGGAACGTTCAAAGTGATGTCTTCCCAAGTAACCATTATGCATGGTAGAGCCCTACTTTCCTGGAGATGGCCGAACACCTGCCTGTCAGTGGGAAGCAGTGAATGAATTCCTTGTTTTGCTTCGCTGGCATCCACAGTTTTTGCTTTGCTTATTAAACTGTCTTTATCTGAACCTACGAGTTTTCTCACTTCTACCCTTCCAATTCTGTCCCCCATCCCACTGAGGGGGAGTGAGCGAGCGGCTGTGGGGCACTTAGTTGCCATCTGGGGTTAAACCACTACAGCTTCTCAGAGAGAGACCCGGTAAAAGTCCCAGGATGCTGAGGGGTCACTGGATTGTCCCCATAGGTTCAGGCTTCCATGAGGCTCTGGGAGTCTGCGTGAACAGAAAACAAACCTGTGGATCAGGTGGGGAAGAAAGAAGAGTTGGGGAACAGTGAGGGCCAGCCTCCCTGCAAAGTGGGGCGAGCAGGGACCTCGCCAGCAGGTGCCAGGATGCAGAATGGCAAGTGTGGGTCAGGGTTGGGGCCACAGGCTGAAGTCAGGGTCAGAATAAGGATTGAGAAGGTATGAGACTGGGCAGAGATGCCTCTGCCTGCAGCTGCAACGCAGTGTGGTGGGGAGCCAGCAGTAGGGCTCAGGTTCAAAGCATCTCCCCAGGGAAAAGAGAGGCAGGTCTCTGCTTCCAGCTTCCTTCACAACCACTGCTATCAGAAAAAGACCAGACCAGGACCTGACCATGGATGCAACCAGCCGAACTTCAGCTTGGCCAACTTGCCTCCTAGCAGGGAAATGTGCTCCTGGCCCTGAGAAGTGCTGGTCTAACACCTCCTGAGTGCTGAGGCAGAGCTCTCCAAGAGCAAACAGACCACATCCTTAGTGCAAATAACTCAGAAACATTTTGACTTTGCAGCATCATGGTACCCAAGCACCATGCAGGTGTTTATGAAGACAGGCAGATGAAGAAGAAGATGGCGATTCCTCTTCTATGCATGAGGAACTCTGGAAAGAGTCAATTCTCTGAGTTACACATGTGAAATGAAACCTGTTTTCCTAATGGTTTTAATTAGTTCTCTACCCTTGGGACGGCTCCATGTCACGCCTTGGAAGTCAACAGCCTTGGAGGAAGCAAAGTCCCAGGGCTGACAGCCTTTCCCCAGAAAGGACGTGTGCTGAATGTGTGCACCTCCAGACTGAGCTCGAAGGAAACGTGAGCTGGCTGACGCTGGCAGCACACACAGGAATGGCAGGCTCTCCGGTGGCCGGGCACATGCCACCTCTGTGGCTGCAGCCCGTGCCCAGCACTTCGCCCTGCGGCTGGAGGATGTCAGTGTCACCGTCAGAAGAGGGGTCCGGTAGGATGACCCTGTGAGCCAGGAAGGAAGGAAGCTGTAAACCGGCACTGAGTGAGACCCCAACGGACGTCAGAGACAAATGGACGTAGGACACCCTACACTGAACCATCTTCCTCCCAGAGCTGCCCCCCTGCCGAAGCCAGCCTGACCCAGAAGCTGCCAGCTGAAATCCTATCTCTCAAGCAATGTAAGAAGGTGAACTGAGCCCCTCGTGAGCTGAAAGATGAATGCATCCACAGATGCAGAAGAGACAGAAGTGTGGATTATCCTGGACTACTGCAGCTCCACAAAATAAATTGTCCCCACTGTGTCTTGCAGACCTGGGTGCAGATGCTGGGGGCTGACACCCGCACAACTGGAACTCCTACAGTATGTCCAAAAGGATCCCTGATGGTCAAGCAGCAAAGCACATGACAGAGGAACTTTCCTCCCCACTCTGATCCTTCTTATACTTAGCTTTATTTTCTTGACATCCTCTTGTTGCAGCCATCTTGATACCTCAGCTGTGCACGGGTCCCACCAGGAACCTGGTGCAGCATTGCTTTTCAGCTGCCCAAACTAGAAAAGCAAGAGGCTGTGCCTTTCAACACTGATGTTGAAACAGCCTCACCACCACAGTGGTTATAATGAGGGCAAGCTTTCCAAAGCTGGACAAGGCCTGGAAAACCCTCTGTTCACAAGCTAAGAGCCCTTGCTGGGACAGCTGGGTCTGGGCTGCCAACAAGGGTCAGCACTGTAGCTGATTTTCCAAACCATGGGAGTCGTACCATGTCATTGGAGTTGGGAACCAGTGGGCATCAAAGCATCGTGCTCCTACTGCAATGATGGCACTGACATCTGGCCAAAAAAGCAGAGATGAAAACACTTTCAAAACAAAAAACAGAACAGGCCCTCTGCAGCCGTAGGCTTCTCATCTCCACTAACCATCCAGGTTTTTAAAACCTTTTTTCACTATAGATGGACAACAGCTAATGCACCGGCATCACGGGTCTGTGAAGCAACCTGGACGTAACTAATTACTTCAGTAGCGGGTGCCCTCTCAGGTATTCAGAACAACATGTGCCATGTGAGCAAAGACTCCTGGTGCACCCAGCACCTCTGGCAACACGCCACCCTTTGCTCTGAGGCCTTCCCCACCTATGGTGGTAACCAGCAGGACTTTTTGCCTCTTCCCATCTTCCCTGCTGAATGAGAAAGCCAGTGAAGAAGGATGAGCATGATAAAAGAGACCGTGATAAAAGTATGCATAACCAATGTGCTTTTTCTTGGAGGACTCTGAGCACTGGAATCATTTGGGCACACCACAGCAGAATGATGTAAAGGAATCAGTTCATGCACCGCTGAGATGTATTTATCATTTGGGGGAAGTACAACAGCTGTTTAGCCATGTACAGTAGCAGCATGTAACAATTTTATGCTAAGAATGCCTGAATTAATTGGACCTTTGGGGGAATTGAGGAAGGCAGAGTGTAATTACTTCAGCTGGAATCTATCCAGCCTGAAAAAAACCCCCAGCTTATTCCTGGAGAAAAATTAATACAGAATCATAGAATGGTTTGGGTTGGAAGGGACCTTAAAGATCTTCTAGTTCCAACCCCACTGCCATGGGCAGGGACACCTCCCACTAGACCAGGTTGATCAAATTCACTCATCCAGCCTGGATGTGAACACTTCCAGGGATAGGAACTTCCATAACGGAACCCATTGTCCAAAAGCACCCAGAATGCTGGGCTGACATTTCCTATTAATTTGGAAATTCGACCCGCCCAGTGCCTCGCAGAAATAAGCCAAATTCACTTTTCAAAGACAAGATAATTTCAAGGGGTTAATCTCATGCAGACAGGTCTGATCAGTGGAAGAAGCAAATCAATATACACCAATTGACTTTATCAGAGAAACAGAGCTGCTTATACTCATTTATAAATGATGCACGTTTGGCTAAGGTATGTTTATTAGTTTCTTTACAACATGAGATGTTTATTTAAAATAAAATAAATAAGCATTAATTTTTTCATTCCTTTGGCTACCCTGGAGGCAGCTGTCATGTTGTGGATGCTCAGAAGCCTATTCAGAAGTGACCTAGAGCTAATGTCAAGCTACGAGCTACTGAGCGGGTCCACATCTCAATCACTCAGCAGATTTTGCACCAGATGTCATTGGTTTCTTATTTAAATTGAGCCAATTGAAAAAAATATTAAGGTAATGGATAAAGTTAAGCCACTATTAGGCTGAAAGAAGAATACCATATACAAAAATTTGACAAGTACAAAGCCAGTGAGTGAAGCAAGCTGAATTGATCACGCCTGTGTGTTTAGACAAAGAGAAATATGCTCAAACTCAGTCCTGAGACTTTCCTTTCAGCAGCAGGGTCTCTGCAGTCGACTCATGTGAAGCACGTGGTGTTTCAGTTATCGAGCTGCCCATGCAAACCTATGTAAATCATGAGCTGCCTGAGCTCCACATGCTGTTCGGCAGCCCATCAGCCGCCTGGCACGTCCAGACAGGACAGGCTGATGCTGATCCTCCTACCACCTGGCACCTGATTCAGATTGCGTGGTGCTGACCCGGAGCCCTGGGGTCTTGCCGCCTTGTTCAGAAATGAATTAAATTGCAAAGAGCAATTTAGGGCATGCCCTCACTGGAGGAGGCTCTGCTGTTAGGTAACAAGAGGCCATCTTCCAGGACACAGCGTCCCACATCTAAGATGAGTGAGACATTTTTATTATTAGAAAGCTACGATATACCTTTGCAAGCTTTCACCAGGCCCTTTTACACTTGCTCTGTCGAACTGAAACCCTGATATTATTCATACCGGCCTTTTTGTGATATGCTCTTCACAAGCACAAACCTGACAATCACAAGCTTTACTAAAAAAACAAAGCAAAATTTGCAGAGAATACTAACATTTTTATTGCTCATTCACAGACATTCATATCCAGACCAGGGTGAGCATGGGACAATCTTTCAGAGATCGTGTACCTACGAATAGCTGGAATTCATGGAAACCTTCAGCTTACGTCAAGGAATTACAGTTTTGCTTGGTTAATGAAAAGTTGGGTGTCCCACTCATCACTTCAGTTCTCGGATGTACATTTAAGAATTTGATCCAGTTAATGTGCACTTAAGCTTTGATCCCGTAAAAATCTCCCTGGGACATATGGATTGACAAAGCCGATGACACTGTCCCAAAATTGGCTCGCTAGTGACAGTGGGCAGCTGTTACACAACTCAACGCTGAAAGCTGATCTCGTTTCATCTGCAGGCAGCCAGGGAATTGCCTGCCCTCCAAACATTTCAGCAGAAAGAAAGAGGGATCCCAGCCAAAGGAAATGAGAAGGTGATAGGCATAAAAAGAGGAATCAGCTCAAATGCCACAGAGGGTGATGGAATGAGTCTAAACACAGGCACAGCTTTGCTCTCGTAAGAGGCTTAGTGCCTTCCTCCCAAAGCTAACTTTCACACAAGGGACCACCTCGTCTCACTCTAAAGAAGAAATGAAATGTTTAAAGGCATTTCAGGAATACCAGAACAAATTCAGTGCTAACATGAAGGGGGAAAGAGCTACCACCAGCAAAACATTTGCTCTGCTAGCACAGCCAGACTGCTGAATTGCATTCCTTTTCCCAAAGCACATTTGAGACATATTCCAGAAATATAAATCTCGGGGGAAGACCGAGAAATCATCTCAACAGCCTTTCCTCTACCGAGTCTGCTAGAAAGAATAAAAAGAAATCGAAGTTCAAACCCAGGTTCTGCAGCACCAGCAGGGACTAGAAATGCAGGGCTATGATCATCGAGGTAACCATAGCTCAGCTCTGTCTAGCACGAGCCATCTCCCAGGCTCAGGGATAAATGTATGCTGATTAAGGAAAAAACACCACAGTACTCTCCCCTGGCACATGCTGCACCAGCTACTGTCTCAGGTAATTGCCAGTTGTGAGAACAGGCATCATCCAAAGAGGAAGCACAATACGTGCCTTTTTCCCCCACCCAAAGAGTAGGGGAAGGGATTTAATTTCTCCTGAAGATATAATGGTCTTGTCCACAAATCAGGGAGGGTCTGGTCTCCTGAGGTTATTAGCAAAATAGCTATTAAATTCAACAGGATCAGAACAAGGCCTTTGATCTCAGTGGATGAATGTGTCAAATAAACGTCGCTGAGAATTCTTTTATCCAGTCTTTGTCCCACTGCCTGATTACCCGTGTTCCAGCCAGCACCTGGGTAGGAACTGTGGAAAAGACCCTGACAGGGACACAGGGTTGGAATTAATGCTAAAATACCATTAGGCACTTGCTTTGCTTAAGACAGTGGTCCTGCAACAAGCCATGGGGTAACACAGCAGCTGGTGCCTTCCCTTGGGCAGAACAGGGTGGGATTCAGGACAGGGATTTCCAATAGGAACCAGTACCCTTACTAGAGAAATAGGATCACACCCTCCAGTTCCAGCCCAGGGACTATATGCCTCACAGCCCATTTCCAGCGTGTTTAGCAGGAGACCACACTCTCTCTGAGACAGTCGTGCCCCTGAAGGGAGTCCAGAGCCTGGACCAACCTGAATGCCACTGCCTGGAACCTGGAGGCAAGACAGCACCTAGCAATCAAAAATGTCTCTTTGGGAAGAGTCTGAAAATGACATAAGCTGCATAATGAGGTACAATGCACCATTCGGTGCTTCTGCTGAGCCTGAGCAAGCCTGTGCAGAGAAATGTGTAGCAGAGTGGGTTGCACACTTGGCATTTAGACCTAGCTCACCCACAAGACCTTGCCTAGACTCAGGGTCCCATGGAGGTTTTCTGCTCCAGAAAATCAGCAGCAGACATCAGGTGAGCTTCAGAGGCCAGACAGGCTCTTGGGTGCTGCAATGTGCCCAAGTACCCCATCTGTTACCAAACCAAAGGACATGTGAGTTTACAGTCTGGGGGGGTGGGTCTTACGCACACAGCATTCTTAGGAACCACCCAATATTCTTGGAAACAGCTACTTGAAGTTGAAAGTATGCTGCAGAAAAATTAGAAGGGCAAAAGTCCAAGCAGAACTTAACTTGGCAACAACAGTTAAGGATAATAAGAAGAGGTTTTTTTCAATATATCAATAAAAAAAGGAAGGCTAGGGAAAATGTGGGCCCACTGATGAATGAGGTGGGTGGCCTTGGTGGTGGAAGACACAGAGAAGGCGGAGTTGCTGAAAGCCTTCTTTGCTTCAGTCTTCATTGCCAAAGCTGCACCTCATGAATCCCAGACCCTGGAGACAAGGAAGAGGGTATGGAGAGAGGAAGACTTCCCTTCTGTTGGGGAGGACTGGGTTAGAGACCACTTGGCCAAACTAGACAGCCAATAACATCCATGTTATTGCTAAGCCACTTTCTATCATTTTTTGAGGCATCTTGGAGAACAGGAGAAGTGCCTGAGGACTGGAGGAAGGCAAATATCACACCAGTCCACAAAAAGGGCAAGAAGGAGGACCCAGGGAACTACAGTCCAATTAGTCTCACCTCTGTCACGGGGAAAATAATGGAGCAGCTCGTTCTGGACATTATCTTCAAATGATACTGAAGTTATCGGTATTGGTCAACACGGATTTACCAAGGGTAAATCATGCTTGACCAATCTGATAGCCTTCTATGATGTTATAACTGGTTGGTTAGATGAAGGGAGAGCAGCAGATGTCATCTACCTTGACTTCAACAAGGCTTTTGACGCTGTCTCGCATAACATCCTCATTAGAAAATTAAGTCAAGTTGGAGGGGTCAAGTTGGAGTTCTGTGACCAGAAGTGGAGGTCTGTGACCAGTGGTGTCCCTCAGGGGTCAATACTTGGCCCAGTCCTGTTCAAAATATTCATAAATGACCTGGACGAGGGGACAGAGTGTATCCTCAGGAAGTTTGCTGATGATACCAAATTAGGAGGGCTGGCTGACACTCCAGAGGGCTGTGCCACCATCCAGCGCGACCTGAACAGGCTGGAGAGCTGGGCAGAGAAGAACCTAATGAGGTTCAACAAGGACAAATATAAGGTCCTGCACCTGGGGAGGAAGAACCCCAGGCACCAATACAGGTTAGGGATGGATCTTCTGGGAAGCACTACTGAGGAGAAGGATCTGGGAGTCCTGGTAGATAGCACACTTTCCACGTGCCAGCAATGTGCCCTTGTCACCAAGAGGGCCAATGGAATCCTGGGCTGAGTAGGGAAGAGTGTGGCCAGCAGGTCAAGGGAGGTCATTCTCCCCCTCTGCTCTGCACTGGTGAGGCCACAGCTGGAATACTGCGTCCAGTTCTGGGCTCCCCAGTTCAAGAAGGACAGGGAACTACTGGAGAGAGTCCAGCGAAGGGCAACAAAGATGATTAAGGGATTGGAGCACCTCTCTTACAAGGAAAAGCTCAAAGAGCTGGGGCTCTTTAGCCTGGAGAAGAGAAGGCTGAGGGGAGATATTATTTATGTTTACAAATATGTAAAGGGCAGGTTGAAGGATGTTGGAGCCGGACTCTTTTCAGTGTTCCCAGTGACAGGATGAAGGGCAACAGGCACAAGCTGGATCATAGGAAGTTCCATTCAAATATGAGAAAAAACTTCTTTACGGTGAGGGTGACGGAGCCCTGGAACAGGCTGCCCAGGGAGGTGGTGGAGTCCCCTTCTCTGGAGATCTTCAATACCCGCCTGGATGCAGTCCTGGGTAATGTGCTCTGGGCAACCCTGCTTTGGCAGGGGAGTTGGACTGGATGATCTCTAGAGGTCCCTTCCAACTCTGACAATTCCATGATTCCATGAAATCCATCCAGCTGATGGTTTTGAAAGGAGTGACAACTGCAGCTCCACCACCAGCACCCAGCCCTTGACATGGGTGCCCCTGGTAGACAAACTTACTGTTCTCTCAGGCCGAGCTCAGCCGAGGGAGGATGGTGCCAGGTAGGAGTTAGCTCAGCAGCACCAGTGGCCTCAGGAGGCCGCAATGAGACGCTCAGAGGATCGGCCAGAAAAGGACAAGGGTGCAAATTGCATCAGTGTTGGCACAGGCCGCTTATATAAAGCTACTCCACGCACACACACACAAGAAAAAAAAAAAAAAAAGGTCTAGAAGCCCCCAGCTTAATAGGGTCCTCGGAGGCTTTCAGCAGAGAGCGCGGGGCAGGAATCGAAGCCAGTGGGTCTGAGGCGGTTTGCACCTGCGAGGAGCCTGTCCTCCTGCGCCGAGGGCACGCTCTGTCACGCAGCAATGGCAGAAGCATCTGCTGGGGAGAAGTCGCGCCGAGTGCCTTTCAGAAGCGATTGTGCTCAACCCTCGCTGCCTCCCGGCTTGTCAGCACTTCAGCTTCAAGAGAGCTGCCGGGCGCTGCAGCGGCAGCTACCCTGTGCTCCGCCGTGCCTTCAGACCCGGCAAGTGGGTCACCAGCATCCCCGCATCCCGCCACCGAGAAGGAAATCATCCACAGCCTCAAGGATGAGGAGGGGGAAGGCAGGGAGCGATGGGGAACCAAGTCACATCCGATATTCGCTGTAGCTGCTTGCATCCAAAAACAAACAAAAAACCAAAGGGCCGGAGCGGGGAAGGGAAAGGAAAAGCTCACACGCTGCCAGCCTGCAACGGGGGACAAAAATCGTAATGCACGTGGCTTTGTGGAGCTTCCACTGCACAGCTCTGTTGCCATGGAACAGGGGAAACGTTCCCATTTCTGCTCATGTGGAATTGCTGGGGGTGGGGAAGAGTGAGGTAAAAATTACATACAATTAGGTGCTAAGAAATGCAGGTTGATAAACCCACTAATGTTTTGAGTTTTCACTGCCTATGAGTTTACCCAGACAAGAATCTAGGGGTTCTAGTTTGGGACAGTGTTCTAGGAATAAAAGCATGAAAATGCTCCCCTTCATCAACAAACAATGATCTGTACGCCTCTGAGCAGGTGGCTCTGAGCAGATGACTTCTAGTTAGGCATCCCTAGGCTTTAGCAATTTCTCCAACGAAACTGTTCTGTATGCAAAACCACAACCCAATTTCAACCAAGTGTGGAAGAAAAAATAATCTCTGTGACTTTTACCTATGTTTCTACCAGTATTTGAAAACAGGGAACTGGCTATTATCCCCAGAGAGGACAAAGAAAAGATACTGGATGCTCAAACATTCATTTCAAAGAGACCTTCCCAACTATTTCCAGTGCTGACGAAGTACCTGATCTCAGTCACCTGGAGACCTGTACCTTCCTGAAATACCAGAGAGAATTGTGTTGCTGCGTTGGTGCCAACCTATTCCCCTAGCGAGAGCTTCCAGCTCATGTTCTTCCCTCTTCTCTCCTCTCCAAAGCCCAACTCCCTTCTCAAGCTGCACAATCTCCTGCTATATAAGGTTCAATCTGCCGCCTTTGCTGTCATCCTCTCACTCTTGATTTGGGGTCAAATATTTCACCCTCCCAGCTATACTTTGTAAACATGAGGCAGTGCAGAGGCAGAGAGGGAAGGTAAAATCCTCCTGCACATGTTTCACCCATTAGGACAGATCCTGGGCAGAGATAACCAGGTTGCTTCTGGGTTGACTGTCAACCCATGTCCCTACTTTGATCCAGACTCCATCTAAGACTCCTACAGCGTTCTAAAGACCAACTGTGTTTGTGCACTTGTTAGGCAGGGTCAAGCCTAACATGTGAAAGCTAATGTGGAAATGAAGGACGCTCCTGCCTGACATTTGAGGGACGTAGGACCCTTTTCTGACTCTCCTAGGGTCTGTGAGGGATCCTGCGAAACTTCTGGAGCTGCACATGCATCAGTGTTTCCCACGGTCACAGATGCAGGGATCACAGGGGTAGCAGGAGGCTTGGCTCCTCAGTCTCCACTGAGATGCCAAAACACACGGCACCGATAACGGGGTGCTCAGTCTGCAAACACCCCAAATGACTCTGCAGGACAACTCATTAATCTGTTCCTAAGAACCAGCACTTACAAGGTCACCTTCAGTTTTCAAAGCCTCTGGACTTGGGCTAAGGTAACGTCTGAGAACAAATGACATGACACAAAAAATCAGAAGGAAGCAAGTGTTTTGCCTTGATAAAATTAGAGCACTCTTCAGCAAAATTGTCTGGGTTTTCGTTGGCTAAGAACTCAGAACGTCTATTCAAGTTCCTGCTATTTGCCCCATAAATTGATCTAATGAGTCGCCTGTGAAATAAACCATTAGAAAAGCCTTTGTTAATTTGTACCAAAGTAAATGGTTATCTAAAATAGACACCACCGGGAGGTTCTTAATTAGTCTGTTGTCAGCTGGGACTGGAAATGCTTGTGGCAGCACGAGGCTAATTAATTACTCATCCTGCCACACTGCAGCTTCCTGTCAAAGCACAAGGTACTTTTCAGTGTATTCCAATGGCTGGTTGCTCCTTTTCAGAGACCCTGAGAGCAGCAGACGAGGGTCCTGGACTGACCTGCGCTCACTCTCTGTAGGGAGGGGAGGTGGGTTGAGGTGGGGTCCGAGCCAAGCGACCGTGCCTGGGACGAGCCATCTGTCTAGACGAGGAGTCTCTGCTGCCCACGTCCCACGGTTTCAACTGAAGGTTGCTTCCTGAACGGAAAATGAAAATGAGTCTTGGGAAGTGGGGATCTGGGATGAGCTGGAAGCCCCAGGATGTCCTTGCCCTGGGTCAGAGTGACATTGCACGAGCTGTGCTCCTCTGCCTGGGGAGCCGGAGAAGAGGGGAGCACACAGGCTCCTCCTTTAGGACTATCTTCACCCACAGGTCTTGGGGCCAGCCCCCTGACAGCTGTCCTGCTGTAACGGGGCCTGTGGAAGTGGGGATGTGGAAGCCCAGCCCGAGACGGTGTCCACATGTGCCGTACACTGGGGGCCCAAAATGCTGCTGGAGTCTGCAGAAAAGGCCTGCACCTTGCAGGAAGGAGAAAAAAGCCTGTCACAAAGCCTTCCCTACCACCATGCCAGTGAATTCTTTGGAGGAAGTGAATCAAACAATTTTGTGGACTTGTATTGCACAATACCTCACAGGAGCCTGCAGAGCGAGACAGGAGCCTGCCGCATGGTCCAAGCACCTTCTTTGTAGGACTTTGAGGTCCCTCGATGGAGGACATACAGCACCTCATGCCTGATGCTGGATGTAGAGGTGGGGCCTCACCACCAGGTGGCTTGTGATGGGCTAGGAATGGCCGGCAATAGTAAATGCACTAGGCAAATATTCACTGGTGCCTTCCTAACCCAGTGGCAAGGTAAAGCCCATCTAAGCAATGTCCTTGTCCAAAGGGAGGTGCCCCAGGTGGTCCAGGCTGCCCCCACGTGAGGCAGGATGCAGGGGAGGTGAGGGTGGGCAGGGGGACAGGTCCGGCCATTTCCAGCCTGCGCTCAGAGGCTTGGTTTGCACCAACCCCTCACTCCTGGGGGCTGGCTGGAGACCTTCCTGTGCTCTGCTCCTCCTCCACAACATATGTGGCTGTTTTTACAGCATCCTTCCCTGTTTCTTCAGAGACACAGGTCTGTTCTACAGAAAGGGAGTGAATTAGCAGTGTATTTACACCCACGCTTGCAATCAAGAGCCATTTGATATCCGCTGATATTAGCATGCAAGGCTTTTACCAGCTCCAAGTGTTGCAATCAGTCCAAGTGTACAGCAATAAAAACTTTACCACCACCACCACCCCCTCCCCGCACCGAATGCCTTCGGGATACAAGACCAGGCTATCACTCTGAGAGGTGTGTGACACTGGCAGAGACATCCCCAACCTTCACCCTTTGTGGCTACACATCTCCTTGTCTAGGAGGATATATTTTATGCCTAAAGCATTCAGGCAGCCGTGCTCCCCAGCACAATGAACACACAACCCTACCTTTAAATACCGCTCCCCGACACAGGGCAGTACCCTGACTGACTCACAGTCATCATCATCACCATCATCTCGACATCTGCGGTGGCTTAGTGAGTTAATGGATACTGCGGGTGCAGCTTCAGGAGAAAGCAGCGAGTCCACAGAAAGGAAATATTACAACCTGTGAAGCTGCCCCCATTACTGCCCAATTTCTCGGTAGGGCGCTAAGGTCAACCAGGTACACATTTAGCCACTGCTGAGGCAATGAAGGCTCTTATAAGTGGTGCCTGTAGAAGTCAGCTCTTGATTTTTAGACAGCTGGTGCCATGCAAGGGCCATGGTGATGCACAGGCATTTTCCTTTAGACAACAGAACCTCTCCTGATTTTTCTCCGCTCCATCACAGAGACTACCCTTGCCCACCCTTTGGTACATTGTCCTCAAAGAACAGCAAGATCTTCCTAACAACCACCTCCTCCCCTCCTTCCCCCTAAACTCCTCACAGCTGGTACCTGTAGGAACAAACTCAAACTGCATTTCTTCTGCAGCAGCTTGCAGTGTGGGAGGGGAGCCTGTAATTCCCTGACCTCGGTCTCCGTAGCACCTGAAGGGAAAACGCAAGGAGGGGAATTGCACAACAGGGAGACGCTGTTGGTCTGATCCCTGGCTGCCCTGCCTGCCAGCTCTGGGTATTGCTCACCGGGACAGCGGAGCTGATGGATACCTGTCTCATAGCACACCATTATCCCTTGGGACTTCAGAGATGGCCTGAAAGCTCGTCACAGTGGCCACCACCAGCAGCTAGCTGGGCTGAGGCGAGATGTGTCCTCTTGAGGAGCCTCTGGAACAGCTGCTGGAGGGCACTGCTGGAGGAAACCCCACTGAGACACTTGTCTGGTGGGGCTGCGGTTGGTGAAGCAGAAGGTATCCCCCAAACGCAGTGGGAAGAGGAGCTGCCAGGGAAGTGCCCAAGAGCCGGGGGAGCCACTATGGGACTGCAGCAAGCAGCTCTTGTGCCTCCAGCCATGTGACAGCAGACAGTCCCAGCGGAGCAGATGGGGGAGGGAAGCCGTCGGCATTTGATGGGGATCAGGCAGGCTGCCTCCTGAAAAAAAAAAAAAACAGATTTCACATTATTCAGGGACACAGCTGCCCCGTGCCTTGTGTCACATTGCACGCCTCGCCCCCAGACAGCTCCTGGTGCACCAAGCAGGTTTCACCCACTTCAAAGAGAGCTGCTTGTGTCCCTTTCTCCGGAAAAACATGCCTTGCCCTTCTCCTCCATCCAGTGCTCCTGCACACAGCAGTGAGGAGCTGCTCAGCCCATGCACACACACATACGCTCACACTCATCCATCATTTTCTCTGCCATCACAGAGTGGTGCATGTTGGAAGGGACCTCTGGAGGTCATCTGGTCCAACTCCCCTGCTCAAGCAGGTTCACCTACAGCAGGTTGCCAAGGACCATGCTCAGGCAGCTTTTGAGTATCTCCAAGGATAGAAACTCCACTATCTCTCTGGGCAACCTGTGTCAACGCTCTGTCACCCTCACAGTGAAAAAGTGTTTCCTGAAGTTCAGAGGGAACCTCCTGTGTTTCAGTTTGTGGCCATTGCTTCTGGTCCTGTCACTAGGCACCACTGGAGAGACCCTTGCTCTGTCCTCTTTGTATCTTCCCTGCAGGTATTTACATACATGTATGAGATTTCCTTAAGCCTTCTCTTCTCCAGGCTGAACAGTCCCAGCTCTCTCAGCCTTTCCTCACAAAAGAGGTGCTCCAGTCCCTCAATCATCCTAATGACCCTTCAGTGGAATCCCTCCACTAGGTCCTTGTCTTTACTGTACCGAGGAACCCAGAACCAGGCACAATACTCCAGGTGTGGCCTCAGCAGCTCTGAGTGGAGGGGAAGGATCACCTCCTTCAACTGGCCGCCAACAGTCCTCCAAATGCAGCCCAGGATACCATTTGCCTTCTTCGCCACCAGGGCACACTGCTGGCTCATATTCGACTTGGTGTCCACCAGGACCCCCAGGTCCTTTTCTGCCAAGCTACGTTCCAGCTGGGCAGCCCCCACCCTCCCATTGGTGTCTGGGGTTGTTCCTCCCCAGGTGCAGGACTTCATACTCCCTCTTGCTGAATTTCATCAGGTTCCTGTTAACCCAGCCTGTCAAGGTCCCTCTGGATGGCAGCATGACCCTCTGTTATCAGCCACTCCTCCCAGTTTTGTGTCACCTGCAAAATTCATGAGGGTGTGCTCTGCCTCATCATCTAGATCACATTAATGAGGATGTTGAAGGACCCAGTATTGACCCCTGGGCTACAATGCTACTCACTGGCATCCACTGATCACCACACTTTCGGCCTGACCATTCAGCCAGTTTTTTTCCACCTCACTGTCTGCTCACCCAACCCATACATCAACAGCTTGTCTACAACGATCTTATGGGAGACTTACTGAAGTCCAGGTAGACAATACCCACTGCTCTCCCCTCCCCCTAACCTTCATTGTAGAAGGTTATCAGGTCAGTCATGCATGACTTCTCCTTGGTGAATCCTTACTATTTTCTTGTCATTCATATGCCTGGAAATGGTTTTCAGGCTTAGCCACTATATCTTGGCAAAGATGCAGACACGGCACAAAGTAATCAGAGGACGGGCAATCAGGACTGTTATGACAAGGATTTCACTGTTTCTTTCAGATTCACAGCGTGGGATGATTTTTTTAAAAAGAGATATTTGCATTGTTTAAATGAGCTATGGACAAGGGATTTTAAGATAATCATCCCCATTTTCATTTCCTTCAAGTTTAGTTGGCTTGGGAAGTTCCAGTCTTCCAGAGCCTGCAGGTAACATGAGTTGCTGGTACTCTTTTAATCAGTACCATTATTTTTTGACAAACTTTTCCTAAACAGAAAGGAAGCATGTCAGCAAGCTTCCCAGAGAGAATTAATCATCTTAAGTGCCCTAGTATGTGGTCATTTCAACACGTTTTATGCTTAAAACTCTTTTAAAGGTGTTACAGCACATCCAAAATCACTAGTTTCTTCTGTAGAGTTAGGTCAAGACAACCTGACACGGGTTATTTTCCCTCCCTCTCTCCACAGACTAGAGACTGCAATTAGATACCCCTTTCAAGAAGTGTGGGCTTCAGTTTGCTGTGTTCTTTGGGAAAAAACAAGATTCCTATTATTCACCATTATACATAACACACAGTACTTGTGGCTGACTTTTGTCCGAGTACTTCTAGATAGCAGAAATAAAGTATATTTAATCAGAAGTATCCTGAAGGGGAAAAGCACGCCAGGCAGAATGATGCAGATAGACAAAGTTCCCATTGAATTATATGGGCAGGGTTTTGCTCCTATGGTTCAAATTTACTGTCTGATGCTGTGACTCATACAACAGCCTGTACCTGTTCCACAGCAACCCTGTTGAAGTCCCTGAGGTCACCTCAAGACTGAGGCATGACTCATTACCAGGGTTTCTGAATCCCGCTCCTGGTGTGATGGCTCAGTGGCAAAGCACTAGCTCTTCAGGCATCTGCTGCTTTCATTTTGCCACTTGTTTCTTGATCGGGCTCCCTTGTCAGCAGAGTCCTTCCACTTCTAACCTACGGCCAATCAGCCAGCAAGCAGCAATCAAGCACAAATAATTGCCTGTGAAGACCAAGGGGCATTGGTGAATAACCAGAGTCCAAAAATCCTCCCTCGGGTGAACTTCTTCGGCTTGAGGACATGAAGAGACAGTGAACTTCCCAGGGCTTTAGAGTGGTTAGGAGGGATGGAAGACCCATAGTGTCTGGCCATACAGACCTCCTAAGAAATATAATTAAGGTAACTTTGGTATGTGGAGCTGGATGAGCAACAAGCTTTCTCAAATGGGGAAAAAAAATCTGTAAATTGAGGCATATGAGGACACATCTGCACAGCACAAAGAAATTAGCAAGCATTTTCTTTTATGGATGTGGCCAAGAAAACACAATGTTAAAGAAGGGTTGGAGATGGACGTAGCATTCAGCGCCATCCTTCAGCAAGGAGTACTTGCTATAGATAGCAAACTGGAAGGACTTTGTGAAGCAGCTCTTGAGCAGATTTGAAGTGCCAGTGACCTCAGCAGAACAACAGTAGTCTGTCTACTCAAGCCAATGGGGTGGCTCATATGTGTGCACAAGACCATTGCTGTAAGAGCCTGAAACTTGAGCATCCCAACCCACCAGAACTTGTCAGCAAAACAAGCCCTTTATTTCATGTCCAAGTTATAGGTAGGGCTTAAATGATCCCACACTCAGAAGGAGTATCAAGTTGTGTCAAGTTTTAGCATTGCCACAGAGCTTGGGAGGTGGAAAGGAGAGTCCAAGTTTACCTTTGATGTTACTGACTTTGATGTGGAGTCCCGGTATGGTACAGCTGAGATGTTGTAGACAGGCAAGCTGTCAGTTGTTACGTATTAATTCGAAACTGCACCTCCCAGATCTGCCTCCCTTTAGGATGCTAAAAAATATGCCACACACACACTTTTCCATGTGTTTTAGAGTACTGCCTGGTCAGAGAAAGGCTTTGCTTTTACATAAAGCCACTAACTGAAGTGGACAATCAGATCTTAAAAAAAAAGGTTCAGAGAAAGGTTTAAGAAAGAAGTGCCAGGAAAATTTATCTAAGTGTCACTCAACTGGTACCCTTTTCACCACATCCATCTTTCTCCATTCTTTTTTGATCTGTAACATCAAACCTACGTAAAACCAGGAATGAAGTAGCACATCCAAAGTTGTTTATCTAGATAGCTGGTTTATTTCCTCCAAGGAAATTAAGAAACAGCCTGCCATTGAGCTAAAACACTACTTCGCGTTGAAACACTAAGAACCCAAGTTAGCTGATTCTTGATATTTTAGCATCAATACAACTGGTCAGCAAATGCAGGCTAGAGGACTTTTGCATTGTTGAGGTTGCAAGTGCTAAAAGTCACGGAGATAAAAAAGAAGATGGGATCCGACCCTTCTGGAAGGATGAGTTACTCCTGTATAGATGCACTGGGCTCAGACCACTGCTTGAGACCAGAACAGCTGAATTGACATGGTGAAGTTCCCACCTTCCTAGCTAATGCTCACCAGTGTTTTACTCTTCTGGGAACATTCAAATTTATATATTTTTACATTTGATGGATCAAGAGGATAAAAAAACAAACGGGCTGAGCAATTTTGGGCGCCCCCAGTATTTACCATGGCTAACACTACAATAGTCACTGCACTTTGAATTAGCTCTTTATTTTAAATCTTTATTTTCAGACTACTCTAGTTTACAGTTTTACAGCTTCCACATCACAGCCATAAGGATTTGGGGTAGGTGGCACCTCTGCAGCAGCATTCAGCCTGAGCAATGCTTACATATTTAACCAACAGTCACCCTTACCTTCAGTTATGAATTTCAAACAGTGAGAGGATGAGATACACTACCCAATCATCAGTTACACTACACTAATATGTGGGACGGGATAAGGCTGTCCCTATCTAACTGAGCATATAGGGGATATGCATGGTGAGCAAGCTGAAATTAGTGTCCCAGTCCAGAACATACCGGTTTACCATTTAATATCCCTATTTACATGGGACACATTACACATGCCCAACACCTGCATTCCGCCTGCCCTGGTAAGGGAATTCCATTCACAGCTTTCTCTTAAATAATCATAGATCTTCCCAAAAGTCTCTTCCAGGGATTAATCGAATTATACCAGTCCTAAAAGAGCTGACAAAATCACAGTGTAGAATAAGAACACATTTTTTTCCCTAAATTTACCTCCAATTTTTCTTTGAGTGAACAGTCTAAGTTACAGGTAATAACAATAAAAGACTGTTAATCACCATTGTCATCCGTTAAATTAATACTCTAGATTTTCAGTCATTGGACTAGCTAATCCAAACCTTCTGTGAACGGCACCACAAGGGAAACATGCTTTACCTCAAAGGAGTCATTTTTTTTCTCCTGTTATGAACAGGATAAAAAATTCAACCATTTGCATTGTTGCTCCATTGTGTAAGTGGATCCTTGCTGATCTCTTGATTTCTAGCTTGGAAAGACAATTTTAACAATTGCAGGATGCTTTTCTGAAATGGGGTGGTTCGTTTCCCTTTTCTATCTCCCCCAGGAAGCATACAACCTTCATACTTGGAAACCTTCATAGTCTTGGAAAGCACTCACAAAGGGACAAATTGGATGCATTTAGTTCCACCTTTGTCCTGACATTTTCTGTAAGTAATTTTGTGCCCACTAACAGCTTTCCGTTCCAAAGTAGATGTTCTCTTTCCATCTCAGTAACCCCGTCGCTTAAATTTGAAGGGCCATTTTTATTCCTGTTAGATCTTCTGACATGTACTGCAGTTCTTACAGTATTTTTTCCCCTCCACTGATGCCACTAATGATATTTACATTTCTGTGTCATCTATTGATGTAGTTTTCCTTTCTCTGAAGGACTGTTGATAAATACAGCTAATTGCTATTCCCAAGCAACGTCATTTGTTTTTCAGCAAAAGACCAATTTCTAACCCAACAGGAAATCTCAAAGACTATTCACAAGTACAAGAGGGGGAGAAGGAACATCAGGGAGCAGGAACGGTGAGTTTCATGGCACTATTTACCAACATAGCTCTGCTTATAACATATCCTTTAAAACATTTTACCTATGTGGGACAGACTGGCTAGAAGGTTAATCATTTCCCTTCATCCAGAATATCGCAGAGGGGTAAAAAAGGCATTATTCATTCTAATATGAGGACATAAAATCTGTGTATCTGAATAACAGCAGATGGAAACAAGCAGCAAATTCTCACTCCAGAAAATACGAGCTGAGAAGCTACAGCCACTGCTCACCCTGCTAAATCCTGCACATGGACAAAAGCAGTACCCAACTTGAGCTGAAATCTAACTGGAAGGTTTTGATTTTTAAGCCTTTCAGTCAAGATGGAAGGTATTCCTAACAGAGTCCAAATTATTCCTGCTTCAGCCCAGTCAGCAACAGATGAGAGGCTCAACGTGGATTCTACCAGAAAACTGTCGTGGTTTAACCCCATCTAGGAACTGGGACCCTGCAGCCACTCGCTCACTCCCCCAAGCTGGGAGGGACCCAGAGGGAAGAATCAGAAGAGTGAAAAACTCTTCCGATTGAAGAATGCCATTGATAGGTGTTGAGCCATCTCCAGGAATGCTGGGCTCCATCACGTGCAACGGTTACTTGGGAAGGCACACACCATCACTCTGAACATTCCCCCATTCCTTCTTCTTCCCCCAGCTTTATATACAGAACATGACATCATATGGCATGGAATATCCCTGTGGTCAGTTGGGGTCCTGGCTTTGCCTCCTCCCAGCTTGTGCCCCCTCAGCCTGCTCACTAGTGGGGTGGTGTGAGGGGCAGAAAAGTCCCTGAGAGCTTAGCAACAACCAAAAACATCAGCAAACCAACACCACCGTGCTCATCCCAAATACAAAACTTGGCCCCACACCAGCTGCCGGCAAGAAAGTTCACTCCATCCCAGCTGAAACCATGACAACAACTTTCTGGAGGACAAGTTCGAATGATCATCACGGTCCATTGCAAACTTTTAATCTGAAAACCAGATCATTGCACTGACTGAAGCACCTCTCCCCATTATGCATGCTTCTCCTGCCACCACTTGGCACCCCGTTTCTGAAGAAAGTGTGCTGTAGGGCAGGAGCTACGCCCAGTAATGGGAAGATTTTCTCGGGCTTGCTCTCTGCAAGGCAACTGGAAAATCTACAACACAGAGGTGATCTGTCCATGTTGTACTGTAGGGATGATAAATAAAAAGCAGGACTTTTCATGGCTGAAAGGTGAAGGATGTTTGGGTGTTTTCTAAAATGGCTTCTCTGAGCTTTCCAAATTCCTAGGATGAGGAAAAGGAATCATACTGATGAGAAAACTTAAAAAAAAAAATGGCTTCACAATTTACTTCAGAATGTCCTTTTTTATTCTCCTAATTCTCTTCCACGCTTTCTGGTATGACTCCTTTTTATCTCCCAGTATCTCTGCCCCAGGTGACAGCATTTACTCCTTTATGTCACGGGCACATTAAAGGTTGAAACAACCTGCCTGAAAATGCTGCTGCTGCTGCTCCTAAGACTCTTTCCACGTTCCCACACATTTCAGATCCTTTCCCGTAGTCATTCAGATGGCGGGGCTTACTTTGAATTACCATCACCCTGGCGCATTAGAACACAGAGACTGATCATCACCATCACAGCTGGTTTATGGTGGGCCTTAGGCACCGGAGGAGACCCTGCAAGGTGCATCCCAACAGCTCGATTCACTCTTGGGGTCTTGGGGAGGGGATAACATCAGGAGAGGGGGTAGCAGCAGGAGAGGTGTTATGCCTAAGGGCCGACTCCGGGACGAAATTCAGCGGCAGCGCAGCATCTCCTACAGCTTTCTTCTCCACTGGCACCTAGCTCGGGAAAGGGGAGTTTGGGGCAGGACTGCTCTCTGTCCGGAGGAGGATTTAAACACCGCAAATCCCAGCCCCACGAAGGCTGGGGCTTTGAAGGCGATGGACGGGGGCGGGGTGCAGACCCGGGGACTTTACCGGCTTTCCCGGTGCCCCCGGGGTAAGGGCGCCTGTCGGGACCCGGTCCCCTGCCCGGAGTGGTGGCAGGGGGAACCCCCCCGAGCCTCTCCATCCCGCTCTCTCCAAAGCTCCCCCGCCCCCCCCCCGCCACCAACCCGCCCCGCAGCCCCCCTCGCCGCGGCACCCGGGGGCGGTGCACGTACTCACGGCTGCTGCGGGGCTCCGGTGGGGCTGGGCGAAGAGGAGGAGGAGGAGGAGGAGGAAGGGCAGATGTCCCTTGCGGCCGCTAGCTCCCCGCCCGCCGGCTGCTAGAGACCGCCTGGGTCTCTCCCCCCACCCACCCCAACCCGCCTCTCGCCGGCTGCCGGCGGGGGGGGGGGCTGCTCCCGCTTTAGCCCAGCCGCCTGCGGAGCGCGGCTCAGAAGCGGCTCGGGGGAGGGAGGAGGCAGGAGGGACCCGGACCCGTCCCCGTCCCCCCCTCCAGCCCTCCGGCTGCGGCTCCGCCGAGGGGAACCGCCGAGGGGTGCCGGCCGTCGGGGGGCTCTTGGCGCTTCGCTGCCCGGGAAACTTCAGCCGCTTGCCCCGGGGAGCATCGCCCCCCCCCCCCACCCCCTGCCCCGAGGGGCTGCTGCGGTGAAGGAGAGCGGTCCCTCGCACGCCAGCAGGATGGCGCGGACCATGAGACCCGACGACATCAACCCCCGGACGGGTTTGGTGGTGGCTCTGGTCAGCGTCTTCCTGGTGTTCGGCTTCATGTTCACCGTGTCCGGCATCAAGGGAGAGACCTTGGGGGACATCCCGCTGCTGGCCATTGGGCCGGCCATCTGCCTGCCGGGCATCGCCGCCATCGCCCTCACCAGAAAGACCGACGGCTGCACCAAATGGCCCAAGAACAAGTGTCCGTGCTGCAAGCAAGTCAAGGACCGGGATGTCATGGAGCTGCTGAGGACCCCCTCAGATCTGGAGTCTGGCAAGGGGAGTTGCGATGAGTTGGCCAAGAAAGCATACCAGAAGGACCGGAGAGTGCTGCGGGGTGAGGACTCTGTGTCCATCTGCACCACCACCACCACCACCACCATGGGAGAATGCAAGAGCCTCATCAGAAAGGTGGAGCAGGAGGAGATGCTGAGATACCTGGAGACCTGTTATCCAGAGATGCCAGGGAATGTGTTCGTGGGAGATGGCTCTGTGTACAGTGCCTTGGAGAAGAAGAGCTCTTCTCCCACCAGGGACAGCCCTGCTTGCCCTGACATTGAAGACAACATTTTTGTTGCTCCTAAAGACAGTATCATTGTCTGCTCTTACAAGGAGAACAGCCCTTATGACAGATACTGTTGTTACATAAACCCCACTGGAGTCAACTCAGACCAGGAGACCATAGTGTGAAAGATGCATATTTTATATATATGTATGTGTACAAAAACTGCAACTTCAACTTCTTGATAGGGGATAATATAGCTGACTGCACTGCATGGGACAATCCTGATACTATTACAATTTAACCTGGTATGTGACTGATACTCAAACCTTTTGTGCCTGAAATACTCTTTCTGTAAGTAAACAAGCATGTTTAAAGGTTAAAGAATTCAATTCTTCATTTTGGAAAAAAAAGAAATCACATTTTATTTTCTCCCTTTCCCTCCCTTTTTGCTTTCCTGCTGCCTATTGCGCCCGAGCCCGTAGACAGACCGGCAGGAGGGCAGTGGTGGCTGTCAGCTGAGGGCAAGAGCTGAACCAAAACTGGAGCTCTCTGTGGGAAACAATGTGGTGCTCTACAACCAAACAGGTCTTGGCAATGGTGTCACCTCGTTTTGGGAGGGATTGAGAGATGTCAGCGTGCACTCCAATAGCTGACTGATGTTAGGGCTTGTAGAAGTGATTTGTCTCTCTTCCTTCTTTTCCCTGGCAGGATTTTATTTTCCTGTGCTTTAAGGAATTGATGTGCTGACCCTGTGGGCTCTTCTGAAAGTATCCTAGGAGCCAGATAGGCTCAGAGGAGTTTTCAAAGGCTAATAGCATCAATAGCATGCAAAGTACAGGTTTTAACTTCATTCCCCACTGGTATTGCTTTCGCTGGAATGTTTAACACTTCTGGATTTTATTGGCATCCTTGACTAGGAGATTACAACATGATCATGACACAGTTCTTTCAGAGAACGGGAGCAGATGTCAGTGGACTCAGGTCTTAAAAATACATTTCAGTATCTTTAAAGTGGCTTAGGAAAGAGAATTCTATAGGCTGTGTTCAGAGCTGGATCTGACTCTTCTGAAAATGTCACTTGCGTGTGCCTTTTCTAAAATGCCAGATGTTTCTCTGTGGGTGATAAATGGTTACAGCCCACTCAGGGGTCTCAAAGCCATGCTTTGCTGGGGGTGGGAACAGAAGACCTGCCTGCCAGATGTTTTTGCTCACAGCTTATAGATACATAGCAAGAGAAATATTAAGTCAGTAACGGGGTTAACCATTCAAAACTGCAGTTTACATGCAGAAATGCAGATCCTGGCTATTCTGTCCAAAAGTAAATTGCATGTTCCAGGTTGTGTATAAAATCTCATCTGGCCTCTACTATGTAGGTAATAGAGATGTGGTATAGTACAGTGTGCATGCTAAGCAGCTACTCTAAGGGCTAAGCTTTAAGGTTAATGATTACTAAAAGCACAGGGTGATTTGCTAGCATCTCACAAAGTCCCAGTTCCTGTAACTGAACTCTCACAGCTCCAAAAAGTTTCTCTGTGATGGAAGTCTTAATGACTGTTCTTAGCTGGTTCCTGTCAACCGTAAGTTGTACCAGGCAAATGTATTGAATTGCCAGGGTAAGAAAGAAGAAAAACAGCTTTTCTTTTGTAGCAACCTGAGATGTTGTATAGAAAGTAGCAAGGAATTTTCCACTGAAATGAGCCATTCTTTGCTGCCCATGGAGTTGTTTGAAAAGTGAATGGAAACTTTATGTAGCCACTAGTTTGTTTGTTTGTTTGTTTGTTTGGAAACTTTATGTACAGTCATTACAGACAACCCGTCTCTGAAGAGGTTTCCAAAAAAAGGAAATACAATTTTTTACATAAGATAGTTTGGTTTGTTTCAGATCAAACAAGATGTTATGTTAACACTGCCGTGAGGTTTTGGTGGGGCACCAGGATGCTATTAGGATAAATTAAAAAACTGCTAGCTAGTTTGAGTCAGGTAAAACGTTTCGATAGGTGGTCACAGGCAGCTCAGCGTTCAGCTGCAGTACTGTGGGAACAAATAAACACATACGCCCTGTACAGCCCAAGTTTTATACGCTGAGCAAAGGAATTCCACAAAAACAGACCCTCTCCCTGACATGTTCGACTCCCACTTGCTCACAAAAGCACTCTGCTGTTGTCAGGCAGATTGTCCCCTGCAGGCTTAGTCACTGCGGGACCTCATTCTGCGATGTACAGAGCGGCTCTTGGATGGCACCGGGAAGCCTTGTTTCATGACCCCTGAAGCCCACAGCTAAAATACTGCCGATGTGCACGATGAGGAACAGGGTCTTTCGCTGCTTTCCCTTCCCAAAGGAAGCAGGGGAGGGTCTCAGCACCCCATCCTGTCCGTGAGTGCTTGGCATCCCTGGAGAGCACACCCACCACGAGAAAACAGGCTAGTAGGTAGCCACGTACTGCCTTCGCCGGGGCTGTGAGCCATCGCTTGCCTTGCATAAGAGAGCAAAGCGTCAGCCCGCTGGGAACCTAGATTTGTACAGTTCTGCAAATAGATATAGGAAGAGGTCAAGTTTTTCCATTTTGTCTAGGATTAGATGTTCTCTGTCAAAAGTTATATGGGGTTTTACAAGGCAAGACAGCAAACTCCAGCGACAAATGGGATGGTAAATACATAACTTGAGATACAGCCACGCAGATCTGAGTCATGTGCTTTATTCCACTCTCAGTGTAGAAAAAAGACAATGTTTGTATTAAAGAGAAGTGTAATGGGAGTGAAAATTTCCCACAATATACGGAGAGGTATAAAAAAAAGTATGTTTAAAACATGGTATTTATTGGCAATGTCCTTCCTCCATTTAGCTGAGGTAAGATTTCATAACAAACTACAAGTTTAAGCAATATTTCTAGGTTAATCCACCATAATCCACTAAAGTTTATTATTGAACATGTGGAAATTTGAGAATATGTGGGAATTTGAAGCTACAGAAATACATTGGTGCTGCCCCTGAAATCTCGTTCTCTATAATTTTCACTTCTGTTCTGCTAGTTAAGCAGAGAATGAAATGCAAGTGGATGAATTTGGCCATTTTAAAATAAGAACTTGTCCATATAAAAATGAAAGGGTTTCTGTTTTTTCTTTTTTAAAAAATGTGAGATTTCTTCATACACTATAGTTTTGCCAGCAGAAATCTACTGCTTATTTGGTCAAAGACAGCATGACAGCAGCTTCGAGCTTTTTATGCAGATTCCATGCCCAGGNATGTGGTCCCTTCTGGTGGCCACCAGAACTCGTAGGACCAAGTGCTAATCTTGGAACAAGCAGGAATAATTACGTTGCTTTCAGAGGCAGCTTCTAGTCCTGGATCTGAATTTGGCTTCAGAATACCACAGCTTGGGGTGTAATTCCAAGCCGTGATCCCGAGGTAAGAGCCTCTTTCTGCCCTTGATGCCTTTAAAACACCTCTAGGTCAAAACCCCACTTCTCAGTGCTCTCCTCCAAACAAGGCATGCCGTTCAGTGGAGTTCTGTCTGTGGGGTTAACAAACCCCTGGTCCCATTGCAGCCCGTGGCCACGTATCGCTTGGTCCTGCACTATGGGTGGCAGAGCATACGTTAGCGTCTGAAGAAAACCAGTGATTTGGCCATTCAGAGAACACTCCTAAGAGATATAAAATTTATTTTTAGAACAGCATTTGTCATAGTGCTACGGTGTTTACCTTCTTTTCAGAAACAAGGCGATATTCAGATTAACTCTACCCAGGGCAATTTTGTGTTGCTCTGTTTAAATTTCTGTTGCCATAAATAGTGTTTTTACAGTCATACAAGTCATACATTGCAAAGCCTTTAAAAGAGAATTGGAAATATTAATCAGTGGACAGTTTGTCCCCCCTGAAGCTGGTCCTCTCTGCCTGGAACCAAACAAGTGGGAGGGTGCTCAGGGTGTGCATCCCTGGGGACCAGTGTTATGTTCTTGATCTGCGTTCTGCACCAAGCTGGTGAATTTCCAGAGGCAGTTCCTCCCTGTCTGATCCAGCCTCTCCACAGCACTGGGTTCAGCAACTATTTATCATGTTGTAATTCGCAGAGTAGCAGCCACTGTGACCCCCTCTCAGCATTTCTCCTGGTACATACCAAGAGCTCCTGCTCTTGACTGGGTGGTGGAATCTGACCCTACATCATCCCTCCGTCCATCCATCTGTCCATCCATCCATCCATCCATCCATCCATCCATCCATCCTTTGTAAGCTGTTATGTTGAAACATCTAACTCAATGGTCAGTTGTTGCAGCACCGGGATGGGATTTTGCATCTCTACTTTATACGTTTCCCATTAGAGGTGCCATAGAGGTGGGTAGGAGATGGGTGACTGTCAGGCCTCAAAGGCACTTCCAGCCTGGTTTCCACGAGCATTTAGGGCCTGATCTATTTATACGCAGAGCACAGTCTGCACTCAGAAACTTGAATTTCAACACATTGCCAGCAAAGCCATATTGCTAGGGAATGCAGATCTGACACGGGAGGTTTTCTGAGTCTTGAAAGATTTCTGCGTAAGTTTCCAGTATCAATTGTATTAAAACTTGTAGAGGAGTTTCCTAATATGTAGAGTAGGGGAGTTTTCTTGGCGCATTCTTAGTGCACAGCGTGGGGCATCAGCTGCAAAGCAGCTCACACTGAGCCCGTTTCTGCTCTGCAGCCGGTCTGAACACACAATCCCTACCGGGACGGCTGCCGGCGGGTTTGTTACTTCTCTGGTACCAGGGGACCTTCTATGTCTGGTCTGTAGAAACAACACAGAGAGTGCATCTAGAACTCACCTTTAATGCTGTCTGGCAAACTTTCATCGGTAAGCACTACTTTCAGTTTATCAGCCCTCTCAGTGGAGGAACTCCAGGCCCCCTGTGTCTTCGTCAGGCGAGGAGATGCAGCTATCGTTGGCTTTTAAGTCATGGTTTATTTCCCGTTCAGAACAGTTGCAAGGATCAGCCCTGACTATCCTATGGTCAGGTGCACGGAGAAGTATTTATGCTTTACCTTTCTAATTACAAACACTGCACCCTGCGTAGGTGCATGCACATTACACGTTTGTTTGCTAAAGCAGGTCACAGGATGCACAAGCAGAGCAACATCTTAATTTAAAGATCTGCTCAGAGGACCCCTCCATCTTTCCAACAACTGGCCCCCAAATTTTCTGTCTTAAGCCTATTGCAATTCAAAATTCCTTCCATATTTTAGGAGAAGATAATTTTTCTAAGAACTCCATCGTGGCTCTTTAAGGACACACATTTCTTCCAACAGGCTACACAGAATTTAAATGCCCCAGGACTGTTTTATTTAATCCCTGTGAAATCCCAGCTCCTTACCAATCACAAACTCAAATTTTCCAGTGCATTCAGTATTTCCCAAAACCTTTGGTAAAAGCCTTGAACCCTTGGTCAATTCTGTCAGATTCAATACTAGTATTTTTTTCAGCCTACAATTTCATTACTTAGCGAGTGGAAAAGGGTTAAATACTTTGAAAATCTGGCTCTTTACTCTGTTCTTGTGAGGAAAGAACAGAAAAAGAAGTATTATTCATGAAAGCAAAAGAGACCAAAAAGGCTTCAAAAACAGTATTTCCTTTGTTAGATTAACTGTGTTACATTCTGGTCACATAGGAAATACGCATTCTTCCATATGTGTAACTTCTCTTTGGCAGCTTCGCCTGAGCAGGCTCCTCAGGTAGGGACAGGGAGTGCTTTTCTGCCTGGAGGCAGGATGCAAGAGCTACAGAAAAAATTGAGATCTGATGCCAGGAATGTTGTTTTGTTTTCAGATCTCATCAAAACACTTATTTTCACACTGTTTTATTTTACTATGAAATGCAGTGATGATCGTTAGCAGTTACATGCACTCATGAACGTAAGGGTGCTCCTAGAGCAGCTTCATATTTGGCATTCACTGGGTAGGAATTACCAATCCTGTGGCCATTGAAATCCAAGACAAAATTCCCGAAGCTGTAACAGTAAAAACTTCGCGTGGAGCTTCAAGGTCAGAGTTAGTACGGTGTGAAAACCGTTAAATCCAGCACGAGAAGTTAGTTCCAAAAAGGATGCCTGTGCCCTGAGGACCGAGTGCTGTGGGAAGATGGGGCACCAACACAGGAGCTGGCAGAGCTCGGTTCCCTGTCTGAGGCAGTGCTGCAGGACACTAGAGGACATCATGTCGGCTCATGCATGCTCATTAGAAGGTTTCGGTCATTAGGGTTCCCACACAAACATATTCTGCAAAAACCACTCTCTCACATTTCAAACTGGTTGCTTTGTATCTCTACATCAGACAGCGCATTTTAGCAAATTTTAGATTTGGAGGAGAGGAAATTTTCCCCTATTTTCTTTGAAGAGAACACTGGATTGCAAATGATTTTATCTTTGAATGCCAATTTAGAATGTAATAATGCACAATCCAATGTTTTACGCTGGCTGGTGTGAAGCAGGGGAAAATTCAGACAGAAATTAGGAGGACAGAGTACTCATTAGCTGAAAAGCAGATGGTAGCCAGCTGGAGAATAATCAGAATAATCTTTCATAGCCTTGTCTTTTTACTGGTCTGAAAGGACTGCCCCAGAAAGACACTCTTAAAAAACCAAAGACTCTTACTATTGAGGTCAGTTCAGATGGAAGGGCTATTAATAACTTTTGGGAGTCTGAGTGGGGTGGAAGAGAGAAATGCTCTACATGCTGGGGAACCTCACACCAACCTCTCCTTCAGACATAGATGGTCAAGAGGTCCTGCATCCTCGGACTGCACGGTCAGGCTCAACACTCACACTATGCCCCTTGCACTCTTTGCAAAGAACACCCAATTTTGTTCCACTTTTCTTTAAATAAATTAATCTTTCCGGTTTGACTAATTAGCTGTAGAAAGAAGCAGATAACTTTTCTGTTTACATAAAAAGAACCACAGAACTGGAAATCCTTTGTATATATCGATAACAAGCTAAATAAAAGCTGTTTGCTACCTAATCTAGGGGATAAAGACTAACTTTTCGGTGGCAAAACACAGTCTTTTTCCAATGCCAATCTTTGAATAAAATCTAGGAAGTTTTACACCTTGAAATGCATTAACCATTTTTTTTACTTGTTGGGATTTTTTTAAATATTGTGGTTATTCAATCTGTTCCTTAACATTCAAACTGAAACCATGTAGTGAAGGTTTATCAATGTAATTAAAGACTTACATAAGTCAATTTTTGTGTTGTGTGATTTATTTAATGTACCTGCCTGCATCCTCACCTGTATATATATGGACCCGCAATAAGTAATAATCAAAATGCACAATCATTCCATAAAATCACCACATTGTGAATACAGTATTGGTATCCTCTGCGTTATTTTGCATGACCATAGACAATGAACAGCCACTGAGTGAAGAACTGAAGTGATCTACAAAGTACATGTCAGTTCTTCAGCTCTGTTATAACAATTGCTTTCCCATTTTCTGCTAGGGACATAATTTCCTAGAAAAGGAGGAACACGTCACATATTTATCTGTGGAGAGTGCCATTTTAGGAAAGAATACTTGCTCGATTGTCTGACTAACTCCACATCTGGGATGTGAATCTCTGTGGATTTAAAGGAGCTCACAGATAAGCACCATGCTGGATATCACACTTCAGCTTTACCAGCTGGTACATGCTTTCCTGCATTGCCAAAGTCATCAGGCCTTTAGCCAGCAGCTACAGTGTCATCCACAACAAGCTTCCTTGCTACGTTTCCTGGGCAGGAGCTGTAACAGGACTCCCCGGGCATCTGAATTTTCAGTAACATCAGTCACAAGTGCCACCCCACACAAAGATTTTGATTTAGAGTGGTGAAAATGGGAGAGTGCTTTGGTTTGTGGGTGCTATAAAGACCACCTGCCCTTGTATATGAAGTTCTGTGGAGCACCACTCTGTGTTCCCTTGGTGGGTTCAAAAACAGAGATGTGTGCAGAGTTCAAACATGAGGCAACAATCATCGACAACTTCATGTCCTCATACTGACTACTGATTAGCACTAACCTCTCCCTATAGAGCTATATTTCTAGCCAGACACATTCTACATATATATGAATATATATATCTCTCCATATTATTTATATTCTGTGGATATATTATTATATGTAAGTGTGCCTGTGTGGCCACAACAATAAAGAAAAAAATCATCTCTGCAGTATGTCATCCCAAGGAGGCAAAAGCAAAGCACATCTCACAGGCTTTATGCTGCAACTACCTTGCTGTGTCGTACAATCTCTAAGGATTGGTGTACTGTGTCTAGCTTCTAGTAAAAATCTGTGTAATCAAATAGAGCTCATGTTTCTGAAAGCTGCCTGTTGCTTCGGTAGTTGACAATGAAATATGGCTGTAGCCATTGACTACATCTGTCAAAATGCCCGAGATAAATCTTAAATACTTGCCAGTTGACTGAGGACACTTCCGTTTGCATCTATAACATTCGTTACCCTGTACTTCTGGATGAAGAACAGAACATATCTTCACAGTCATCACAAAAACCGACATTAGTAAGGGCTACTGCTTGGAGTCTCAGCACAGATACCACACATTCAACAGTCCTTAGAAAATAATCTGGTTCTTATTCTGGAGATGCTGTGTTTGAGGAGAGGATTCAAGAGATAACAAAACAGAGAGGCAGGCTGACACTGCTGTTCTTCAAGCTGTACCTCTTTTGCAGATAACCACCAGACTCTAAGGCTCTTGAAGTCAGTAGGTCTTCAGCAGAATTTGACTGCTGCCCAAGGACATGTCAGTGCTGAAGGCTGTCAATCCAGCAAGCTTGCTAACAGTCACTCATCACTCAGTGCTAGTTAGAAGACTTTAAACTCAGAAGACAATGATTTTAAAGTTTTTAATTCTAAAAACAACACTAAAATAAAGCAGAAGTGTTAAAACTGAAGTACTGCCACAGAAGAACATATAAAAAAGCACAAGCTTTCACGTTCACATTTGATAGAAGACCATATGATATGCACCATTCTGATAAAAACGTTAAAAATGCTAACTCATTAAAAGAATACTGTAAAATATACTATACATCATGCATCATTATAACAGAGCAGAGAGTTTCACAATGTGTAAGTAGTATTTGTATAAAGGAAATGGTTGTATTAAAGGACATCTCTGGACTCTGGATAACTGAAAGATTTATTTTGCTAAGATTACAAATAAGGTAACTGTGGTATACCATGTATATGTACTAATATGAAATGTATTAATATGAAATTAAAAAATAGAGAAACTTTAGGAGAAAAGTGAAATAAATTAAAAATTTTATTTTCTAAAAATTTGGCTGGACTCTAAGTTGGGATCTCCTGTGACTAGGTCAGCTATGCGTATGCCCCTTGCTGAGATTCTAGTCCCACTCAAAATGTTCTGTATTTTTCTCTGGAGGTCAAACAAGTCTTCCATAATTCAGAAAGATTTAGCTTTCTACCTCTGTTCAGCATCTCTGAAAAATCTAACGTTACCACCGCGTTTACTTCCCCCAGAAGCTGAAGAAGGACTGTAGTGTGCCTCTGTTATTACTATCGCACAACACATATTCAGCATTAACATGGACCACTAGGCAGCTGCTTGTTTAAGCTACACAAATTTATACCAGAAAAATTGCATCTACATGTGTTGTTTTGTTCTTGTACGTAGGATCAGGGACAGGCTGGAAGGTAAGGGAGCAGAATAAGGAGGAGTAAATGGTGGTATGTCACCCGTAGTCCTCCTCCCAGTTAGTTTTGGCCAATCCAGTTCACATTACGGTGGAACTGCTGTGACTCTTCGTATCCTTCCTTCCATTCACATATGTAATTTTGTTAAGACACTTCAACTCAACTGGCTATACTCTTCAAAACAGATCAGCCATCAAAGGTAATTTTTTTCTCCATAAATAGAACCCTAAAAATTATAAACAGGGTCCACAGTACACCGCTTTATCTTTAAAGAAAGTCAACACCAGCAATGCTTACAGAACCATGCTCATCCAGAGATCACTTCACGTGTAGTGATGGGTCTCTCTTTACAGGAAATGCTTGTTCAGGAATGACCTTTTCTAAACTATGTCCTAAATTACACAGTGACTCAGAGGGCTGCCTGATTTCACAGTCAGACAGCTAGCCAGTGACAGTAGGTTCACCACCACTTTGGTAAAAGCAGCTACAAGCTAATGTTAAGAGCAGTTTTTAAGGGAAATCCCAGAGCAGCCAAAGACGAAGGCAGCTATAATGTTGTTTAACAACAGCATGCAGTATCTTTCATTTCTCTCCCAAGTTTTTCTGATCTCTCTGAAGATAGCAGGTATCACTAAGTGTTCATTCTGTGGAAATATCCCAGACTTGCTTCTTAAATCTTCTTTCCATGCTTCAGGCAATGGAGATGAAACGGAACCAGGAGCACAAGTTCTCATTTCGACTTGTACCTGCTATGGCTGCACTGCTTCACCCTCCTCTTTCAATGGGCCATGCTTTCTAACACAATACACGTCTCATTTTTCCCTTTCACAAAACCAATCACACCCACTAGGCTTACCCTACCACTAAACAGCAACACTACGCTGTCTCTTTCTTTCCTGTAGGAGCAGTTTACAGGCTGGAATGTCTGTTTTTGAAGTGATGCAGGCTGCTGGCAGGGGATTACCCAGCAAAACCAAAGCAACAGATAACGCTGGGAGCTACCTTCTGCCCTAGTAGCTGGTGGGCCAGTCTTGTGTCAAATTCCTCAAGACAAGTTTTTTGCTTTGTTGTATTTTTCCTGCCACTGATGGGAGAGGGATACCTATGAGTAAAGACTGAGCTAACACTTCCACAAGCCCAAAGGGGCGTACTATCTCGTTGCTTACTAATTCAGCAGGTTGATCTAACAGACTGAACGCAGGATGGATGCTGGCGTCGGTAAGTGGTCAGTAAGCAGGGCTTGAAAGAGGATCACTGGGAAGGACACCCGGTATCAAACTAAACGAAGCTCTGTTGGGGTCCTGAAGAGTCACAGAAGTGCTGGTGACTGTCTTCTGGGCGGCAGGGGCTTTCTTACCTTCAAGCCAGTATGTTATCATGTCTCCTTTCCCCTAAGGAAGAAAATGAGTCATGGGGTTACAATACTACCCATCATTTATGTAACAATCTTTTTATTACAACTCAAAGCAAGTCTCAAAAGGAGACTGATGTGCCTGTCAGCCACTTTACATACAGGAAAACTAAGGCATAAAGCTTCTCATTAAAAGATAGTGGCAGCACTATGGACTAAAACAATTATTTGAAGTCCCATCCAAAACTGGGTCAGGAAGTATGTTAGTCCTCTTATGGAACTCTTAACAATGATTTATGATGTCTCTGAGTTACCTTTATTGATTTCAAGCAGTTATGACAAAGCAACATGCCATGCAGTACTTCCAAGTTTGACTAAGTCCTTCATCTCTGAATTATCAGGGTTGTCCCATGAACAAGCCCATGGAATTGGTCCTGGCTTAAAACTAGAGCCTGCTCTCTTCAGGGGTGGGAAACAGTCTAACCCAAGGATGCTGAGGCATAGAGGATGGCATGGGTTAAAATTCAGGGACTCCAGGGCACTTTCACACTCTCCTCCCTGAAAAGCCGAGTACAAATGTTGCATACACACCTTGACTTGTAAATTCCCACGGCATACTAACACATACTCTCCAATCTGCTCCAACAGCTGGTATGCACTTGAACTGCACTGTATTTTAAGAGCTGGGCAGAGAGATAATTGTCATATTATTGTAACAATTTAAACATCTAAGACAGTCCCAGCCCCCTCTGTGTGTCAAAGACTTCGAGACCCATTACTGAACTTCCCCTTGCCTTTTTGATGTCTTTGCTGTCATTCCTCTGTTACTTGAAATGTTCCCACACAGACTCCAGTACCCTGGCCACTTTGTGAGGGCATCTCAGGACAAATATGTGGCTGTCAACAAACACTGCTCTTCACATCCTGCACCTAATATTATTTGTCCACTCTTCATAGATGCCTGGCTGGAGTTACTGACGGGTGCCTTTTTCATCTTGCAAATAAAACCACACATAGTTCCAACTCCTGGTCAATAAAGAGCCTGTACTTTCTTTGCACATAAAGTTTGCAGCAAAGTCTAAACATTAATGAAATTGCCATCCTTGCTCTGTCTCCAACCTTGTAAATAAAAACAGGAAGAAGAGACAATATTACCATAATTCCACTATCTTTTTTTAACAGTGTGATTTTTCCTTAGATGAGAATTTATCTTCGTGCAAACCCTGGCTGTTGTGCCTTTTCCAAATGATGGAAGAAAGACCAAGGAGGAGGATTGATAGAACAAATTCTGAACACTTTTGCCAGGAAGCACAATTTTGCCAAAATTTGGAAAATTACAAAAAAAATCCCCTGGGTTTTATTGTGCCTTTAACATTCTGAAACAGAGTAAATAATTAGCTTCTTTGTTTGAAAAAGATCCTAGGTGCTAGTACGACTGGCTAAGATTGTCTTATTGATTTTTCTTATCTCTGAAAATGATGGGTTTGTAATTTTTTTGTTTGTTTGTTTAAAGGCTTTCATTAAAAGTCTCAAAACACTCCCTATAGACAGGAAAT